>CM054991.1:14693704-14841488 GCA_029030765.1 Salix suchowensis
ATTTTGATGAAAGTGTTAGGATTGAGAGTTTGCAGATAATTGAAAGAGAGAAGAATTAGTTTAGAGAGGGAGAAGAGAGAAAAGAGAGGGAAACTGAAATTTAGAATTACATTGTATTGAATTCTGTTTTGCATACCTTTGTTGTGTGTGTGCACTTCTCTATTTATACACATTACACTATTCTAGACTTTTCTTCTTCTATACTCTAACATCCCCCCTCAATCTCATGCTTTGACAAACCAAGCATGAGATTGCAACAATGAAAATGAAATACAAGAGTACTTAATTCTTTTGACAAACAGTATGTAAACGAGAGAAGAGAAGGAATTTCATTGGTCTATTTCTTGACCAGAATTTCATTTATCTACTTCAAGTTTTTTTTTTTGAAGGATTTCATTTGGCTTCTTCAGCATTTCTGAAGCTTTTCTGAAGTTTTTCTTCAGCTTTTCTTCAGCTTTTCTGAAGTTTTTGCTGATGAATTTCTTAATCTGTGTAAGAATTTATTTTCTTCTTCTTCTTCTTCATTGGATTAAGTTTTTCTTAATCTCTCTGTTTTTTTTTACTAAAACGGTAGACATGTACACACAAAACGCAAAACACACAAAACCTACAAAACATAAAACCTAGGTCTCTACTTATTTCTCTCTCGGCAACGCCGCAGCCGCGCCTCTCATCTTCTTCCTCTACTCTGCGCTTCCGAAATCAGAAGAGAGAATACTCCAACCTACCTCTTTGTTGCTGTCTCAACATCTCATAACTTTGCAAAGTAAAGTCCTGCTTCTTCTCAAATCGAGCCTCTTTGTGGCTAGAAAGATGAAGCCGAGCTTGCATTTCTAGAAGCTGATCTTGCAGCTCTCAAGCTTCCAATTCAACGGTGAGAGTCTTGAGCAGCGGAGCAGAGAGGCATCTACAAAAAAAACTTAGAGTTTGACAACTAATCATCCGCCTCGACCCACTTCTCTTCTTCTCGCCAAAACCTTGCACCGCCGCCTCTTGCCTTTGAGTTTGCAATAAATCGCTCACATGAAAAACATTCTCGAATCAGTCGCTCTAATGTTGACAGAGCGAGTTGTCGCTATCCAAGATGAAGGTCACATTGCTGATTTTTTTTTTATGAGAAGATGATGTGTGGAAGATAGGATATAGTAAACTTCTTTGCACGTTGTGAATATTGTGCTGAATCTGGAGCTGAAGGAGCAGATCCAGTTTGTTTTTTTTTTGGAGCAATTCGCAGAAGCAGAAGACTGTATTGAGGTAAACTTACAGAAACAAGAAGTTATGTGTTTGCTTTGCTGCTTCTCTGTTGCTTAATTGTGCACTCCTCCTTACGATGCACAATGGTGCTTGCTCTGCTGCTGCTTGTTCGATTTAAGGAGTGGAGACGGTGGAGAGAGGAGTAGTAGAAGAAGATGATGAGGATCTTGCTAAAGCAGATGAAGCAGAGTCTGACCTTGATTTGGCATGAAAAATGCTAGATGTTGCTAGAGCAGCAACACGGATCTATTCCAAAAAAGAACAAAGAAAACATCAAATTTGTCTTGAACGATGTGTTTCTTCATCTGCAGATTTTTTTTTTTGATCGATCCATTGAAGGATCACATTGCAGAAGCTTGGATCAATGCGCTACCATAGTAGCTCTGATACCATGTTAGGATTGAGAGTTTGCAGATAATTGAAAGAGAGAAGAATTAGTTTAGAGAGGGAGAAGAGAGAAAAGAGAGGGAAACTGAAATTTAGAATTACATTGTATTGAATTCTGTTTTGCATACCTTTGTTGTGTGTGTGCACTTCTCTATTTATACACATTACACTATTCTAGACTTTTCTTCTTCTATACTCTAACAGAAAGGAGCCACGCTTGGACCTTCAAAATAATGTTCAATTCGCAAGAGAAGGCATCCAGAACCAGTTCTTGCTAGGGTTTGGCTTGCATTCGTTGCTAGCAAGAACCATAAAAAGTTTTGCAAAGAGAAAAACAAAGTAGCTGCAACACACATGTTGTTTTCAGGGTTCAAGCTGAAAAAGAAATCAATATATTTGGTGCTATTCTTGGCTATTGCGTGATTCCATTGAATTCCTTTTAGATTACAACAAGTGGAGATGGAGAGGCCAGGAACCCCTTTCCACTTTTCTCCGAAGTTTCGAGTGGCAAAAAAAATGATGCGACTCTTAGCAGAAAAGCAGGGCCCATAACGTCACCCATGTTTGATTGCTCATGCAGGGAATCTAGCTAGCTAGCTAGATTTCATGACGTGTTTGTGTCAATCCCAAGAAAATACATCATCTCCCGTTTCGTTCTTCATGAATTAAAATAGCCTAATAGAAACAAAATTTGACAACACAGCATAGCGATAAACGAGTCATACACCCGCGCTCTGCCGCGGGGACTAATTGTTTATTTATTTATTTATTTTTTTATTTTTTCATTTTAGGTTTAGCTTCAATCTTTTGATTTTTTCGATTCTTTTAAGATAATTTTTATTTTTTTATTTGCATCTATATACTTCTGCTCTTACTTTATATTTATATATAAAAAATAATCAAAAAAACAAAGGGAAAAAAAAAACACTACAACCAAAAAAGCTGCAACAATACATAGTATAATGTGTGAGGAGCTACAGCTGTCCCCACATTGTTTGTATGTATGATAAACAATATTATGACATTTAAAAATATTATTTGACTTGAAGAACTCCCCGCGCCTCGTTGCTGTTTTGACTGAATGTTCTGTTAGTATTTTTCAAAGTTTGAACAATAATTACTCGAAATACAATTTTTACCAATGGCTATACCGACGAAACTTTCACACTAAACTTTAACGATGAAATATGTCCATTTAATATAAAAGTGTTTATCACTCTTGAAAATCCATGAAAAAAGTGTGAAAGTAAATTTAAAAATCATATCAAGCAAATCAATTCATCTCAATTTAATCAGGATGAATTTAATGGTGCGCGGGCGGGTACATGAATTTTTTCTAATATAATAATATTTTCTTTATGCATATGAATTTTGTTTCAAATGACAGAAATTCTGCTAGTCCCTTCCTGGTGCCTTTCCTATATGTATCAGGCCGACTCCTAGTCACGTCCCCCACCGACTCTTTTAGTTCAATAGTCATCCACTCTTGCAACTGTATTGCAAATCTATCCCTTAGTCACGTAAGATCGATGTAAACCTACACCTTTGTTTTATTTATCCATTAGTCTTAAATTTTTAATGAGATGGGAAAAGAATGGTGGCGCCATTGTTTTAGGCCTTGATCGATGAGAAAATTTATGGTCCTGGATTTTCGTTAGCTTGCCGTTTTTCATTTTATATTATTTTCTAATATATCTCTTCAAGTGAAAAAATTTTAGGTTCCAAACTTGCATAGACCTATATTATTTTATACCTGATTTTTTTATCGAATAGAATGAAGGTGATGAGGTTTGAACTCATAACTGCTGGATTAATAAAATTCTAATATCACGCTTTTAAACTATCTCACATAAACTATATAATTATAATACTATAGGGTGTGTGTGGGCCTGGGATAGTTGGTGTGGGTGTGCTATCAAAATAAAAGTTGTGGCTATCATTTTAGATAGTGTTATTGTCATGACATTAGACAAGCCTCAGTTGATCACTTGTGGGAGTTGTTTATTATTCTTTAATATTGTGTATGACACGCAACACCTATATAATTGTGGGAGTCGTTTTGACTTCTACGTAAATATCATCAAAATAAAGAGAATTTATATTATTCTCTAAATACTGTGCATGAGACGCAGCACCTATATAAGTAGAAGGATTCATGATGCATCCAAGGGAAAGATCACAAGCAAGAAAGATTTGAAGCCCTTGTGCTCTCAATACTTACATTGTCCTCTTCTTGCTTGGCCTAAAATGACAACCTTCTCTGAGATCCTTAGCAAAACAGACACTAGCAAAGCACTGTCAGTGCCCACCATTTAATGTAAAAATTCAAAAATTTCAATTTTTTAAAATATTTTTAAAATATAGTATTTGTGTTCTGATGTTTTTTTTTACGATGCTTCACTTTAATCAAATAAATCTACCATATACATAAGTAAGGGAATACTTTTCATCCAGCGACAAGGATCTAAGGGAATACTTTTCATTCATCCAGCGACAAGGATCTAAGGGAATACTTTGCCTGACCGACCAGGAAGAGAGAGAAGAGCAACAATTGGATGAAGCGTTTGAAGAGTCGGTTGCTAGCGGGAGAAAAAGAAAGAGGATGACGCCACCTCATTGAAGCTCCCGTTTATGATGTAAGCCATGACACGCACAATTCACGTAACGGTTCATGGCCGTACACTGCAACGCAATTTTCCAACCCACGTTTCAGAACCAACAAGAACCATTAAGTTGATGCATGGATCCCAATGTCAAGGGTTAATAATTTGGATGGGATTAGATTGACTCTTGTTCGTCAAATAATCGAACGACAATTTCTTTTCCATGTTTAATCGGGTGATTGATATTTTGTTAGTTATAATCCAAAAAACTTTCATTACTGTTCTTGAGTTTTGGTAAGGCCGCGGTCCCTTTTATTTATTTATTTTATAATCGGATGTCTGGTCTAGTTTACGTGCACAATGACTAATTTTGGATCTACTGAACATCCTACAAGCACAATAGATAGATAAGACTCCGCGGGGTTGACAGACATGCACAAAGAGGATTAAATCCGATTGCAGAGGGAGAGAACAAGTTCCTGCCCCCGCTAGGTCATGACCTCAAGTGCTTGTAAAGGATGCTTTTGTTTCTAGTAGCATGCGTTTGATATTGTATTTCAAAAAAAAAATGAAAAAAATTTAAAAAAGTTTATATATATATATATATATATAATACATGGAAACCCTTTGTTGGTTCTTCTTATTTGGATAAGAAGATAGGATTTAATTTTAATTAATATGCTAATCATAAATTAATATAAAAACACTTCTTATTATTGAATAGAAAATAAAAAAAAAATGAGGTTGATCGGGAACTTTGTTGGGTCCAATAACAGTTGATCATTTGGTATTAATGGAGAGTAATAGTTAGAAAGGAGAAATTCAACTGCTATGGTGTTCAATCAGAATACAAAGAATTTAAACAAATAGTTAGAAAATATCATAAGCGTTTTTATCGTTTACTTTTTAAACAATTTCAGCCTCGAACTTTCAATTGGATGAAGAGTTTGAAGGGTCGGCCATGTTTACTCACACTTCACGTAACTGTTCCTGGCCACACACTGCCAACGCAGATGAACTTCGTTTGAATGTTTACTATAAAATATTTCATTCGTTTGAATGTTCCTGGCCACACACTGCCACACAGTGCCTTATCTTAAACGTTTCTTTTTCTTTCATTACTTTAGGCAATGTCGATATCGCCACACATGTTTTTCTTCATCCAGAGAGGTGTCGCGCGATAGGCAGCAAACATCCCTTGCTTGTGGAAAAAGCGGAGTTCAAGGCGGCGCGCAGATAGAAATTGGAGGTCAAGTGGGTAGGTTAATTTTCATGAAAGTTAACTGCGACGTAGAGATGGGCCGCTTTGTCAATGAAGTTGACTCTCTGAATCTTACAACCTACTGGAATGTTTTGCTTGCAGTCTTGCGTGTATAAAATGGGTCGACAGACTGCAACAAAGCAAGCAAAAACAAAAATGGCAGAGTTCTCAAAGCAGCTAACCAGTACGGACATTCAGAAGAGACTCTCACTGCCCACCAAGTTTTTCAAGTCTCTCCCATCTTTCAAAGGCGGCCATGGTGTAGAATTACTGTGAAGTACAAATTTTTTATAAAATATATGATTTTTAAATCAATATAAATTTATCTATTTAGTAGGTTTTGATAAAATAACCAATATAAAATTATCATTATTAAGAAAATAAGAAGATTCGGATATCTGAATTATTGAATTCATTGTATTAAGATTAATTCATTTTATAATTTCATTTAAATAATATTTAAAAACAAAATATATGATTCCTATAGCCATATGATTTATGATCTTGTGTTATTGAATTGGAAGATTGAGCTTATCCGGCTATTAGTTATTAAGCCTTGTTTATTTTTATTATTAAATTTCAGTTTATGCTATTTTATTAAACTTTTGTTAATTTATGGATTTTAAACACAAATTGATTATGATTATGATTGTATTATTTATATGTAATTTTCTTGACATTACAAGGAGTTTTAATGAATTAAATAAAAAAATTACAGAGTTCTAGACTTTTTCAAACCTCATTCCTCTCTTTTCTAGTTTTATCTTCTCCCTCTTTACTCTTAATTCCAAAAAGTCTGACAATTGTAATTTGGTTAAAATGTAGGGGACGCAGCCCATCTTGCTTCTCCTGGGCCAGCTTTGTGGTTTCTCAATCGCGACTTGTACAATACTGTTTGGGAGTTTTTTTTGGGCCAGCTTTGTGGTTTCTCTTGTACAATACTGTTTGGGAGTGTAGTTGCGGTAACTTTTAAAAATATTTATAGTGCTAAAATATATTAAAATGATGTTTTTTATTTTTTAAAAAATCATTTTTGAAACCAGCACATCAAAATGATCTAAAACATACAAAAACATATTCATTTAAAATGAAAAAAAATCAAATTTCGGCCAAAAGCTGGTGGGATCGCAATGCCAAACGGGCACACGTTAGAGGTAGTTAAATTACATTTTGGTCCTCTTAGATTGAGAAACTTTCCATTTCAGTTTCCATACTATGAAATCTATCAATATCATCCCTCAAGTTTCTGAAATTCTCCAGCTAGGCCACTAAACGTCAATCGTAAAACAATTCTTGAGAACCCACTGTAAACCCATCTCTTATATTTTTCTTAAAAAAAGGTTTTTATACAATTTTAGTATTTTAGTGAATGAGGTTTCAAAGTAAGTGTTTGGGAGTGTGGTTTAAAATGCTTTTAGGAGTATTTTTTGTTCATAAATGCATCAAAATAATATATATTTTTTAATTTTTAAAAAGTATTTTTGACATCAATACACAAAAATGATCTAAAAACCCAAAAAATAATTAAAAAAAACATTTTTGAAATGCAGTGTCAAACAGGGTCTATAACCTATCTCTTACATCTTATGTCAAGTTGCATTGGGTTACATATTTACGACAAACATTAGATTTTATTGGAGAAAAAAAAACATTAGAAAATTTTAAATTATAGGAATGAAATTGAAAGTTTTGATAAATTATATTCTCAGTTCCTGAAATGGTGAGATTCAAACTCATGATCGTATGATTATCAAGATTCTGATATTAGGTCAAATAATTATTTAACTTAAAAATTTAATTTTTTATATGAGATCCAAGTATGTTGTTTATATAATTCCTTAGCATAATTCAACTGGACGAGGCAAAGTTTTCAATGATATACAACAAAACTTTATATTCATCTTTTAGATGGTGTTTTTCTTTACTGTGTTGAAATATATATTTTTAGATTTTTAACTTTAACAAACTAAAATAATTACCGTACTGTATTAATTTAATATGTAGAAATATTGTCTTTGGCTAAAATGGGAGATTGTTTTAATGCGGTAATATTGGAAGCAAAAGGGAAAAATAAAATGCACAGAAAAATAAGGTTTAAGGTCTTAAGCTAGTTTGGTGCCGACTACTTGATTGACTTTGTCATCATCGAAATTAATAATAATATGGATGGTTTAATTTAATCCTAGCCATTTAAATTTAGAAATTATTCCTCCTATACGTACCATCTCCCTCGTTCAAGGGTATTTAATATATATATATATATATATATGTGTGTGTGTGTGTGTGTGTATATGTGTGTGTGTGTGTGTATCAGGAAAATCATTCCTAAAATCATAAAATGGTGTTCAAAGAGGAGATTAGTCCTATTTTTATTTTTATTCTTATTCCTGACCTAACTCTCACAACAGGAAGGCTCACACACCATGGACCATTCATTAATGCACCTCGTAAAGGACAAAAAATAAAAAAAAGCACGTGAGACCAGTTTGTTTATATAACAATCACGGAAAACATCGTTAATCATCGTTGGTTATCAATGATGGGCCAACTTCCATTTCAATAGTAAGAGACGTCCTTCCATTTCAATAGGAAAAGACTTCAGGGCTGTTTTGAAAGATTGTTGCGGTTATTTTTAAAAATATTTTTTATTTATAAATATATCAAAATGATATTTTTTTTATTTTTTAAAAATTATTTTTGACATCAACACATTAAAATAATTTAAAAACACTAATTTTTTTTATTTAAAATAAAAAAAATAAAACTTTTAATGTACCGCCGAAACAAACAGTACTAGTGACCTTCTTGGTCCCACCTGCGATATCGTCAGATGAGGGCTCTTCATCGAGTGATATCGTGCGATGATCGGTAACGTGTCAACGCAAAACAAAAGTCAAAGGCATGAGTCAATTAGTACAAATAAAAGTGGTCGATTACAAGATATTTTAATTGATACACTTTCTATTTTCTTGAGATGGCCCACAAAGACAAACACCCTTTTCGGTTTTCGGTATCTGTATATATATATCAGATAGATAGGTAGATAGATAGATAGATAGCTAAAGGGATTTGAGAATTCCCACAAACAAGAGAAAGAAAAAACCAGATTAGTAGCATCCTTTCTGTTTCTGTTTGTCCGAGGAAATGGCAAATTTCTCAAAGTTCCTCAGCGAGACTGATGTGAAGAGGAGACTGACAGTGCCGATGAAGTTTCTGAAAGCTCTTCCGTCATTCAACGGGGGGCACGCCGTAGAGTTCGAAGCAAGAGACGAGAGGGGCAAAGCTTGGACCTTTCAATGCTCCACCCGCCGGAGAGGGCAGTACCCGAAGCCAGTCATTACACGGGGTTGGATGGCATTCATCAACAGCAAGAAACTTGAAATGGGCGACAGGGTCAGTTTTTTCAAATATAAGAACCGAGCTACTGCAGAAACCTTTTACGAAGTTCGGGCTGAAAAGGCAATCAAGATTTTTGGTGCTATTATTGGGTATGCTCCCTGCTAGCCCGTTTCCTTTTTGAATCTGTAACACGAGCTAGTAAATATATAATAAGCTGACAAGAAGTATATATGCAGCATGTATTGCTCGTGTTGATCGATCATACCTTCTCATTTTACTTTCTCCTGAGTTTACTTTTGAGAATGGAATATACCATCCTATCTGCCTCCACTATATATTTCTTCTTTGGTCCTTCATTTTTGTTTTGTCAATGAAGTTGACTCTCTGAATCTTAGCTGCCTCAGTGACTTGAATGTCCAGCACCAGACAGGGGAGACCGAAGTAGTTAAAAGTTAAAACTGCTAGGACCTTTCACGACTGCACGGTCGAAAATGGCTAAACCTAAAGCATACGTTCGTTTCTATATATTTTCTGCTTTTTAATATAGTTTGTTGGTATCATTTGAGTATTAATTAATTAGGTTTAGCCAAGTAATTAAACCCTAATGTAGCCCAGATCTTTCTTATACTCAGTCCCAATACCACCATTATCTTTTGCTTACTAACCTAGTCCAAAAAACACGTGTCAAATGGTGGTAAAATTAAATTATTTCCATAGCTACACACCACTATGACCCGACCCAGGCTCTTGTAAATAATACTTTTCAATGAAGCTTTCACCGTCCAGATACAAAGCATGCGAAGGGAAATTTACACAAAGCAAGGCATCATCGAAAGAGAGAAACCACACACCACACACCACACACCTTAATCAGCAGAGTAGTGTTTTAGAGCACAGATTATGGGGCAGAAAAACAGTAAACAGTAGAGCCCGCAAAAACAAAGGAGGATTGCGTATCAGAAAATCTCCAACAGAAATGAAATTGGAACTCATTGTATATTTGAATACTTGAGAAACCTTAGTTAATTTAACTTCAGAAATGAAATGGATTTTATTTTATTTTTGCGAAAGCTTAAAAAAGAAGCAAATTACAAGTTTCAAATTTAGCTAGGTTGAACGCTGTTCAACTGGCATCCTGTTCGGGCCATATTGGACTGTTTCCTTAAGCCCTGTAAATGGCCTGAAATTACGTTCAAGTCCATTCATTCCAGGTTCCACTGTTCACATCTCATTAGAAAAAAATCTGTTCATCTGAATATTCAAAACTTCATATTTTGACTTTTCTTCGAATTTATAAATAATACTATTATTATGAGGTCATGGTTGACTGAGACAGCTTTGAATCAAAACACACAGAGATCAACTTCTGAATTTGGTGGCTTAAATGACTTCTCACTCAACTAGGATATGTATTAAAATATTCTTTAGAACTAGATTATTCAGTAACTTGAGGGCTTGAGAAACATATATTTAACTAGCCACAAGTATCATGGCCAAAAATATATGAAACTTGCAATCTTTGACAATGCTCTCTTCGAACTACAGCCACTTGAAACAAATGTAAGATTTAAGAACAGTGATTCCCTTTATATTGTAGATATCAAATCTCATGAATTCAGTGGTAACTATCATCCTTGCAAGGTAAGAGAGAGTTTGAGATACATAGCATCTTGATTTAAAACAAATAATATCCTTTACAAAAGAGATTAAGGGATAGCCTGTGCATGTTACTTTGATGCGCAGAAGGAATTTTTAAAAGAATGTGAATCAGTAATGGACAGAGGTCTAATACTATCAAAAAAGTTAGCTAGCAAACTCACCTATGGTGCTTCCATGTACACGTGAAGTAGATGATTTTCTAGCAAGATCTCTAAGTTGTGACAAGCTCCTTCCAAGCTTCAATGCAACATTCATTTCAAACATTTCTTCATCTTCCCTTTTCTCCAAATCTTCCTCTTGAATTGTGGATTCAAAACACTAATTTATGACATCGAATGAAGCAATGAGTAGTGAAACTGTAACTCAATTATACAAAGAGAGACAAATCAAATTGATATTCAGCTTTACGACTTCATTATGGACTACATGCTAGCAGATGAATGCATCGATGTTACATAGCCATGCCTAAGTTGCTATAAATGTTTGAAAAATGCCAAAGATTCCCAGCACTGGGTTGGGAGGTCACTCTCACCGTTCAAAAATAATTGAGATCCTCTAGCAATAGAAACTATCAAATGCTATAATTAAACAACAGCAATGGGCTTCTACAATTAATAGGAAAAATACCTGACCAAGACCATGAAGTTTATACAGCCAGTAAGGTATAGGCTTCCCATCCCAACCCATTGGCAACTTGAGAGGATTGTAAATCTGTTGTCATCATCATCACTTTCACTGTCAGCCTGTGTCTCTTCCTGCACCAGTTTCAAAATCATATCATCAATTATTGCCAGCAAGCCAAGACACTCAAGTCTCATTTCTTGGACAATAACTATCAGATGCCCAAATCAAGCAGACAGTAAGAAAAAGTTCACGCAAAAGGTCTTGCTGCTCTGTGTTACAAATGGTCTCTATATGCAGCTACGTCATGCACAATTGACAATATTGCATTAGCAAACCCTGCCCACACCAAGAGAAAAAAGATATTCTGCTTCTACTGGATTGCAATGGGGATTGATCCCATAATATCATCATGGAACAAATGGCTTGCTTCAATTTAGCCAAGGTAACAAAAGAAAATAGAAGGTCAATATGAAATGCTATGCTAAAAGTTATCATTCACACTACATTATAATTATAACAATAGCTAAAACAGCTCGGGTTCTGTCCACTGTGCACTGTGACTCATGTGCACTGTGGACTGGACATTTGCCGTCCATGCTTCGCGGTTGTTCGTCCGCCTTTTTTTTTTTTTTTTTCCATCTATGAACAGTATAATGGCGATGTTAGCCCTGGTAATAGGACAAAATAGTGTTTCGGCTGAGGGGTAAATAACGCTTAGAGTCAGGGGTGCGAGCGTAATTGCACGCGTACGGACCGGTCCGGTCCGGTCCGCCGCAACCCTTTATGTTTTTTTAATATTTTTGAAATGGCTAAAGACGGTTCTAGCCCCCAATAAGACAAAATCGATTTTTTAAGGGCAGGGACATAACGGTAACTAACCATTATTATTTATATATTTTTCGAAATCTGTCAAGCGCGTGCGGTTCACGCGGTCGACGGTGTCCACCCTGACGCCCCTTTCAAGTGGCGCGTGCGGTATAATACGGTGGCTGGAAATGAGCGACCGACGTCGAATCCGGTGCGCCTCCTCTTGGTCGTCCTCCCGGTGCGGCGTGTTTTGCCTAAAAGGTGTCCGTGGACGCGGCGGTGGCCGGTTGAAGACGGCGGCAACGTTTCTCTCTCTCCCCTGCACGTAAAAGTGCAGGAGAGGCCCCCGTGTTTTTACCTTTATCACTTCGGTCCCTCAACTTGCAATTTCCTTTCCTGCACCTGTCACTTCTGTTATATTAGTTTTAATTTGCTGCGATTTGGTCCCTCAGGTTGAAATTAATTAAATGTGCATCTTTCACTTCGGTCCTGCAACTTTTTATTTCCGGATTGGGTCCAAATTCGTCATTAAATTCGGTACACAGGTTTGAATTTTTGCAATATTATCCTTGGATTGAAATTGATAATAAATGTGATTTTCATTTCAGCCCTTCAACTTTTGATTTATGATTTAAATCCCTGTTTAAATTTTTAATGCTTATCAAATAATTGTTACATTTTTCCTAATAATTTTATTTTCCATCGATTTTTTTTCCTTTGATTTATTTCTACCACTTTCATTAATAATAATAATAATAATAATAATAATAATAATAATAATAATAATAATATTAATAATAATAATAATAGTTTATTTTTTTCTTGCTTACTCTGTTATTAATGTTTTTGAGTGTTTTTTCTTCCGTTAAAATTTTATAATTTTAATTGTTTTTTCAATAATAGCAATAGCCATTTTATATCTAATATTACTGGGGATAAAAGACAACTCAAGAACAAAAAATAGACAAATTTACCTAGGTTACCTACAATTAAAAAACCGATATAAGTCACTTTTGTCTCGATTACACTGTTCCTTTTAAACGGCAGACAAGTCATTATTATATGTTTTAATATTTATTGCATATTATCGCCTACAAATATATAAAGAGATAAAAAAAAATGACCTCGGATTTTTTGCAAGAAAAAAATTAATATCAGCATTCTTAAATATATTTAATATAATAATATGAAGAATAAATCTTATAAAATAAAAAAAAAATTGGCTTCGAATTTTAATTTTGTGCTCTTTTGTTGAAGTGTATTTCTGAAAAAAAAAATTGGATTTTTAATATTTAAGATCTAATATTACCCGGGAAAAAATACAACTCAAAAAAACAAAAGGTAAACAAATTTGCCTAGATTATATACAATTAAAAAATATATTAGACACTTTCTGTTTCGACTACACTGTTCTTTTTAGACAGCAAATAAGTAATTATAGCACGCAAAAAATATATATTCCTTTTTTGAAAAATATTGCAATGTTTTTATTTATAATGTGTCAGATCTAATATTACTAGGAAAAAAAGGCAACTCATATTGTTTTTTTTAACAAATTTACCTAGGTTATCTACAGTTAAAAAATATAAAAATCATTTCCCATTTCGATCACACTATATAATATGTGAGACTAAGTATATGTGTTTAATATTTATTTAATATTATCGCCTAAAAATATATAAAGAGAGAAAAAAAATGACCTACGATTTCTCGAAAAAAAAATTAATATCGGCATTCTTAAAGATATTTAATATAATAATATAATGAATAAATCTTATAAAAAAACTTTGGCTTTGAATTTAAATTTATATTTTAGACCCTTTGTTTGTTTCTTTTAAGAAACGATGACCTTTTTTTCACATGTATTTTTGATTTTTTACTGTCCAACTCAGTTGTTCTTTTTTAACCGGGTTTCTTTTGTTGTTTTGTGTTTTTTAACCAGAGTATCCATGACAACAAATTTCTTATAAATCATTTAACCTTCTTAGCAAATTTTCTAACAAATTTTATCAAAAGTTTTTTACCAATAACAATATTCAATCACATTTTAGTTGAAAAAAACCATTGTTAGCATATTTTATCAATTACAATTATACTAATTAAATATTAAAAAAACAAAATACAACATTTATAAAATCAATTAATTTTCTATATAGATAAAAATGCCCAGCGAAACGGGCTAATCAGCTCGTTAGATGCTAAAGCACTTGAGAAATTGTGGTGACTTATGACAACTTACCTCCTCACGTTCTGCTTCCATTTCATCATATGTCAAAGCCTGCTTCTTCACAACATTTTCTTTTGTGTGTGCAATTATCTGCACAAGATCACAGAAGAATCAATTATCCAACCACCACCAAAAAACAAAATCAGAAAGAGAAAACGAGTTATTTAAGGCACATATGCGGTCAATATTCAAATGCAGACTATTAAAACATACAAAAAATCTGGCGGGCAAGCAAAAAATTAAATCTTAATGTGATACTGATCAAGAGAATGGAGGAGAAACAGGGTACATTTGCACCAAATCTAACCTCATGTACTAAGTTGCACAATTTATTAATTTTGGTTATTCGGCTTTAAGTTATTAAGCTTTATTTATTTTACTATTAAATTTCAGTTTATGCTATTTTATTATTTTTAATATTTTTAAATTATTTTCATCTAATGATAACAAAAATATTTTTTTAAAAATAAAAAATATTTTTTTTAAAAATAAAAAATATTTTTTTAAAAAAAAATATATTATTTAATATTTTTATGAATTAACATTATTTTTAAAAATAACTTTAATCCCACTTCAGAACTGGCGAGGAAGTCTTCCTATCCATCGCATTGTGTTCGCTGTCTCCTATCATTTTTTCTCGAGAAAAAGATTATTTTTCCTTAAAAAAAGGGTTTTTGCCACGTAGGGGCTTAAATAATTAAAGCTACATCGGTATTATTATAACATCATCGTGTTTGTTAGTACATGGTATTACATGATTGGATGGTTATAATATTTATGTGGTGCGGATGATAGATGGTGAAATTAGATGAGAAATCAATGTATTTTGTGGACTTGTCGGCAAGGGTACGAGGTTTAAAAGGCTGTTGAGTGACGTGGCCTATTCTTCTCCTTTCGTACCAAAGCCTTATAGCTTACACTCATAACTTGGTATTACATGATTGGATGGTTATAATATTTTTTTTTTCAAATAAATATTATTTCTGTAAAAATAGAATAGTGTTAGAAAAATATACGAGTAACCAAACTTTGCTGCAGCAATTACCATATGGCAAGCTTTTTTAGCTCCACGAAGCACTGCTAATCTACAATATTTCTGTTGACTTCCGCTTTAAAAAGAGGTTGAAAGATTTTAAGATCGGTGCTGCCAGATATTTGATCCGAGGATACAAAACCATGTCGAAATATTTATTATATTGTATTGAGATGCGTGTGTGTATTTTAAAAATTAAAGTGCTGATATGCACTCAGAAATGACTATATATTATATAAGAAAAAAATCTAAAACTATAGATTACCAGGGAATTGCATGCCATTGAATCATATAATTAACTTATACCCACCAATTAATCTCTAGCAAAAAATATCCACATCAATGGAGAGCACACTTAGATGAAGTTAGCCAATAATCTTTGGCTCGTTAATTTATATATGAGAAGGGAATAAAATTAAATCTTAAGATTCCTATTATAACCATTCAGTTCAAAACAAATCAACAAAAGGGAATAAACATCATGGAAATGTAGTAATTAACTTTATAAATAGAAAATAAATAAACTTATGATTATACACATTAAGTTAGTCAAAATTAAATATATTTTAATTGAATTAAATACCTCGAAATTTAGTGGTGTTTGTGATTTTATACATAGTTTTCGATTAGTCTGTTTTTCCATTAATAAATGGAGCTTAAGCCCAAGACACAAAGACCATCAACAAAGGTTGGGATCTTCAGCCCAATATGGAAGATAAATAATACAAATCTCAAATCCTTAACTAACCCCAATAGTGAGTGTAGCAAGAAAACATGCCCAGCAAGAAGAAACCTTGACCTCAACTGTTAGGCTATTAACTCTAACATCATTTTAGTTTGCTCAATCAAATAAACACTTTATTCACAAAGAAATAGAAGGATCTAATTGAAAAAACAAGAAGGATTAAATTGTAATTTTCTCATGATATTGTACACTGCAACTGTTATCTATACTAAAATGTAAGTGTATTCAGGGAAGAATTTTATAGTAATTGTTGAAGATATTACATATCTTCCAGCATTTAATGTTTACTGTGCATCACTGTTCTGTAATTAATACCAACGGTATTATTACCGTTATCTCTCTTACTCTCTTGTATAAATTACTCCCTGTACAAAACAGTTTGCTTTACGATTAATACAACAAATTGCTGTCTTTCCAGCAATAATCTATTCATCTTGTTTACATCAGAAATCTCACAAAGTCTTCATGGTATCAGAGCTGTGATCTTGCAGCCTTACTCTGTTTTTTCTCTTATCTCTCGGTTTTGATTGTTAACCATGGATGTTCAAGAATCAACAGAAAAAACAAAAGGTTCAGCCACCAATTTTACAAGCATCGACAGTGAGTCTAATGTCTCTCAAAAAATGACTATTGTACTGCTCAATGAATTCAACTACTTACCTTGGTCAAGAGCAGTGACTATTGCTCTTGGGGGCAGGTCTCGGTTGGGTTTTATCAATGGGAAAGAAATTGTTCCCGATAGCAGCTCCCCGGAATTTGACAGTTGGTTGGCCAAAGACCAAATGGTAATGTCTTGGCTGTTGAACTCCATGGAACGCCAATTTGCTGAGATGTTCAGCTATTATCAATCTTCACAGGAATTGTGGGAGGCAGTGAAGGACATGTATGGCAGCCAAAACAATTCAGCCCGAATTTTTCAAATCCAACAAGAAATTGCTGGTCTTCACCGAAATGGGCAGCCTTTCGTCAACTTGTTGAGCAAATTCAAGGGTCTGTGGAACGAATTGGATGTTTATCGTCCACACTCAGTGGACCCAGTTGTTCTTCGCAGACGCAAGGAAGAAGATCAAATCTTTCAGCTACTGGCTAGCTTAGGATCGGATTATGAAGATCTTCGCAGCCATGTGTTGATGAACGACGAGCTTCCCCCATTGAAGAGTGTCATTGCCACAATCCAAAGAGAAGAAATCAGAAGGAAGGTGATGCCCCGAGAAAACTCATCTAAAATTGCCGAAGCCCGTGCGTTCGTTGCCCAGAAAACCCATGAACCGGGCATCCCCAAATTCGCAGACAAACAACCCTTCAAAGGTAATCGATCGAGCCTAAAATGCAACTATTGTCACTCTGTGGGACACCAAATGGATCGTTGTTGGATCCTTCAGCCCGAATTGAAATCCAAAAATCTGGGTAATCGGCAGCAATTCCCCAAAGAAAACCCAAAGAAATTCCTAAGACCTAGGGCTCATGTGGCTGCGCATGACTCGAATTTCTCTAGCCCAATGAGTTTACTAACTGAGTTTGCAAGCTTTCTCCAAGAAAAACAGATTTGTGGCAGAAATGGAGGAGAAGGGAGCTCGGGTGAAAATGGCGAGCTGGGCGATGCCAGCGCGTTTTTAAGCCATCTCGGGTTGACCCGAGAAAATGGCTCAGCCGGGTTGACCCGAGAGGCAGCAGCTGGGTTGACCCGTGAGTCAACTGGGTTGACCCATGACTATGCTGAAAAATTCCAAGGTATGTACATAGCTCTTATGACTGCCTTTGAATTAAGTAAATTACATAATATATGGGTAGTGGATTCGGGTGCGAGTGATCACATGACAAATAAATTAAATAAAATTCATGATTTTATCCCCTTTCCGATATCATCCTTTGTATCTATTGCTAATGGATCTACTGCAGCAGTGGAAGGTAAGGGAAAAATTAAAATTGTGTCAAAAATTATTAATTCTGATATTTTATATGTTCCGTCATTTCCATTCCAGTTATTGTCTGTTCACCGGTTAACCACTTCCCTTAATTGTGATGTTATATTTACTCCGTTTAAGGTGTTTTTTCAGGACCATTACACCAAACAGAAGATTGGTGAAGGATTTTATTTGAATGGTCTTTATTTTTTCTGTGATTCCGAAGTTCCGAAAGGACTACAAGCTATTTATTCACCAGTCAATGATCATCAATTGTGGCACTTTCGTCTGGCTCATGCTTCCGACAACGTCATCTCAAAAATACAACCTAATCTGTCCAAAAGAAATTATGATTGTGATACGTGTCATTTTGCCAAATCAAGCAGACTTCCTTTTAAATTATCTGTGTCCAAAGTGTCTCAAGTTTTTGAACTGATTCATTCAGATGTATGGGGCCCCTTTTCAATGTCAATTGATGGTTTCAAATATTTTGTCACTTTTATTGACGATTTTTCACGAGTTACCTGGATTTATTTGCTAAAAGCAAAAAATGAGGTCTTTAATTGTTTTAAAGACTTTCACAAACTAGTTTCTACTCAATTTTCCACACACATTAAAATATTCCGATCTGACAACGGATCTGAGTTTACATCCCATGATATGGAAAATTATTTAATCTCTAATGGCATAATTCATCAAACTAGTTGTGTTAATACTCCTCAACAAAATGGAGTTGCTGAACGCAAAAATCGAGATTTATTAGAAAAAACTAGAGCTATAATGTTTCAAATGAATGTTCCATAAAAATTCTGGTCCTATGGAATTCTTACTGCTACTTATATTATTAACCGCTTACCCAGTCAAGTGCTGGATTTTCAGTGTCCTCTTGAAGTTTTGCAGGGTAAACCTCCTACTATTTCGCACTTAAAGATCTTTGGGTGCCAATGCTTTGTTCACCTGCATCCCAATCAACGTGACAAACTTGACCCTCGAGCCTCCAAATGTATTTTCCTAGGGTACTCTCACACCAAAAAAGGGTACCGATGTTATGACTCCGTGCGTCAGAAGCTTTATGTCAGCAGGGATGTTCGATTTATCGAAACCAGCCCTTATTTCACTACTCCCAATCAGGGGGAGTCCTTGGAGGATCTAGTACCTCTTCCTAGAGCAGAATTCTGCAGCCTCGACGTGACTAGTCCAAATACTCCAAATGAGATTATCCCGGTTGACGAGCCGTCATCCGCGATCATGCCAACTGAATCTGTGTCTCCAATTTTATCAGAAGAGGCGCCAGCTCCAAGACGCAATCCTTCTCGACCGCGCCAGTGCCCTTCCAAATTTCAAGACTATGTGGCTTATACAGTCAGGTACCCTGTCTCAAATTATTTGGATTACTCAAAACTCTCACCCTCGCACTCTTCTTTTTTTGTCAGTCATATCCAATGATCATGAACCTAGAAATTTCGCTGAAGCTCAATCTCAACTGGTGTGGAGAAAAGCCATGGAGGAGGAATTGACCGCCCTAGCTGATAATAATACTTGGAGTCTAGTTCCTCTTCCAAAAGGTAAACATGCCGTCGGTAGCCGATGGATATACAAAACCAAGTTCAACTCTGATGGATCTGTTAATCGGCACAAAGCTCGCCTGGTGGCTCAAGGTTATACTCAAGAATTCGGTGTTGATTACAAGGAGACATTTGCTCCCGTTGCAAAAAATGACCACTGTAAGAGTTCTTTTATCCGTTTCCGTCAATAATGGATGGTTTTTATCTCAAATGGACGTAAAAAATGCCTTCTTACACGGAGATCTGGAAGAAGAAGTGTTTATGAAGCTTCCTCCGGGCCATTCCTTGAGTGTCACTCCTAATTTGGTATGTAAACTTCATAAATCTATTTATGGGTTAAAGCAAAGTCCCCGTGCTTGGCATGCGAAGCTTAGTGGTGCTCTTGCTACATTAGGTTTTAGCAAGAGTTCTGCTGATTCTTCTTTATATATACGGTTCCAAAATGATGATAAATTGATGGTTTTAATTTATGTTGATGATTTAATTATATCAGGAAATAATATTGACTCTATTGCTAAATTGAAGAAAACTCTTCAACAATTATTTCCTATTAAAGATCTTGGTGCCTTAAAATATTTTCTTGGGATTGAAATGGCCTCATCCAAGAAAGGATTTTTTCTGAATCAACGTAAATACACTCTTGATGTCCTTCAAGATGCAGGTATGCTTTCAACTAAACCTTCTCCTACTCCTGTTGATAGCAAACTAAAATTATCTCTTGCAGGTACGGCCCTTACATCGCCTAAGTACTATCAACAGCTTGTGGGTAAACTTATTTATCTGACGATTACTCGTCCAGATATTACCTATGCAGTCAGTCTGGTCAGTCAGTTCATGCATGCTCCAACTATACATCATTTCAGCATGGTCAAGCGAATTCTGCGATACCTGAAAGGCACTATCGGTCGCGGAATTGTCATGACCAGAAACAACCACACCAATATAATGGGATATACCGACTCCGATTGGGCTGGAAATCAACTTGACCGGCGCTCGACTACTGGATATTGTATGTTTGTTGGAGGTAATCTTGTGTCATGGAAGAGCAAGAAACAACATGTCGTAGCTCGCTCCAGTGCCGAAGCCGAATATCGTGCAATGGCGGCTGCGGCTTGTGAACTTGTGTGGCTTCGGAGTCTTCTCACAGATATGGGTTGTTTATCAGTCACTCCAATGAGTCTGTTTTGCGACAATCAAGCTGCCATGCATATTGCCAAGAACCTTGTGTTTCATGAACGAACCAAACACATCGAAGTTGATTGTCACTTTATTCGTCAGCAAGTTCAATCAAACAATATTACTACTCATTATGTGCGGACCGGTGACCAACTTGCCGATGTGTTTACCAAAGCTGTGCCTTCTTCCCACTTTCATCGTCTTCTTTGCAAGCTTGGATCCATCAACCCCCTTGATCCAGCTTGAGGGGGAGTGTTGAAGATATTACATATCTTCCAGCATTTAATGTTTACTGTGCATCACTGTTCTGTAATTAATACCAACGGTATTATTACCGTTATCTCTCTTACTCTCTTGTATAAATTACTCCCTGTACAAAACAGTTTGCTTTACGATTAATACAACAAATTGCTGTCTTTCCAGCAATAATCTATTCATCTTGTTTACATCAGAAATCTCACAAAGTCTTCAGTAATGAATGTAACCGGTATCATCCTATTAATTATTTATGAGGACTATTTTAAAGAGGAAAAAAAGTATAAGTAGGAGAAAGAAATCCTAGATAAAAGTATTTTTATGATCACTAGTATGCACAATACAATTTTTGCAGCGTTTTAATATATTTGTCAATTAAATTCACGGGATTAGAGGGGGCTAAAAAAATCATTAGCTAATTTTAGTTATCTTGTCCTATGCTCATATTCCGTAATAGAATCTTATCACGGCCTTTGAAAGATGGGAGAGACATTAGATACTTCGTAGGCACTGACAGTGTTTTGCTGGTGTTTGTTTTGCCAAGGATCTTAGAGAAGGTTGCCATTTTAGGCCAAACAAGAAGAAGATACTGTAAGTCTTACACGACCACGTTCAAATCTTTCTTGCTTGTGATCTTTCCCTTGTCATGAATCCTCTATTTATAATTTTAATTTTATACGGGGCTGCGCAACATTATTATTAATCCGGACGTCTTCGCCCCGATTATTACCAAAAAAAATAAGGTAATAATCGGGGCGAAAACACCCTTCTAAATTAAACGATCGCAACTTATTATATAAAGATCAATCACATAAAGTAGTTGCGATCGTGGATGCATGCCACGTATGCGATGAGATTGTTTTTTTAATAATTTTATACGGGGCTGCGCGTGATACCCGCTTGCAACATTCTTAACTTACTGTTGGCAACTTGTACACGCGATCAGAAGGACATTCATTCAAAGCACATCATACAATAGGTTAGAAATGAGTTTTTTTTTTTTTTTTTTATTAGAAGAAATAGTATAATCAAAATGAGAAGTTGTTTATATATTTTTTAATTATAAATAACTTAGATAAATTTGTTTATCTATTTTTTTATGAGTTTTCTTTTTTCTCTAGTAATATTAGATCTTAAATATTATAAATAAAAATATTGTATTTTTTTAAGAAATAAACTTAAATTTTTTGCATGTTGTAATTAGGTATTTTAATACTCAATTAGTAAAATTTTAATAGAAAAAATATGTTAGAAATGAGTTTTTTTCCACCTAAAAGGAACAGCGTAATCGAAATTGGAAGTGGTTTGTATATTTTTTAATTGTAGATAATCTAGGTAAATTTGTCTATTTTTTTTTCGTTGCCTTTTTCCCCGGTAATATTAGATTTGAAATATTATAAATAAAAATATTGTAAAAATGTTTTAAGAAATAACTTGAACAAAAGAGCACAAAATTAGAATTAAAAGCCAAAAATAAATTTTCTATTTTATAAGATTTATTCATCATATTATTATATTAAAAGTATTTCAGAATACTGATATTAATTTTTTTCTTCAAAAAAATCCTAGGTCATTTTTTTCTCTCTCTCTATATATATATATATATTTTCAGACGATAATATTAAATAAATATTAAAATATATAATTAGTCTCACATATTTATAAGAAAAAAATCTAAAAATAATCATTATCATTATTTTGAATACTTTATCTAGACTTTTTTTTTCTATATAGGAAATTGAATGACTTTATACATGTTGTAATCACATATAATTATCAACGATTTCCAAATGCATTCCAAAACACTCCGTGTTGCGCGTAAGCTGACCCGGACACCCTGGTTATAAAACAAACAAACAAAAAAAAACCGAAAAAAAGAGAGCACCTTTTTAAACACTAATGAACACTGAAAATCACTGTTCATTATTCCAAAACTATCTTCTCTGTCCCAATCATCTAGAATAATCTTTTTTTAGACTGGCAACTCTTGGTGGTCATATCTTGTACAATAAAGTAGTGCCACATTGCTTCTGCTTGAACCACTGCGTTCACATACGAGTACATTATAAAATGGCCACCAGACCATGCAATTGAATTGCAATCTATCCCTTGCTTTGTTCAACACGTACAGTGGCAAGGCAACAAAGCAAGCAAGAAAAAAAAAATGGCAGAGTTCGCAAAGCTCCTAACCAGTACGGACATTCAGAAGAGACTCTCACTGTCCACCAAGTTTTTCAAGTACTCTCTCCCATCTTTCAATGGTGGCCATGCCGTGAGTTTTCAAGCAATGGATGAGAGAGTACTGGCTTCGTCTGGACCTTCAGTTTACTATTAAATTTCAGTTTATGCCATTTTATTAAACTTTTGTTAATTTATGGATTTTAAACACGAATTGATTATGATTATGATTATGATTGTGATTGTATTATTTATATGTAATTTTCTTGACATTACAAGGAGTTTTAATGAATGAAATAAAAAAATTTCAGAGTTCTAGACCTTTTCAAACCTCATTCCTCTCTTTTCTAGTTTTATCTTCTCCGTCTTTACTCTTAATTCCAAAAAGTGTGAAGTGTAATTTGGTTAAAATGTAGTGGACGCAGCCCATCTTGCTTCTTTTGGGCCAGCTTTGTAGTTTCTCATTCGCGACTTGTCAAGAACAAATCCCCAAAAGCCCAAATTTTCAGTTCCTGAAACCAATTCACACCCTTGTCGCTGAAATAGTAGCCCGGCTCTCTAGAAGCTTTCTGATGCCCAACATTGTTTTCGGTTTGGTCTGTGTGTCTGACTGTAAAATTTGTTAAAAAATATCTTGTTTAAAATGTAATGATTTATATTATTCTTTAACTTATATATTAAAAAAATTTTGGAGCTTGAAACTTGCATAATTTTATATTATTTTATGTTTTATTTTCATTACATAAAATGAATATGGTGAACGCGTGTTTAATAAGATTATGCATCTTATCTGAGAACTTAAATAGTCAACAAAAAGAAAAGGGCGGGAACCGTGCAACAAAAAGAAAAGGGTGGGGGAACCGTGCAACAAAAAGAAAAGAACCGTGCAACAAAAAGAAAAGAATTTATACCATCTCAAAATATCGCTATCAATTCATCATATAGAAATTATACCATCTCTCATCAATACCATCTCAAAATAAAAAGAATTTATATTTCCTCGAGCACTGCGCAGCACCTGTATAAATAGAGGGCTCTGATGCATCCAAGGGAAAGATCACAAGCAAGAAAGATTAGAAGCCGTTCTTGTAAGACAATACTTACATTATCTTCTTCTTGCTTGCCCTAAAATGACAACCTGCTCTAAGATCCTTTCCAAAACAGACACCAGCAAAGCACTGTCACTGCCCACCAAGTTTTTCAAGTACTCTCTCCCATCTTTCAATGGCGGTCATGCCGTGAGTTTTCAAGCAATGGATGAGAGTGGCTTCGTCTGGACCTTCCAGTGCTCTACTCGCAAGAAAGGACACCCGAAGCCAGTTCTCTCAAAGGGTTGGCTTGCATTCGTTCGCAACAAGAAGCTCAAAGTCGGCGACAAGATCAAGTTTTCCGTATTGGACCCAACCGCTGGAGTACGTTTTTACAGGGTTCAAGCTGAAAAGGAAGTTAAGATATTTGGTGCTATCTTTGGCTATTCACCCATCACAGCCCCATCAATTCCATGAATATTGAAATCTATCTCATGGAAGGCTGCTCCGCTCTACTAGACGGTGCCGCTTAAGTACTTTAAGGTGGCTTTATTCACTTCAAAGGCACCGTGGCTTTTATATTTTCGTCTTTTCTTGTCTTACTTGGTTAATTTGTTAATGGAAGGCTGCACTGCTGTACTAGACGGTAGAGCTTAAGTACTGTAAGGTGGCTTTGTTCCCTTCAAAGTCACCGTGAAATCTATCATTTGTGTTGTCGTCTTTTCTGAAATCAAACTACTTCTCTTACTTGGTTTGTTAATGCAACTTTTCATTTATGTGATTTCACTTTGCACAGGATTTCTTGAGATTTACTTGATAAAGCTCCGATAGCAGCTCACATTTTCTGAAATAATCACAAAAACTGCACCCCAAGTTACTGAGCTGCATCGTGAAGACATTCTGATTTAGTTGGTCCCCGACAAACTGAAACATCTGAGACAAGTTTGGCAGCTGGAAGGCTTGGAAACTCCTTGAATGGGACAGGTTTCCTCCGTTTTCTAGCTGATAATTTTGTCCCGAAGAGTCTTGGTTTTTGAATGCCCATAGGAGAATTTCCCTGAAGTCGTCTTCTTTTTAAATTAGATTGTCAAACACAATAGAACATTGTACCTAAAAACAGCAGCTAAACCTTACTAGTAGCTTGCAACACCTGTCCACAGCTACCTAGAAATCTTTCTTGAATGGGCAGTATTACTCATTCACTCTATCCATTTCCAAGTAGATGGAAGAGAAATATACCAAATTTAATTAATATTTTTACATCCAGTATTTATTTATTGAATTTCTTACGCACGCACGCACAACTGGTAGGGTATCTAGGTGTCTTTATATATATACACATCATAAATAACTAATCATGTACTCCTATTTAGCACAATCAATGGCATGACATCAAATCAACAAGAAATATCCTTTGTTTTTTTAGAAAGAGACCTGTGATAGGGTTTATCATTAAGGACTGGAAACTATTGTAGAATTTTACACCAAAACTTGACCACTTCTATCTTAGAACTTTATTCTCGTTTTATTTTATTTTTTTTTAAAAAGAAGATGATGTAACTTCTTCTATTTATCCTCATGGATTGGGATTTTGAGTTTAAGCTTTTAATTTATGACCGCGACCATATAATGTTTTGCATATCTACTATTAATCTAAATTAATTTTTTACGTGCCGTTTACGCCATCTACCATAATTATAAGAAGCTAGAGTCACGATTAATTAAGCATGACGCCGCCGGCTTATTGATATTTTGAGGGATCGAGCCTTGTTGATATTCTCAGAGTTCTGCTAATTCAACCTTTATTTATTATAACTAGCCAAATACTCCCACATCTTCTCCTTCTCTCTCTTGTGGACAACTACACACTATTTTTTCCATTTAATTTTATCTTCAGCAGACACCTCTGCTTCTTTCATGTCTCTGAACATGATCAACTCTTATGCTTCTACTGACTTCGAAAGTACCAAGGGAAATGGATTGTTGGGATTGATGCAAGAGATGCAAGCTCCAGCAGCCAGTTTAGATTTTGACAGCATCTCTCAAAACAGAGGCTTTGCTGGGTCTGAAAGTGAGGGGAAACTGGGAAAGAGTAAGGGAGAAAAGAAGATAAGAAAGCCCAAGTACGCTTTTCAAACAAGAAGCCGAGTTGATATACTTGACGATGGATATCGATGGAGAAAGTATGGTCAAAAGGCAGTGAAGAACATCAAATTTCCCATAATTATATATTTTTTTATTAACTAATTTACCTATACTCTCTAATCTGTTCAGTACAACATGCATAAATCATTTCACTGTTATGGCATAATTTATACATATATATTCTTGAGCAAAACGTTCCGGAGAAAAACTCTTGCTTGATTATAGATTTTTCTGGAACTGGGAGAGTTAAGGATGACTTCCTTATAACATTGCCCTTTAATTTGACTCGATTAAATTTAAAAACTAAGAAGATTATCATCTGAATAAAAAAACATCGCCTTGCAATACTCATTGAATGGGACAAGTTTCCTCCGTTTTTTAGCTGATAATTTTGTGCCAAAGATTCTTGATTTTTGAATGCCCAAGAAGAATTTCCCTGAAGTCTTTTCCTCTTGAAGATTGAAGGATATCCATCTTTAATAGCAGATGATTGGCTATGTTTTCCGTGATTTTTATATAAACTGGTCTCTTGTTCTGTGCATTTTATTTTTCCTTTTTTGTTTTCAATATTACATTATTTTTTCTCCCTTGCGAACTGCATTAATGAATGGTCAGTGGAGTGGGAGCCTTTTCCTTTGTGAGAGTTCAGTAAGGGTAAGCCTTTAGAAATATATTTCTAACTTCTATCTTCTATTTGTGTTTTTACCACATCAGCTCAGACGATGGTGAGAGTGAAACTAGGGCACTGTAGCGTTGTTTTTAATTTCTTTTATTTAGACATTTATTAAAATAATATTTTTTTTTTAAAAAAAAATTATTTTTAATATTAGTACTTTAAAATAATTTATAAATATATATGATAAATTGAGTAATTTATTTATACGAGAAAGAACTATATATTTAAAATCATGACTGAAATCTACCATGAATTTGTGAAAATTTGAGATTTAGACTACATGGAAGAATTTTATAATGAAAATTTTGTTTTATTATCATATTTTATTTATTTATTTAATGTTAAAAAATTATTGTTTACTTACTATCATTTAATAATTTGTCAATATTGAAAATTTTGATTGTGTTTTTTTTGTCATTGATTTCTTGATTTATACTATTTATCTTTTTTGTTTATTTAGATCACTAATTGATTATAATATTGTTGATTGTTTTATTAGATTTTAATATTATTTATTTTATTGACTGAAATTGTCAATATATGATAAAAATATTTATTTGTGATTTTACTATTCAATTTTATATGATATTTTTTGTATGTGTTAGAAAAACAATTTTAACAACATTGGACTATATAGTATTTTCTGATTGAACTCAAAATATTCATGATGATGTTTTTCTAATTAATAGTCACTTAATGACGACGACCTTTTAGAGAAATCTCTCTAGCTTCTTTTTTTTTTTTTTTGCTTTCACTTTATTATGCCACGTAGGAAGGGATGGCGGCGGCAAAGGCACATGCCTAAGAGAAGCTCGATCGATGAACTCAGTTTAAAGATGTCCATGCCATAAATGATAATCCCACGGATTGCAAGTGAGATCCCCCTAGCTAATTCCAAGCAAAAATTAATGTAAATGCTGAAAGGTTTCTTTTATCATGTTCATAGCCTATACAGATTTCGAGAGTTTCTGATCAATTTAGGACACATAATTGTTTACAATTAGGTGACCAAACATTGTGTTTCACAGCCTTAAGTAAAAAAAAAATTATAAATAGATTTCTTTTTAATTGTTTACTTTAAAAATTATTTTTATTTAATTCCATTGAAAAATATTTTTTAAAATCCAACATACCATAATGAAACAATCAAATACCTCTATATTATCAATTTATCGTATTAAGTAAATATTACAAGAATATTTTATTTATTTATGAGCAAACCGGATTTTGATTAGACCAATAACCAGTACACATAAGTGTTGATTGAGTTTTGATCAGATTGGTAATTTTATTTTATTTTAACCCTTTTAATAACTTGAATTAAAAGGGTTTGGAATCAACTCTCGTAGATTTAAAATATTTTATAAATAAAGCTAATTCAAGGTAGATATATCATTTATTAAAAATATAAATGATGAGACTTGATTATATCACCTGAACGTGAAAGATTGTTTTCTTTACATCTAAGCCAATTATATTATTAGAAAATTTAAAGGCTTTTTTTAATAAATTTAAAATCATGTTTTAGTGCGTTTTATATAAAAAAACTAAATTAATGTTTTTTTTTAATATTTTCTGTTGATTTCAATACATCAGTGTCAAAAAGAATTGATAAAATTTCAAAAAAAAAAAACAATGAATTAGAATGTAGAGAATATTATAAAAAGTTAATCAAACAAAAAAAAATACTTCTTAAAAAATGTCAAATATCACATCACCAAAAATTAGTAAGTTTTTGAAAATGCATTTGAGAAGCATTTTTTTTGAAGAAAAAAAATTATTATTTTAATGTATTTATAAAAAAAAATACTTTTAAAAATAACTTTAACCATACTCATAAAAATCACTACGACTTAATAATCTTTAAATAAAGCATAGTCGTAATAATTAGAATGTAGGGAATATTATATATTTCTTTAAATAAAAGCATAGTCATAATAATTAGAATGTAGGGAATATTATATATTTCTCTCTCAAAATCTTTCGAATCATTTCATATATGTAGCCTACTAAAATATAAGAATTCTGTACAAATTTATTATTTTGACTAAATTTATATTATAACAAAAAAACACACAATTAATACACCTACTTAGCAAAAACATTCTTTAAAATGCCGGTTGCAACGCAGAGCCAAACGGGCTCTTAATTATTGTTCGTCAAAGAATCCAACGACAATTTCTTTTCATGTTTAAATATCAAGACTATCACTTCTGTTTTGTTTAGTGTTTTATTTTTTTAATTAAAATGAAATATTTTGGTTTTAGAGTGTTTTGGTGCATCGTTTCAAGGTTGTACTGTTTATATATGTATATATATATATTAAATCGATTTTTTTAGCTCAAATCCAAAAATAAAATTATTTAGAATTGTGCAATTTAATCTAAAAAAACACGATAAAATAACTCTTCTGAACAAAATTATGAGCATGTATAATATTACAAGAATATCATCATCAATCTCACAATATTATTACTTTCTCTGATTACTTTTAAATTTTAACATAATATATATAAACATGTATAGAGGCTCGTTGTAAAATTTTATCTCATTCTAATGGTGGATTAAGAGATATAATTGATATTGTAAAATTATTTATTATTTAAAAAATGTAATTTGATTAAAATGGAACGGACAGAATAAAACCGAAATGTTTCAATTGAAATTGATACAAAATTTTTGGAACAGACTGAAATTTTAAACGATATAAGAAAATTATCATGCTGTCTTTTACCTAAGAAATGATCCGTTTCAGTTTGGTCCTGGACAAACCAGCAAATGTATGGGGTCCAATCGATATAAAGGCCATTACTGGTTCTATTGGGTGATCGACAAGGACGGTGGTGGTCAAAGATGAGGGAGAAGAGTTTTGCCTCTCTTTTTTAAATAAATAAAGGATCAAATATTCATTATAATTTGACTTTGGGAAGAGGGAAGTAGAGATAGAGAGGGAAGATAAGGATAGATATGAGAAGAAGGGAGAAAAGATGGAGAGGCAAGGAGGTAGAAAAAATGGTTGCTGTATTGTCGACGGAATAATTGGGAGAAGATGGAGAGAGAGAGGCAGAGGAATAGGAAAGATGAGAGAAGGAGAGAGAGGTGAAAATAAACGGTTTTTTTTTTTTTTTTTACAATGGAACATTTAGAATTTAAATAAAATTTATAATATATATTATTTGAGGATTGATGATTATGTGATATCTTGTAATTATCATAAATAATAAATATTACAAAAAATTGTAATAATTTTATAGCATAATCAAGACATTTAAAATAAAACTCACATGTATTTATAGAAAAATATAAAAAATATATAATAAACTCGGGGGTTTGAGGAGTAGATAAATGATGAAATAAATTCTACTTAATTAAATAACAAAATCTCTTATTTGAACAAAGTGCTGGCAAAACTTGTAATGAATTTTTAAAATGCACCATGTATTCTTTGTATTTAAATGAATCACTATCAAAATTAATTATTTTATCTACAAGAATTTCAACCGATAATTTCTAAATTAATTTAGAAGAAAATTGAACTAATTGATTTTTTTTGAAAGATTATATAGAGCTCTTGGAATATAATATAATGGGAAAAAAGTATAATCTCCCAAGTTTAATAATATTTTATTATTTTTAAAGCTCACATATTTTATTGATAGTAATTATTTGTAATATAATATATTTCAAATAAATTACAATTTAGGTAAGAAATATTATGTTATGATCATATGAACATAAAAACCAATATTCTAAATCTAAATCTATGTATAAATTATGACACTACATATTAATATGGTTAAATTAAAAACGAAATCTAAAATGATTTTATATTAAAACATAAAAAAGTCAAAAGATGGTGTTTAAAAAAAATGAAAAATGAAAAAGAAAAGGAGTTAGCCAGTTCATGCCAGCTCTGCACTTTTCTCTCAAAATACCCATCATTTTCGGGTGACAACGACATGTGTCGTCTATCACTGCAACTTCTGAAGACATTTTATGGCTGAGAAATATATGCTGCCGACTATGACTCCCTCGACTCATTTTTTCTATTATTTTTCATCTAAAATACTTCGAAATCATCCTTAGAACTAAATGCAAAACTCATTTAAAACCTTAAAATTATTTTAATTCACTCGAAAACACAATAATATCAAATAAAAAACAGATTACAAGTTATTAATGTAGATTTAGTTATATCTTTTCTAACCATACAAGAACTACAAAAATAAAATTCAGATTTATGAAATTTGATTGTTCAAAGAGTTCAAAGATAACTTGAAAGACTAAAAATAATGACAATGAAAATAAATATTACAAAAGCAAGCATTAATAAAAACGAGATGTTTATTTGAGACTTATGATAACTTTATATATAAAAAAAAAAAAAACACATCATAAAAACCAATTTAAAATAAATCAAATATTGAAGGATAAATAAAAAATAATAATTAAAAAATATAAAAAATAAAAAGTAGAATTGAAAAAAATATATAGTATTACAAAAAAGACCAGGCTTGTGGTCCTAATATCTTTTTTTTTGTAATATTACAATGTAACTTGCCGACTAATCTCTTATATATAGAAATGAAATATTGGAACCGAGGATTAAAATGAAATAGAAATGAAATAATTGGATTGAAGTATTAAAAAAAAAACTATGAAATATAGTTGAAGGAGAGAATCGGCTCATCCATCCGGTGGCTGCCATTAGCATCGATACTAGCAATTAAGTCATTGCCTCAGGGTTCCCGGAGGCACTCAAATCGGCGGCGTACTCACGAGTCACGACGAGTTAAACTCAATTTTGAAACTTCAAGCACTGAAACGTAGTTTACCTTCGATAAACCCATTCCACGTGCCGCCTATCTTCCCATCCCTTTCAAAACAATTTTTCCATGGTCATCGGGTCTTCCGCAGAAGTCTTTGGCGTTTTGGTTTCTCTGTGTAGACTGCAAAGCAGAGATAACATGTTCAAGAAGTTGGTACGAGAGATAAGAAGAAATTGTGAGAAAGCGATGCAGCTGTGAAACGCAAAGTTTAAAGGTTTTTTTTTTTAAAAAAAAAAATAATACTTTGACTGGCAATTTTTTTATTGTGTATAAGAAAGGAATATATATATATATATATATATATATATATATATATATATATATATATATATATATATATATATATATATATATATATTGTGTAATCTCACCCCTTCCTCTCTCTAAGTTTACAAGATAACAAAGAAAAGCAAGATAGATAAAACAGAAATAGAGAAACTGAAAGAACTTGGACCCTTCAAACATTATAATTAATTATTGGTATTGGGTACAATATGCTTTTTATATTTAATAATTAAAAATAAATTAAAATAATATATATTTTTAATATTAACATCTGAAATTAATAATAAAATATAAAAGACATTAACCTAATTTTTTTCATGTAAACAATATTTTAAAAACATATTGTATCGCCAAAACACACCATCTGTAAATAAATTCTTAAACACCTTAATTTCAAAATCTTACAAAACCAGCTAAAGAACCATTTCTTTTCTGCTACTAAAAGTAAAACAACAAAAAAAACTCTAAAACAATTTAATTTTTATTAACCACATCGATGTGAATATTTAATCATAAGTTGAAAATAGTATTTTACATAAAAAAAGAGTTTCACTACCAGAAAATTGACTAATTAGAAAATATCGATAAATTGTTTATCAACCACATACTGACCCAAAATAGTATTTTTCGGTCAATATTTGGATGAAAATATTACTAAAGGAAGTTATCGTCATTATTTTTATTGGTATTTACAGATAGGTATTTTTGTGGGTCTTTTGCAGACACCATTACTGATGAAATTGTTATGTCGAGTAAATGTCGGTAGTAAACACCAAGGGAATTACAGTGAAATTCAAAAATCAATGATGTACAATAAAATAACATTAGTTCCGACAAAATTACCGATGAAGTTACCAACAAGTATATTTCATTTGTAATTTTGTTGGTAAATATTGCACATTTACAAGCCAAATTAAAGTAAGATTCAAAAAGCAATGAAGTATGATAACATGATATTTTTACCAACATAATTACCGACGATTTCCCCCCTATTCTCTTTCTTCTTCTTCTTTTTTTGCATTTTTTTCTCTGCAACCCCCAACCACCCTCTCCCCCTATTTCATCAGAGTTTAACCTCTCACAACAAATCAAACAACCATAACTCTAAGTTTATGTGCATTTATGTTCTGAATTTTTTTTAGCACTGTTCATTTTAAGTAAGCAAATCTACCTGGATTTCCATGATAGAAGAACATGACAGCCAGTATAGAAGGAACTCAAGCATTTTTTCTCCAATTCTTACAAAACAATATATTGCTTGTTCTGTTTATATTATCAAGGCTTTCTTGTTAAGCCAAAAATATCTCATGTGGTGGCTCTTAATTCATCAATTTGTTTTTAGGGAATTTTGGTTGTGCATCTATACTTAATTTGCATGCTGAAAAAAGACTGATAGACCTTTACTAGGCAAATGAAATTGTACAAAGTCATTATCTATGCAAAGTAAATTATTTTATGGTGATTTCATGAACATTGAGTTCAATCGAAGAAATTTGAAAGTACTTTGGTGCGTTGATGAAATATACCGACCGCATACACTAATGAAATTATCAATAAAATGTTAACGATAAAATCACTAATGGTATATTCTGATGGTGTCATTGACGGAATATACTGATAGAATTATAGTCGGTGTTTTCCATCGGTAGATTTATATTTTATGTTTTTGTTGATAGATCAAGTTCTAATGGAATCAAGAGTCTTACTATTGGAAGGTTTTTGTTTGTGGTTGCTAGGAATACAATTACCGACAAAAAATACATAACATTACCCATAAAAATTTCTGTATGTAAAACAGTTAATTATAGTAGTGTTTTTTTTGCTGGTTAACCTTTTAATGAAACTTTAACATGACTTCTCAATTTAATCAGGATGAACTTAATGGTGGGTACAGGAATATTTTCTAATATAATAATATTTTCTGTACGAAATATGAAATATGGTTTCAAATGGCAGAAATTCTGCCGGTCCCTTCTTCCTGGTGCCTTTCCTATATTTGTTATCAGGCCGCCTCCTAGTCACGTCCCGCACCGACTCTTTTAATTCAATGGTCATCCACTCTTGCAATTGAATTCCAATCTATCCCTTGCGTGTATAAAATGGTTCCACACACTGCAACAAAGCATGCAAAATAAAAATAAAAATGGCAGAGTTCTCAAAGTTGCTAACCAAAACGGATATTCACAAGAGACTCTCACTGCCCACTAAGTTTTTCAAGCCTCCCCCGACTTTCAAAGGTAGCCAGGTCCAAGATCTTCAAGCAATAGATGAGAGCGGCTTAGTCTGGAGCTTTCAATGTTCTACTCGCAAGAAAGGACACCCAAAGCCTGTTCTCTCGAAGGGCTGGCTTGCATTCGCTCGTCACAAGGAGCTTAAAAATGGGGATAGGGTCAAGTTTTTCAAGGAGAAACACCAAATTGTTCCTGCAACACCTTTATACAGGATTGAAACTGAAAGAGAAATCAAGATATTTGGGGTTATCTTCGGGTATTCTCCCATTGTAGCCCCATTCCATGAGTGAAAACTCAAATTTTATCTGGTAAATTAGCAACAGCCCAGCTAGCGTGGCTGGTAAGTAATATACTACAGGTGATGATGTTTAAGTATTCACAAGAACTAGCCAGAAACCCTAGCTATCAGAGAAGTCTGAATTAGATAACTGCTATCTTTCCGAGATTTGTCGAGCAGGGAAGCCGTCGGAATTCTGTAAGCCTTTTGCTGTTCTTGCTACAGTATTGGTGATGACACTGTAGCTTTTCGTTCTTCTCTTCTATCTTTTCCTGAAGGAAGACTTATCCGTTGACTTGGTTTAGTAAATCCTATTTTCTTTTCTGTGATTTAACTTCTGCAAATGCTTTGTGATTTTTTTATTTTACCTGAAGCAACCACAAATGTTTCTGATATGGTAAGCAAACGTTCTTGACACAGAAGAATATGGCACATTAATTAATTAATTAATTAGCAAGTCAATAATTATTTGATCGAAGAAGAGAAGCAAGTCCCTAAATTTTAACAAACGACGGTGTTTCTAAGGCTAAAGAAGTTGGTCGATTTCATGCTGTCATTTCATTGAAATTCGATTGATAAAACAAGGGATTTTGTCCATGCAACTCTTCAATGGACAAATATAATCGATAAACAAAATTAACAATATTATCATGACTAAATTACTCTTAAACTATGGCTAATAATCACTTAATGACGACGACCACATGTTTTTTTATGCTTTCACGTAGGATGGATGGCGACAAAGGCACATGCCTTATGCCACGTAAGATGTAAACCTACGCCTTTGTTTTATTTATCCATTCGTTTTGAATTTTTAATGAGAAAAGAATGGTCGCGCGATTGTTTTTGGCCTTAATCGATGAGAAAATTTATGGCCCTGGATTTTCGTTAGCTGGCCGCTCTTCGTTTTCTTGAATGCTCCCCAACTGTTTGTGAAAAAAATCCATGAGACAGTAACTTGGTTCCTGTACTACCCAAAGCAATAACTTGGTTCTAGAAAATAACTCGAATATCTCAGCTGAGGAAGCAGTAGAACAGAAGGACAGCAACCTACACATACATGGAAACTCTTTGTTGGTTCTTCTTCTTTGGATAAGAAGATGGCTGAAGATGGTTCGAGGGAAGAATATATATTTCTAGTGATGAGGACGATGACTTCGGGAAGGATGACTGTTCACCAATCAAATTATCCGTCGAGGAAAAAGCAGATCAAGGAACCTGGGTGTCAACCTTTAATAATCAAAGTCACGGGGAGGAGAGTTGGGTACAAGTTTTTTAGCGAAAAGACTCTAAACTTTGTGGATGATTCAGGGTTCTTTAGTTGATCAGACGCAACACTTGATTCATATAGCCATATGATTTATGATCTTGTGTTATTGAATTGTAAGAACCTATGAAGTCATTTATAAACCTCATAAAATTACTTGGTGTTTGCTTTAAAAAACCCTGTTTAAATGAGTTTCATTTCTAAACTGAGTTTTTAAAGTCAAGAGATTGTTAAAGATTAATTAAAATCTTAGTCTAAACAGAAATCCTTACTATAAAGAATTCTTGTGTTAAACTGTAGTGGACGCAGCCCATCTTGCTACTTTTGGGTCAGCTTTGTGGTTTCTCATTCACTACCTGTCAAGAAAAATCCCCAGAAGCCGAAATTCTCAGTTCCTGAAACCATTTCACACCCTTGCCGCTGAAATAGTTAGCTCAGGTTGTTCACAGCCCGGCTCTCTAGAAGCTTATGATGCCTCTCTGCTGCCCACCATTGTTTTGGGTTTGGTCTCTATGTGATGTGATTCCCAGAACTAATTGTATGTGTGTATCTAATTGTAAAAGTTGTTAAAAAATTATCAAAACTAAAAACTTAATTTTTAGTTTAGAAGTATTTATATTATTTTTTAATATATTTATTCAAGTAAAAACCTTTTGAAGCTTGAAACTTGCATAATTTTATATTAAATAGAATGAATGTGGTGAGACTCGAAGTCGTGATCGCGTGGTTAACAAAATTTTAATATCATGTCAAGGAATTATCTCAACTAAAAATTTAAATTTTTATATGAGACTCTAATATATCGTTATATAATTCTCTAAAATAAGTGATCTAGAGGAGGCAAATTTGTTAATGATGTACAACAATACTTTATACTCATATTTTTTATGGTGTTTTTCTTTACGCGTTGAAATATTTTTTAAAATATGTAGCAAAAAATAAGGCTTAAGCTCTTAGCTAGTTTGGTCCCGACTTGATTGACTTTGTCGACATCATCGAACTAATAATAATATGGATGGTTTAATTTAATCCTAGCCGTTTAAATATAGAAATTACGAGCTGATTTGCCCGCTTCGCTGGGTTTTTTTATCTATGTAAAAAATAAATTGATTTTAAAAATATTGTATTTTGTAATTTTAATATTTAATTAGTATAATTATAATTGATAAAATTTGTTAAAAATAGTTTTTTCAACCAAAATGTGATTGAATATTGTTATTGCCAAAAAAATTTTGATAAAATTTGTTAGAAAATTTGCTAAGAAGGTGAAATGATTCATTAGGAATTTGTTGTCACGGATACTCTGGTTAAAAAAAAAAAAACCGGTTAAAAAAGAACAACTGACTTGGACAGTAAAAAAAAAAATACATGTGAAAAAAAGGTCATCGTTTCTTAAAAGGAAAAAAAAAGAGTCTAAAATATAAATTTAAATTTAAATTCAAAGCCAAAGCCAAAGATTTTTTTTATAAGATTTATTTATCATATTATTATCTTAAATATATTTAAGAATACCGATATTAATTTTTTTTTGCAAGAAAGCGTAGGTCATTTTTTTTCTCTCTTTATATATTTTTAGGCGATAATATTAAATAAATATTAAACACATATACTTAGTCTCACATACTATATAGTATGATCGAAATGAGAAGTGATTTTTATAGTTTTTTAATTGTAAATAACCTAGATAAATTTGTAAAAAAAAAAATATGAGTTGCCTGTTCCCCCCGTAATATTAGATATTACACATTATAAATACAAATATTGCAAATTTTTTTAAAAAAGAAATATAAATTTTTTGTCTGCTATAATTATTTATTTGCCGTCTAAAAAGAACAGTGTAGTCGAAACGGAAAGTGTCTTGTATATTTTTTTAATTTTAGATAATGTAGGCAAATTTGTTTACCTTTTGTTTTTTTGAGTTGTATTTTTTCCCGGGTAATATTAGATTTTAAATATTAAAAATCCATTTTTTTTAAGAAATAAACTTGAACAAAAGAGCACAAATTTAAAATTAACAGCATTTTTTTATTTTATACGATTTATTCATCATATTATTATATTAAATGTATTTAAGAATGTTGATATAAATTTTTTTTCCTGCAAAAAATCCGAGGTCATTTTTTTTTCTTCACTTTATATATTTTTAGGCGATAATATGCAATAAATATTAAAACATATAATAATGACTTGTTTGCCTTTTCATAGGAACAGTGTAATCGAGACAAAAGTGACTTGTATCATTTTTTAATTGTAGATAACCTGTGTAAATTTGTCAAAAAATTTTCTTGAGTTGTCTTTTATCCCCAATAATATTAGATATAAAATGACTATTGTCATTATTGCAAAAACAATTAAAATTATCAAATTATCCCGAAAGAAAAAATACTCAAAAACATTAACAAAAGAGTAAGCAAGAAAAAGAATATATTATTATTATTATTATTATTATTGTGTTAATGATGAATAAAGAACAGAAATAAATCAAAGAAAAAAAATCATACTAATTTTTTTTTAAAAAAAAACATAATTATCAGGGGGAAAAATTCATCTAACTTGAAAATAATAACAATAAAATCAATAAAAAAATAAAATAAAGATAACATAAAAAATATATAATAGATGATAAAACAAAACAAAAAATTATTAGCTGAAAAAATCATTTAATTTGAAAATTTTAAAAAATATTTGTTCTACGTTGCGGGCTGAGTAAACAATTTTTATAGGATTTGCTGGATGCAAATAAAAATATAATTTTTATTTATGCGAAATTTAATATAATAAAATAGCTCAACACTCCCTAGTATAACAATAGCAAAATAAAAGTTTGAAAATCTAAAATTATCATTGCACGGAGGGTAATTTTAGTCATGGTACGCGTAAACTATCATTGATATCCTAGTTTTAAAAAATAATAAGAATAAGAATAAAAAAAGGGAAAATAACTTTTGCAGACAGATATTTTCAAAATCAACATTGTAGAAGGAAAAAACAAAAACACGGTAGTTTAAAAAAATAATAATAATAATAATAAAATAATAATAAAAAGAAAAAGGGAAAGGGAATAATAAAAAAATAATAATAAAAAGAAAAAGGGAAAGGGAAAGCAACTGTGCTTTCCCAAATAAGAAAAACAAAACGTATTTTAGAGAAAAAGAAAAAAGAAAAAAGAAAAAAAAAGGAAAAGCAATTGTTAACAAAATAATAAGAAAAACAAAACGTATTTTAGAGAAAAAGAAAAAAGAAAAAAGAAAAAAAAAAGGGAAAAGCAATTGTTAACAAAACGTATTTCAATTTCAAACTTTCCTGCGCCCTTCGTTCCCTCGGGCATTGAATCTCTGGCCTTAGCCTGCCTACCAGTCTTGATCTCAGAGAGAGAGAGAGAGGAAAAAAAAAAAAAAAAAAACAAATTTGTTGGCTGAGGGGTTCGAACCCCCAGCGCGCAGGGGACCGCTCGGCCACAGGTATTCTCTAGCTATTTTCACCATAACAAATATAAAAAGAATCTATGTTTTAAAAAAAAAACGGAAACAGGTGCACATACGCGCGCGAAGCAAGGGCTGAAAATGTCCAATGAACAGTGACAATGAGTCTGGTGCTACAGTAGAAGACCGAGCTGTTTTAGCTCTTTAGGTAATACCTGACATACCATCTCTCTCGTTCAAGGGTATGTAACAGGTTTTCAACGCTTCAATCCCCTACTTCATATTCTATTTCATTTTAAGTAGTGGAGAGGTCGAGGCTGTCATTTTCTAGCATGGAAGTTGAGTGATAAAAGGCGAAAGATCCATGAGCCGTACAAAAGAAAGAAACAACGGATCTAATGAAAAACAAATGCTCGATAAAAAAACAGTGTGGCTGTCCTTTTAGATAGTGTTATTGTAATATCAATTGTTTTTAAAAGTATGTTTTATTTAAAATTATATTTTTTTATAATTTAATTTTAATTTTAATATATTATAACAATTTAAAAGCACTAAAAAATTAATTTTAAAAAATATTTTTAAACACGGAAATAAATGGTCTCTGGTGATAAAAAACCGAATTATGCAATACAAGTGCAAAAACAATATTTTCTAGAATCCAACATACCATAATGAAACAATCAAAAACCTCTAGATTATCAATATTAAGTAACTATTACAAGAATATTTTATTTATTTATGGGCAAACCGTAGTTTGGTTAGATCAACGAGCAATTCACATGTAGTTTGGAGAGTGACAATCTAGCCTACTTTATAGATCAATAAACAAATGGATATTTTAATATATCAAAACCAAACAATGAATTAATTGAAGAAACAATTCTACCAACCAAAAAGAACGGCAATCTCGATCTATCACAATAAATAATCGATGAACTTTTTTCATTCAACCAAATATATATATATATATATATATATATATATATATATATATATATATATTGAAATAATATATTTTCTTAGAATATAAAAAACATTTAATTTAAGATAAAAAAATTAAAATTAATATTTTTGATTATTTTTAAAATTCTAAAAGACTCTGATATACCAGCAAAGATTCGACAACATCGTATCAAGGCAGGACAAGGGAGAGGTGGGTTTGTTTGATTATATTAAACTTAGATAAAAATCGATTTATAAGACGTATGGATCTCTTGAAAAACAGCACGACTTTTGAAAAATAATAAAAAATAATTTTTTTAAAAAATAAAAAATATATTATAATATATTTTGAAACAAAAAAAAAAAATAATCACCACAGCCGGGTTCACAAGACAGGTGCTTGCTCTCGTGGGAATGCGACCTGACAGACAGGAGTCCACGCAAGGCGACAACACTTTTGCCTGCCCGACCACGAAGAGAGAGAGGAGCAACAGGTGGATGAAGAGTTTGAAGGGTCGGTTGCTACCAGCATATTCCGTTAATGCTTAAAAAAAGATTTTATCAGTGTGCAAAATATTTAGAATTTACATAAAATTTATATTATATATTGTTTGAGGATTGATGATTATGTGATATCTTGTAATTATCATAAATAATAAAAAATAATATTACAAAAAAATGTAATAATTCCATAGCATAATCAAGACATTTTTAATAAAACCCACATATACTTATAGAAAAATATATATAAAAAAATATAATAAACTCGGGTTTTGAGGAGTGGATAAGTGATGAAATAAATTTTAATTAATTAAATAGAAAAATCTCTTATTTGAACAAAGTGCTGACAAAACTTGTAATGAATTTTTTAAACGTATTCTTTCTATTTAAATAAATCACTATCAAAATTATTTGTTTTATTGACTGAAATTTCAACTGATAATTTCTAAATTAATTTAGAAAAAAATTGAACTAATTGAATTTTTTTGAAAGATTATATAGAGCTCTTGGAATATAATATAATGGGAAAAAAGTATAATCTCCCAATTTTAATAATATTTTATTATTTTTAAAGCACACATATTTTATTGATAGTAATTATTTGTAATATAATATATTTCAAATAAATTACAATTTAGGTAAGAAATATTATGTTATGATCATATGAACATAAAAACAAAAAATCTAAATCTAAATCTATGTATAAATTATGACACTACATATTAATAAATTAAAAACGAAATCTAAAATGATTTTATATTAAAACATAAAAAGTCAAAAGATGGTGTTTAAAAAAAATGAAAAATGAAAAAGAAAAGGAGTTAGCCAGTTCATGCCAGCTCTGCACTTTTCTCTCAAAATACCCATCATTTGCGGGTGACAACGACATGTGTCGTCTATCACTGCAACTTCTGAAGACATTTTATGGCTGAGAAATATATGCTACCGACTATGACTCCATCGACTCATTTTTCTATTATTTTTCATCTAAAATACCTCGAAATCAACCTTAGAAACTAAAAGCAAAACTCATTTAAAACCTTAAAATTATTTTAATTCACTCAAAAACACAATAATATCAAATAAAAAACAGATAACAAGTTATTAATGTAGATTTAGTTATATCTTCTCTAACCATATACGAATTAGAATTACTAAATATATTTTGATATTTAATTTATTTTTTATATTATTGAAATTTACTTAAATTATTCTTCAATTTATTTATTTTTTAAATAAAATAGCAGTGATGAATTTACTAACGGAACATTCCATCGGTATTTTCCAGAGAATTAGACAATAATTACTCAAAATACCACTATTATTGATACATACACCGATGGAACGTTCTGTCGGAATTTTCCAAAGTTGGATGGTAATTACTCAGAATGAAACTTTTACCAATGACTATACTGACGGAATGTTAACGATGAAATCATCGATGAAATATACCAACGGCAGATACCGATGAAATCATCGATGAAATGTTAACGATAAAATCACCAATGGTATATTTCAATGGTGTCATTGGCAAAATATACCAATGGAATTATAGTTAATATTTCCATCGGTAGACTTACAACATCACTGATGGAATATATCGATAGAATTACAGTCGGTGTTTCCGTCAGTAGATCTATAATTTGAGTTTATGTCGGTAGATTAAGCTCTATTGGAATCATTGACCAAAAAGAAATTACAATTGAAGGTTTCTGTTTGTGTGGCTGTTAGGAATACAATTACCGACAAAAAATACATAACATTACTGACAAAAAAAATTGTCTGTAAAACAGTTAATAGTAGTGTTTTTTTTTGTTAACCTTTTAATGAAAGTCTAACATGACTTGGCAGGACAAAATCCCAAAATTATATCAGTGTAAGAGGGGAAATAAAAGCAAAATTACTTTCAACGGAGCTCATAAAAAAACATTTAGTTAATTGGCCTATAAAGTGGCAAGGAGGCATCTCTAATATCTGAATTTACAAAGTGGCGAGTTTATTAATAATCCAATTTTATTGTTTTTGTTGTTTTTATTTTTTAGAATGAATAGTCCAACTGAATTTGAATCATAATTTTGGATTCTTTAATGAAAAATGTCCATTTAATATAAAAGAGTTTATCACTCTTGAAAATCCATGAAAAAAGTGTGAAAATAAATTTAAAAATCACATCAAGCAAATCAGTTTATCCCTATTTCTCAATTTAATTAGGATGAACTTAATGGTGGGTATTTTTCCTATGTATTAAGTTATTCCTATGCTCATTTTCTTCTTCTTTTGTATATAGAATTAGATTATTCTAAGTGTGTATCTACACTACAATTCACTCATAAAACACGATACATCTGCATCAATTCATCAACAAAATTACAACATTCATTTTTATCTATATACAAAATAAAAATGAAAACGAGCAATGTGTTCTACTAGCTTTTCAGACCATCTCTTCTAGATTTGAATGAATGTGCTTATTTAATTAATTTAAGGATATGCAATTTGTAGGAGGACTATCTTAAGAAGATTATTAAAAAAACATGTGCTTCTAATTTTAGGATATATTTGGTATTGCTTTTATTTTTGTGGTTGAGGTTTTAAAAAAACAGTTTCATGAAAAACATTTTAGCTGCGATTCAAAATAATTTTTAAAGTGTTTGATTAAAACTATGATGGAGTTTGAGGTTAATGACAAGTAGTTTCAAGTATTTGGTTATTTTCATATTGATTTCAACTTGTGAAATTACTTTAAAAGTGTAAGTGTGTGGGGGTGTGTGGGTGTGTTGCTTTTTAAATATTTAATAATTATAATAATAAAATATAATTAATAATTCAAGTAAATTAGAGAAGCAGTTTCAAGTATCTGGTTATTTTCATATTGCTTTCAACTTGTGAAATTACTTTAAAAGTGTGTGTGTGTGTGAGTTGTTTTTTTTAATATTTAATAATTATAATAATAAAATATAATTAATAATTCAAGTAAATTAAACAGTTGTTTTTATTCTCCCATCAAGCTACTTGTAATTTCATCAGGAACTATAAATTCATACGTAAAGGCTTATGCGATCCCGGAACAATATATAGTAAAATATCATCTGAAACAAAATTATGATGGCGAGGCAAAAATTATATTGTGATCTCCATCTAATATATTTATTTATATTTTAATTATTTTTTTAGATTATTTTAATATTAAAAATATATTTTATAAGAAAAGATAATAAATATTAAACTATTAAAACAACCCCAACCCCAAATAATGAAACACGCAGAAAACAATAATTTGCTGATTTCTGTGCATCGAAGTTTCAGTTGATTTTAAAATGGATCCCATATACTTTTTTCAATTTATTTATCTTAACCAAACACCCAAAACTATAGTTTTTTCTCAATTTTCAGTCTGATCACACTATCGACCACCCTTGTAGTCCTTACCCAGCGTATCCCAGGAATCGCGTCTACAAATTGCCAAAAGTTAATAAAGAATGTTGCAAGACCTATGCACATGTGCGATGCGACAAAACTTACGGTGTCTTCTTCTTAAAGTTGCAAAACCTAATGCACGTGCGATGCGACAAACCAATAACCATTACAGTTGCAAACCCTAATGCACATGGCGGGCAGCGCCAGTATATAGAAGGATTCATGATGCATACAAGGGAAAGATAACAAGCAAGAAAGATTTGAGGCCATTCGTGTAAGACAATACTTACAGTATCTTCTTCTTCCTTGCCCTAAAATGACAACCTTCTCTAAGATCCTTGGCAAAACAGACACCAGCAAAACACTGTCATTGCCCACCACTTATCTCAACTATCTCCCATCTTTCAAAGGCGGTCATGCCGTGAGTTTTCAAGCAATGGATGAGGGTGGCTTCGTCTGGACCTTCCAGTGTTCTACTCGCAAGAAAGGACACCCGAAGCCAGTTCTCTCAAAGGGTTGGCTTGCATTCGTTCGCAACAAGAAGCTTAAAGTCGGCGACAAGATCAAGTTGTCCCTGGACCAAACCGCTGCAACCCCTTTTTACAGGGTTCGAGCTGAAAAAGAAGTTAAGATATTTGGTGCTATCTTTGGCTATTCACCCATCGTAGCCCCATCATCAATTCCATGAATATTGGAATCTATCTCATGGAAGGTTGCTGTTCTGTAATAGACAGTACAGCTTAAGTACTGTAAGATGGCTTTATTCACTTCAAAAACACCGTACGTGGCTTCTGTGTTGTCGTCTTTTCTTAAGTACAACTACTTCTTTTCCTTTGTGTGGTAATGGAACTTTTCATTTATGTTATTTCACTTTGCGCAGAATTTCTTGAGATTTACTTCATAAAGCTCCAATAGCAGATCACATTTTATGAAATATATAATCACAAAAACTGCACCCTAATTTACTGAGCTACATCGTGAAGACATTCTGATTTAGTTGGTCCCCGACATTCTGAAACAAGTTTGGCAGCTGATGATTAACTATGTTTTCCGTGATTGTTATCTATCAGATTCTAAAGACGGGGTAAAAAATATTCTCACGTCCAAGATGATTAACTATGTTTTCCATTCTGCTATTTTAATATTGCCAATCATTCTTTTACTCTTGCAGCTACCTTTTCTTTCCCTGCTCATAATTCGAGTTTGAGCTCTAAAGGCTACAGAGAGATACACAATCCATCCTACGCATTCTTATTACACAAAGTAGCTCATATTATTTTAAAAAATTAAATTTATTTTTAACAGTATCATATTAAAACAATTTTAAAACACTAAAAATAACTAATCTAAAATAAATAAATAAAGTTTTTTTAAAAATAAAAATAAACAGGTTCTTGAAGGGATTAACACAAGTATATTTATAAAATCTAGTAACCTTCTAATAGGGGACAGAAAAATGAACAGCATGCAGCCCCCTCCATCCATAAAAACTTTTAATTATGTGATGCATTGGCTGGGTGACAAATCACGTGATCCTAAGTCTTCTCAATTTCTCAAATCATAAAACATATTTTAATTTACGCGTTTTTGCCACATCAGCTCAGACGATGGTGTGACTGGCATGGGCACTGTAGCGTTGTTTTTAAGTTTATTTTATTTAAAAATGTTAAATATTACAGTTAGAATATAGCTGTTAAACTTTGTAAATTAGCATAACTGATTTTGTAATTTAGTGTTAGGTGAGTTTTGTGTGTTTGTATTTTTTTAGTATATTTATTGCTATAAATACCTGCATTGTAACCTTGAATGAAGAACATTAAAGATTAATACATTACTGAAAGTTTACAAAAAAAAAATATATTAAAAGATCGGCCTATCTCTCACACAAGAACATCAACACCGTATTAAGACAGAACACCAGCTTGTGACCAGCAACAACCACCGTGCATTGCCTCCATCAAGGTATGAGTGCCAAACTGATGTTTACTGTTAATGCTCATTTTCAACCGAATTATGGGTTTAGTGGATATACTTTTATTGTTTTTTAATTTGTTTTTTAATCACGCTATTGAACATTGTATTCATTAAGGATTAAAATTTGTAATTTATTTTGATATGCTTATTATGGAGTTATCTCGGTCTTATTACTTGGATTACAAGTTTGACATGGTAACTCGACTCAATGAATCTTTTTTAGTTTTATCTTTTAATATTAGATTGATTAAAAAATAAGCTTCATAATTTTCTTTTTACACAATTATCATAGTCTCATAATTTGAGTTGTAGACTTTATGTTAAGCTGAGTTTACTAGAGTCAATCCAATATATTGTATTTTAATATTTTAAAAAAAGATAATCTTGATTTGTTTTAGTCAAATTATATTTTCACAAGTTGTATGAGTTACTTTTAAACTCACACCATAAAATATTACTACATGGTCTGATTTGCTGTCTGTCCATGCTACTATTATTGACTATGTGGTGTGCTCTATAAGCCTTGGAAGGGACTCTCGGACGTAGCAAGAGGCGAATATAGAGTGCACCAACAAGCACAACTATTGAGAGAATATGGTAGATGGTGTTTCTTAAGATGTTTTTATTCGGAATAATATTAAAATAATATATTTTTTTATTTTTTAAAAAATATTTTTAGTATTAGTATATAGAAATGATATGAAAACATTAAAAAAATAATATTAAAAAAAATTAAGTGTTTTAGAAATCACTTTTAAATCAGATTGTCAAACACAATAGAACATTGCACCTAATAACAGCAGCTAAGCCTTACGGCTAAGATTGTCAAAGAAACAGGTAATGTCCATTATATAATTATCAATTGTTTTAGAGTTTTAGTAGTAATTATTTATTAAAATAATAGTTTTTTTAAAAAAATCTCTTTGACAGCAACACATTGTCTGAAAAGACATTTTTTTTTGAGGTAAATAAAAAATATTATTATTTTTATTAAAAAAACGAAAAACAAACAGTATGTTGTATATTCTAGCAGGTCTAAATGGGAAGTGCATTATCTTAATCTTTTCTTTTTCTTTTTCTTTCATCACTTTAGGCAATGTGGATATCGCCAGATATATTTTCTTCATCCAGTGATTTTTACTGTAAACTTCAACAGTGCGCAATGCCATTTTGTCCCCGGTTATGTTTCTTATATATTGAATGAGAGCGTTTTTGGTTTTTCCACTTTTTTTTGAATTTGCGTGCGTGTGCTGGTTTATGTATAAAAGCGCGTAAGAATTTTGCAAGGATTCATCATATATTGCCTATTCACCCATCATAGCCCCATCAATTCCATGAATATTGAAATCATCAATCTCCTGGAAGGCTGCACCGCTCTACTAGACGGTGCAGTTTAAGTACGGTAAGGTGGCTTTATTCACTTCAAAGGCACCGTGGCTGTTATGTTTTCGTGTTTTCTGAAATAAAACTGCTTCTCTTACTTGGTTTGTTAATGCAACTTTTCATTTATGTGATTTCACTTTGCACAGAATTTCTTGAGATTTACTTGATAAAGCTCCGATAGCAGCTCACATTCTCTGAAATAACCACAAAAACTGCACCCTAATTTACTGAGCTACATTGTGAAGACATTCTGATTTAGCTGGTCCCCGACAGTCTGAGACAAGTTTGGCAGCTGGAAGGCTTGGATACTGCTTGAATGGACAAGTATCCTCCGTTTTCTAGCTGATAATTTTGTCCCGAAGAGTCTTGGTTTTTGAATGCCCAGGAAGAATTTCCCTGAAGTCTTTTCCTCTTGAAGATTGAAGGATATCCATCATTAATAGCAGATGATTAACTATGTTTTTCGTGATTGTTATATGAACAAACTGGTCTCTCGTGCCTTGTCCTGTCCATTCTATTTTTCCTTTTTTGTTTTTTAAAAATTATCTTTAATATTAGTACTTTAAAATAATTTGAAGGAACAGATTAGTTGACTATGTGGTGTTTTTCTGTCAGGTTCTAGCATTCAAGGAAAATACACTTGCCTTTCCAATGTTTGTTGCTACAGTGAAAAGCAAAACTATTTTCATATATCTTAATTATAATAATCTCATAATATTATTTTCCCTAATTATGAGCTACAGTTAATTAAGTGTATGCTTAAGAGTGAGATAAATTTGGACAATAAATGTCCCTTGCTTTTGGAAAAAGAGGAGTTCAACGCTGTCGATAGAAATTGGAGCTCAAGTGGACACGTAAATTTTCATGACATTAAATGTATATTTAAAATTTTATTGCAACTCTAGATAGAAAAAAAACTAAAAATCTCAATATTTACAAATATATATATGATAAATTCAGTAATTTATTCATACAAGAAAGAACTATATATTTAAAATTATGACTGAAATCTACCATGAATTTGTGAAAATTAGAGATTTAGAATGAAATTTTTGATTTTATTATCATGATTTATTTATTTAATATTAAAAAATTATTTCTAGCATATTAAACAGTATTTAATAGTTTATTTTAATTATTAGACTTATGGTAATTAATTCTAATTTAGATTCATTAGCTTGTAACCTAAAAGAGATTTATTATAACTTGTTATGATAAGAATAACCAAGTTGTCACGAGATTCTTATGTACTTACTATGATTTAATAATTTGTCAATATTGAAAACTTTGATTGAGTTTTTTTTGTGTATTGATTTCTTGATTTATACTATTTATCTTTTTTATTTATTTAAATCATTAATTGATCATAATATTGTTGATTTTCTTTATCAAATTTTAAAATAATTTAATTTATTAACTAAAATTGTCAATATATAATAAAAATATATATTTTTTATTTTACGATTCAGTTTTATATTATATTTTTTGTATGGTGTCAAAAAACAATTTTAACAATATTGGACTATTTAGTATTTTCTGATTGAACTCAAAATATTCATGATGATGTTTTTCTAATTAATAGTCCCTTAATGACGACGACCTTTTAGAGAAATCTCTCTAGCATTTTATTTTTTTTGCTTTCACATTATTATGCCACGTAGGACGGGATTTCGGCGACAAAGGCACATGCCTTATGCCACGTAAGATGTAAACCTACGCCTTTGTCTTATTTATCCATTCGAATAAGATTTTTAATAATCAGATGAGAAAAAAATTGTCGCGCGATTGTTTTGGGCCTTAATCAATTAGAAAACGTATGGGCCTGGCCATTGAAATTGCTGTTCTTTTCTGGATGCAGATAAAGCACAAAAAGTGAAGTGTAATTAGGCTAAACTGTAGTGGACGAAGCCCATCTTACTTCTTTTGGGCCAGCTTTGTGGTTTCTCAATCAAATAAACACTTTATTCTCCAAGAAATAGAAGGATGTAATTGAAAAAACAAGAAGGATTAAATTGTAATTTTCTCATGATATTGTACACTGCAACTGTTATCTATACTAAAATGGAAGTGTGTTTAGGGAAGAATTTTATAGTAATGAATGTAATTGGTATCATCCTATTAATTATTTATGGGGACTATTTTAAAGAGGAAAAAAAGTATAAGTAGGCGAAATAAATCTTAGATAAAAGTATTTTTATGATCACTAGTAAGCACATTACAATTTTTGCAGCGTTTTAATATATTTGTCAATTAAATTCACGGGATTAAATGGGAAAAAAACTAAAAAAATAATTAGCTATTTTTTATTTATCTTTTCCTATGCTCATATTCCGTTATAGAATCTTATCTCCCTCATTTCCAATCCCTTGTGCTATCACCGGATGTAATTTTAACTTGACCTTCTTTCGAAGGATGTTGAGCATAATGAAAAACTCTGGTTGAATGGAGTATATATCTGGGGCACAACGTGGAAAATCCGACGTCAAGACTGTTAAGGAATTATTTTATCTAAAAATTTATGTTGTTAAGTGAGTTTTCAGTATATGATTTATATTATTTTTTAACATGTCTTCTCAAATAAAAGCTATTTGAACTTGAAATTTATACACAGACTCATATTATCTTGTACTTGATTTTTATGAAATAGAATAAAGAAGACTACGCTGCAGATTTTGATGAAAGGAGCTACGCTTGGACCCTCAAAATAATGTTCAATTCGCAAGAGAAGGCATCCAGAACCAGTTCTTGCTAGGGTTTGGCTTGCATTCGTTGCTAGCAAGAACCATATATAGTTTTGAAAAGAGAAAAACAAAGTAACTCAACACACATGTTGTTTTCAGGGTTCAAGCTGAAAAAGAAATCAATATATTTGGTGCTATTCTTGGCTATATGTGGACCCATATATATATATATATATATATATATATATATATATATATATATATATATATATATATATATATAAAACAAGCCGCAGCAAATCGATTATAAAATCAACACTATATTGTCTACATATACTAGATAATATTCATAATTAAATTATATTTGTGTGAGTACATATAGTTGGTGGATGCCTATGGAGTTCTTACAACATGTCCAAAAGACAACATTTTCAACATTTTAAAAATCAGACTCAACTATATTCTCAAATATACAATTGAAAGAATTGATCTACACCTCGTACCGACTACTTCTCGGCCCATGTTCCGAGTTGACAGCTAGGTGAAGTGACTCGCATGGCTCGTGCCCGTTTGAAAATGGTGCCTTCTCTTTATCTACTTCTAGCTAGGTCATCTTCTACCAGCTCAAAATGGGAACTTGCGTGATTCCATTGAATTCCTTTTAGATTACGATGGATTCCTCTTTTATTCTTATCTTAGCAATATTTCTTTTTTTTTCTTTTTCCCCTCTATTAAATTAGTCAACAAGGACACTAGACCCATTCAAGGCGCCTACAAATAGCGATCCAAATTAAACCCAGAAGCATAGAGTGGTTCTGAGAGCTGTAATAAAAAAATAAAAAAAAAAGAAAAAGACAGAGGTTCATTCTAAAGCTCCTCGATCTTCTTTTCACCTTGCCTAACAAATGGCAACGTTCTCAAAGGTACTTAGACCGACGGATATTCGCAAAAGAAGTCAGCAACATTCAGTCGGTATTTTCCATAAAGTTGGACAATAATTACTTAAAATATCACCATTATTATCCATAGTTATCAATAATTACTCGAAATGCAATTTTTACCAATGATTATACCAATGAATCTTTAACACGAAACTTTAACGATGAATATGTCCATTTAATATAAAAGTGTTTATCACTCTTGAAAATCCATGAAAAAAGTGTGAAAATAAATTTAAAAATCATATCAAGCAAATCAATTCATCCCTACTTCTACATAAATATCATCAAAATAAAAGGAATTTATATTATTCTCTAAATACTGTGCATGACACGCAGCACCTACATAAATAGACAATACTCACATTGTCCTCTTTTTGCTTGGCCTAAAATGACAACCTTCTCTAAGGTCCTTAGCAAAACAACACTAGCAAAGCACTGTAAGTGCCCACCATTTAATGTAAAAATTCAAAATTTTCATTTTTTATTTATTTAAAATTTCAATTTCAAGTTTTTTTTACGATGCTTCACTTTAATCAAATAAATCCAAGAAACTTTCATTACTATTCTTAGTTCTGGTAAGGCGGTTGTCCCTCTTATTTATTTATTTTACAATTGGGTGTCCGGTCCAACTTACGTGCATAACGACTAATCCTTTGATTTACTAAGCACTCACAAAACACAATGGATATGTAAGACTCCGCGGGGGTGACAGGCATGCACAAAAAGGATTGAATCCTATTGTAGAGGGAGAGAACAAGTTTCTACCCTCGCTAGGTCACGACCTCAAGAGCTTGTCAAAGATGCTTTTGCTTCTGGTAACATGCGTTTGACATTGTATTTCAAAAATATTTTTGAAAAAAAAATTATTTTTTTTATTTTATATATATATATATGATGAGGAGGAGGAAGCAGTAGAACAGAGGACAACAACCTACACATACATGGAAACTCTTTGTTGGTTCGAGGGAAGAATATATATTTCTAATGATGAGGACGATGACTGTTCACCAATCAGATTATCCATCGAGGAAAAACATTAGGGAACCTGGGTGTCAAACTTTAATAATCAAAGTCATGGGGAGGAGAGTTGGGTATAAGTTTATTAGCGAAAAGACTCTAAACTTTGTGGATGATTCAGGGTTCTTTAGTTGATTAGACTCAATAATTATTATTTTGTGCTTTATTTTTATTAAATAAAATGATTACAGTGAAATTCAAATTCATCTTGATCGCGTGATATCAAACTTGTATAAAAAAACCTATATATCATTATATAATTATAATTCTGTGGGGTGGGGGGGGATAGCGACTATCGCTATCAACCAAAGAAGGGGGGTGTCGGACAAAAATTCAGAAATTATGCCTTCGTTCAAAGGTATTTAATAGGCGAAAGATTACAAGAGCCGTAATCATTAAGAAAAGAAATAGTGGCTATCATTAAAAAAACAAATGTTCGTTAAAAAAAGTTGTGGCTATCATTTTAGATAGTGTAAATTATTTTTAAAAATATTTTTTATTTAAAATGAATTTTTCTATATATCCGGGCCATTTTGTCATGACATGAGACAAGCATCAACAATATTGATCACTTGTGGGGGTCGATTTGACTTCTACGTAAGCTTTTATGTGCTTTATGTGGATATTTTATTATATCATCAAAATAAAAAGATTTTATATTACTCTCTACTGTGCATGACACTCCGCAGCCATCACCAGCCTTATAAATAGAACGATGAATGTGCATCAACAATCATTATATTCTTCTTGCTTGGCCTAAAATGACAACCTTCTCTAAGCCCCTTTCCAAAACAGACACCAAAACACTGTCAGTGCCCACCAAGTATCTCAGGTATCTCCCATCTTTCAAAGGCGGTCATGCCGTGAGTTTTCAAGCAATGGATGAGAGTGGCGTCGTCCGGACCTTCAAGTGCTCTACTCGAAAGGAAGGATACAAGAAGCCAGTTCTCTCAAAGGGTTGGCGTGCATTCGTTCGCGACAAGAAGCTCAAAGTCGGCGACAAGATCAAGTTTTCCGTATTGGACCCAACCGCTGCGATACCTTCTTACGAGGTTCGAGCTGAAAAAGAAGTTAAGATATTTGGTGCTATCTTTGGCTATTCACCCATCATCATAGCCCCACCAAATATTCCATGAATATTGAAATCTATCCGATCATGGAAGGCTGCACCGCTCTACTACTCGGTGCAGCTTAAGTACTGTAAGGTGGCTTTATTCACTTCAAAGGCACCGTGGCTTTTATGTTTTCGTCTTTTCTGAAATAAAACTACTTCTATTACTTGGTTTGTTAATGGAAGGCTGCACCGCTAGCTCTACTACACGGTGCAGTACTTTAGGTTCTGTAAGGTGGCTTTATTGACTTCAAAGTCACCGTGAAATCTATCTTTTGTGTTGTCGTGTTTTCTTGTAGTGCTACTTCTCTTACTTGGTTTGGTAATGGAACTTTTCATTTATGTGATTTCACTTTGCACAGAATTTCTTGAGATTTGCTTGATAAAGCTCCGATAGCAGCTCACATAATAATCACAAAAACTGCGCCGTAATTTACTCAGCTAAATCGTGGAGACATTCTGGTTTAGGTGGTCCCCGACAGTCTGAAACATCTGAGACAAGTTTGGCAGCTGGAAGGCGTGGAAACTCCTTGAATGGGACAGGTTTCCTCCGCTTTCTAGCTGATAATTTTGTGCCAAAGAGTCTTGATCGTTTAATGCCCATAGGAGAATTCCCCTGAAGTCTTCTTCTTTTTGAAGATGGAAGGATATCCATCATTAAAAACTGATGATTGACTATGCTTTCCGTGATTGTTATATAAACAAACTGGTCTCTCGTGCATTTTATTTTTCCCTTTTTGTTTTCAAAAAATAAAAATAAAAAGGCAAGTGAACTTTTTACTCATTGGTCTCCTCATGCATGTACGTTTTGCTCACACAATAATAATAATAATGATGATGATGATGATTTTGATGATGATATGACTTTTGGAAGTTTTCCAGAGACTTTTGGTAGCTCATGACAGCCAAAAAAAATTGAATTTTAGACCTATTTTGGGGTTGTGCTTTAATTTGTCGGTGTAAAAATAGTTTTTTTAAAATAAAAAATATATTATAATATATCTATAAACAAAAAAGTAATTTAAAAATAATCACTACCGCCGGGTTCATAAGAGATTGCTTTCCTGAGAGACAGTAGTCACTTGAGGAGACAAGACTCTGCCTGACCGACCACGAAGAGAGAGAGAGAAGCAGCAATTGGATGAAAAAAAATATATCATAATGTTCACCTTGAAAAAATGCCAACGTTTTTTTGGAATATATATCTCTCTCAGAATCTTTCGAATCATTTCATATCCCTGTGCCCATGTAGTTTGGAGAGTGACAATCTAGCCTACTTTATATATGGGAACCTTTTTTGTCATGGCATGAGAGAAAGCATCAATAAACAAATGGATTCATACCAAAAGATTTTGAGAGAGAGAAATAAAATGACGTGGAACCGATCACTTGAGGGAGTCGTTTTGACTCTTACATAAGCTTTTGTGGATATTTTATTATATCAAAATAAAATAATTTATATTTTTTTGTCCCCCACCAAACAATGAATTAATTGAAGAAACAATTCACCCCACCAAAAAGAACGGTGATCTCGATCTATCACAATAAATAGTCGATGAACTTTTTCATTCAACCAAATATATATTGAAATAATATATTTTTCAGAGCATAAAAAACATTTTATTTAAAATAAAATAACTAAAAGTTAAGATTTTTGAATATTTTTATTTAAACATCCAATTATCGCCCTGTAATTATCACAGCAATGGTGCTGCTGTACAGAAAACATGAAATCAAGATATTAATTCGGTGCTATAATGTTTGGCTAGCTCCGATTCCATTAATGCTCCTGTCCTGTTGTATATAACACGTGTTTATAAGGTCCGCGCAATATTCATCTCATAGATTTTATTTTTAAATTAAAATAAATTTTAATTTAACATCAAAACCTTAATAGCCAATCGTTATTTTTTAAATATAATCGAGGCCATCTTTAACGTGCAAAAGAGTTTCCATCGGTACATTGTAATATTATGATTTCAAACTTAAGATGAGAGGATTTAATTTTAATTAATATGCTGATCATAAATCAATATAAAAACACTTCTTATCATTGAATATAAAATAAAAAAATTGAGGTTGGTCGGGAACCGAATGAAATTGATTTTTAGACCTATTTTGGGGTTGTGCTTCAACCCACTTTTCACCCAAATTTAAAATCTTTTTACTAAAAATTAATCTTTTTTATGTAAAGTAAAAATATTAATATCTACAAATATTAAAAAAATTAATTTAATTTTTTTTTTTTAGGATGCTTCACTTTAATCAAATAAATCTACCATATACATGGGTAAAAGGGTTTCAGGATTAGAAGAACGTGGCAGTCTAGAGAGAGGGAATTCAAGCAGTCATAAATTTCAGCCGCAATATGCCACGTAGGACGGGTAGCCGCAATATTCCCTTACTTTACATCCAGCGACAAGGATCTGATCGCGTGGACCACCTGCCGACAGTTAATTGTCTGGGAATATAGGTTAGATTGTTTTATTTAAAAAAAAAAACATTATTTTTAATATAAATGATGTAAAAACAAAAAACAATTAATATAAAATTTCAAAACACATTTTTAAAAGGTTAAACAACGTTGCAAAAACTGCTGCACATGTGCGATGCGACAAAACCTTGAGCAATGTTCACCTATCGCGCAGCACCTGTATAAATAGAAGGATACGAGGTATCTTTGCCATGCGTTGAGCTGAGTTCTTTTGCGTAAAAATTGATTATTTTTGTGTGTGTTGTAATAGATTATTTTAATATTTAATTATTAAAATTATAATAGATTAAATTTGTTAAAAATGATTTTTTCATCTAAAAAGAATATTATAATCAAAACATAGGGAAACTGGTTCATATATTTTTAAATTGTAGATAACATGGGTAAATTTGTCTATCTATTTTATTTATGAGTTGTTTTTTTTTTCCAGTAATATTAGATCTGAAATATTATACAAAAAAATATTGTAAAAATATTTTTCTACAAAAACAACCAAAAATCCAATAATTAAATTTTTATAAAAAAAAATAAAACCTAAACAAAAGAGGACATCATTAGAATTAAAAACCAAAATTAAGAGCATATATATATAAACATGAATAAAAATAGGAACTATTTAGAAATATATATAAAAAATAAAGAAATTAAAATAAAAAATTAAAAGTATATGGCTGGAAATGAACACAAAAAAACAGGGTACATATGAGAGACACGTCTCAATTACAGCTCTCTTTTTTTAACATACATTAACTTATACTTTTCGAAAATAACCACAGCATTGGACAGCAATTGCGCCGGAGTTTGAAAACAACAATGGGGAGAGCACTTGAAACCAAAATATATAATTACTATTTTCGGATGCTCAAACTCACTCTTTTTTCTAACATTAAAAGAAAATAAAATAAAACCAATCATCTTTTCGATCTGTTTTTTTTTCTACACTCTCACCCCCTGAATTCTACTGTTTTCTTACATTAAAAAATACTTTTAAATATATTTAATAATAAGAAAACATTAAATTATTATTTTCTTAGTGTTTCAATGACATGACTTTGAAATGTTAACATTAAAAAAATATAAAAAATTAAATTAATATTTTAATATTAAATAATATTGTCAAGCATTTGAACCGGAAAGTTTGACTAAATATGTTGAATTGATGGGCGTGCACCAGAAGCTTGGACGTTGAAGTGTTTATTTGACCTTGATCAGGGGAATAACGAAATATAGGAGCACAAATTTAAGAAGAAAGAAAAACCATCCATTAAAAAAGCATAAGAAGAAAACAATGGATTTTCGCCGTGGTGAAGAAACGTTCGGTTAGGACATAGTCATGAAGGATGCGAAGAAGATGAACTTTGAACGATGTCGTGTTAAGTAAAAAACATGGACATTAACAAGCATCGTTTGAACTTTGAAGTGTTGGCGTTGATCTGGCATTTATGCTAGACTTCAACACTAATTGGAACCTGTTAGAATTTTGTTTTAATAACATGGTTAAATTAGATCGTATTAATTAAGGGGCACATACCACACACCTTAATCAGTAGAGTAGTGTTTCAGAGCACAAATTAAGGGGCAGCAAAACAGTAATGAGTCCCTGAACAAAAAACTATTTCAATATACTTCTAAACAAAAAACAATTTAAAAAACAACCTTCCTATATTCTGAAACACCCCCTGAATATCCATGCCTCACTGGATTCCAAGGATCGTTAACCTTGGCTATCTTTGTTACCGGCCGTCCAACTCGAGGTTTCAAGCCCTGAAGCAACTTGTCTGTTGTTCATCATCATCGCTTTCACTGTCAGCCTGTGTCTCTTCCTGCACCAGTTTCAAAATCATATCATCAATTATTGCCAGCAAGCCAAAATACTCAAGTCTCATTTCTTGGACAATAACTATCAGATGCCCAAGTCAAGCAGACAGTACAAAAAAGTTCACACAAAAGTCACTTAATGACGACGACCTTTTAGAGAAATCTCTCTAGCTTCTTTTTTTTTTTTTTTTGCTTTCACATTATTATGCCACGTAGTACGGGTAGCCGGCAACAAAGGCACGTGCCTTATGCCACGTAAGATGTAAGCGTACGCCTTTGTTTTGTCTATCCATTCGTTTTATATTTTTAATCAGGCGAGAAAAGAATGGCCACGCGATTGTTTTGGGCCTTAATCGATGAGAAATTGTATGGGCCTGGCCATTGAGACTGCTGTTCTTTTCTGGATGGGAGATAAAGCGCAAAAAGTCTGGAGTGTAATTCGGCTCAACTGTAGTGTACGCAGCCCATCTTGCTTCTTTTGGGCCAGCTTTGTAGTTTCTCAATGGCGACTTGTCAAGAAAAATCCCCAAAAACTGAAATTCTCAGTTCCTGAAACAATTTCACACCCTTGTCGCTCAAATAGTTAGCTCAAGTTGATCACAGCTCGGCTCTCTAAAAGCTTTCTGACGCCTCTCTGCTGCCAACCATTGTATGGGGTTTGGTCTCTATGTGATGTGATTCCTAGAACTAAATGCGTGTGTATTGATATTAAAAAATTATTTCATTTAAAAATTTAAATTTTTATATTAAAACTTAAGATATATGATTTATGGTAATCTTTAATATATTTATTTAAATAAAAACTTTTTGGGATTTAAAATTTGCACAAACTCATACTATCTTGTATTTAATTTTTATTAAAAATATAAAAAAATAAATCAAAATGGAATCTATTCAACTTTTTTTTTTTTATGGGGGATGATTAATTGTTGCTGCAATAAACTGTTTTTTTTTCAATAAAAGCGGAAAGGGAAGGCAACCATTATCACACTGCAAAAATTGGCTTTCCTCGCCACAAGAGAAGTGGACATTGGCAATAAGTATTTTCTACGCGTCTTGGTGTCTTGTAATCTTGCTTTTTTGGATTTATTATGTGGTAAGTTAAGTTATTCCTAGGTTTTTTCTTCTTCTTCTTTTGTATATAGAATTAGATTGTTCTAATCTGTGTATCTACACTACAATTCACTCATAAAATCACGATACATCCGCATCAATTCATCAACAAAATTACAACATTCATTTTTATCATTATTTTATAATTGATTTGAACGAATGCGCTTAGTTAATTAATTTAAGGATATGCATGTTGTAGGAGGGCCATCTTAAGAAGATTATCATAACAGAGGTGCTTCTAATTCTATTCCCTTACCTTTCCATTTAAATATGTTTGTGTAATTTTATCAAAATAGAGGTACTCTTTCTTTATTCCCTTACCTTTCCACTTGAATTCTCATCCGAAGAATCAGCGACAAGGATCTGCTTGCGTGGACAAGACAGGTTGCCACGAGTTAAGAATGTTGCCACACCTAACATGTGCGAGGCGACAAAACCTGACCACTGCGCTCATATCTGTATTAAATAGATTCTGGATGACGAGAGACAGTTTTGGCCTTTTTTGTGGGAAGAAAGTAGCAATCTGGCTACCACGGGCAGCCTAGCTGTATTAAATAGATTCTGGATGACGAGAAACAGTTTTGGCCTTTTTTGTGGGAGAAAGTAGCAATCTGGCTACCACGGGCAGCCTAGCTGTATTAAATAGATTCTAGGTTTTGGAATGTGGGAGAAAGTAGCATCTGGCTACCATGGCCAGCTTCTTTCCGGTTTATTAATAAAAATAAGTTCATAGCAGCAACAATTAATCATTCCCCGAAAAAAAAGTTGAATACTTTCCATTTTGAAAATGTTTTTATAAACTTTATCCTTTGAATGTGAAGTTTCTGTTAAAAAGAAAACATTTTAAATTATTTTTTTGTATTTTAATTTTTTTTAAATATATTTTTACTTTGATTTTTTTTTAAATTGTTTTATGATGATATCAAAAATAAATTTTAAAAAAATAATATTTCAATATATTTAAATAAAAATATTTAAAAAATAATTATTTTCACAATAATAGATAAAAATAAAAATTGCACCCATCAATACTCAAACTCTATTGATAACATCATTGATACCATTGAAAAAATAACAACGAGAAGCATTCAACAAAACTAAAAAAATATTATGTTAAGGAAGCTTATGGAGTGCTTTGTTTTAGTGTGGCCATGTTATTTTAAGAACCTTTTTAAACAGTAACGAACAGCGAAAAAACTATAACTAAATCACTGTTCATGGTACGGTTATAAAGGATATAACTAAATCTACATTAATAACTTGTAATCTGTTTTTTATTTGATATTATTGTGTTTTCGATTGAATTAAAATAATGTTAAGGTTTTAAATGAGTTTTGCTTTTAGTTTATAAGGTTGATTTGGAGGTGTTTTAGATGAAAAATAATAGAAAAAATGAGTCGAGGGAGTCATAGTCGGTAGCATATATTTCTCAGCCATAAAATGTCTTTAAAGGTTGCAGTGATAGACGACACATGTCGTTGTCACCCGAAAATGATGGGTATTTTGATTTGAGAGAGCAGTGAAGAGCTGGCATTAAACTGGCTAACTCCTTTTCTTTTTCATTTTTCATTTTTCATTTTTTTGGCTGAGAAATATATGCTACCGACTATTTTTTCTTGGTGGTTATAACTTGTACAATAAAGTGGTGCCAAACGGGCTCTATAAAATGGGAGACACGGCCACTCGATCATGCAATTGAATTGCAATCTATCCCTTGCTTTGTTCAACACGTACAGTGGCAACAAAGCAAGCAAGAAAAAAAATGGTAGAGTTCTCAAAGCTCCTAACCAGTACAGACATTCAGAAGAGACTCTCACTGTCCACCAAGCTTTTCAAGTCTCTCCCATCTTTCAATGGTAGCCATGTCCAATATCTTCAAGCAATGGATGAGAGTGGCTTCGTCTGGAACTTCAAGTGCTCTACTCGCAAGAAAGGACACCCGAAGCCAGTTCTCTCCAAGGGTTGGCTCGCATTCGTTCGCAACAAGAAGCTCAAAGTCGGCGACAAGATCAAGTTTTCCGTATTGGACCCAACCGCTGCAGTACCTTTTTGCAGGGTTCGAGCTGAAAAAGAAGTGAAGATATTTCGTTCTATCTTTGGCTACTCGCCCATCACAGCCCCATCAATTCCATGAATATTGAAATCTATCTCGTGGAAGGCTGCAGTGCTGTAATAGACCGTGCAGCTTAAGTACTGTAAGCTGGCTTTATTCACTTCAAACTTCAATGGCTCCGTGGCTTTAATTTGTGTCTTCGTCTTTATTCAGTTCAAAGGCTCCGTGGCTTTTATATTTTCGTCTTTTCTTCTCTTACTTGGTTTGTTAATGGGAGGCTGCACTGCTGTACTAGACGGTAGAGCTTGAGTTCTGTAAGGTGGCTTTATTCCCTTCAAAGTCACCGTGAAATCTATCTTTTGTGTTGTCGTGTTTTCTGAAATCAAACTACTTCTCTTACTTGGTTTGTTAATGCAACTTTTCATCTATGTGATTCCATTTATCTGACCCGACCCAGGCTCTTGTCCTCACTGGCATGAGATACTTTTCAAATGAAGCTTTTATAATATTGAAGGTGAGACCGTCCAGATGCCTAGGAACACCACTGCTCCTCATCGCAACTAGTTTTGCATCCATGCACTCTTGCGTTGTGTAGCATACCAATTCAGTATTATTACATTACATTACATTACACTAAAAACTAAAGAAGGTCGGGGAATTACTGTATTCTAGATTCAGATTACTTAATTTATAGGGAAATTATTAATTTATCCCTCCATACATAGTGACTGTAGCCTTTAAAACAGGGGTATTTTCGATTTGTTCATTTCAGAGGTAAAATAAACATAATTCCGGGGGTATTGTTTTTTTTTTTTTTTTCATTCAGGTCTTCTCTTTTCATCTCTTCGCTTTAATTTTTCTCTCTCTGCGCCTCCTTTCTTCTCCGGTAAGGATCTTTGCTTTCCTCTCTTTTATGGGTTGTTATTTGTTTGTGATGACCGATCAGCGCATGGGTGTATTGCGTGTTTTTCTGCGTATTTTGTTTCGATTGTTGATTAGTGATGTTTCTGAATCACTGGTTAGGATTCATGGGGAGTGGGTTTAGTGTTGTTGTTTGCGGTTCTTTCTGGTTTAAAATTGATGGGTTTTGATTTCTTATATTGTAGAAAAAATGTACAATTTTTCTATTGGATTTTGAGTTATTTGGTGCTTTGACTGGCACCTGCTGTTCTTCTGAGGTTTTATGTTACTGGGTTTTGGGTTCTTTGCTGTTTGTATTGTTGAGCTTGATGTTAACAGACAATGGGCGTGATTGCAGGTAATGGGTGTGATTTTTCCATTCTATCTTTGAATTCCGCTACTCTTGGATCAGTTCTTCATTCTCATGGTTATTCTTACACAACACTTTCATGGTCTTTTTAAATATTTTTGTTTTAATAAAAATATTGTTAAATAAATTTATATTATTATACATGAAGCTAAATTAGATTCTGGTTTCACTGTAGCACTATACATAAATTACTATAAATTATAATAGTAAAATTATTATTTTACTCCTTAGTTCATCTTGGAATCAAAGGATATTTTTGAATTTATATGCACAGTAAAATAATTATAATATAAAAATAATTATAATATCGTTTAATAATATAAAAATCAACAATAACTCATGAAATAATAATTAGTAAAATAAAAATAGTGACAATAATGACTTTGATGATAATAATAACAATAATTTATAAAATAATATAAAAATAATGGCAAAAATAATTATAATACTGATTATAATTAAAATAATATTAATAAAAATTGGTTATCGTGTAATGATTATTGTCTTGATTATTGAAATCAGAGCAAGAATTAGGGGGCATGCAAACATGCTCTTGAATTAATTAGGAAATTAGACAGAATTCTTTTCTTAAATTCCCTACTCGGACATCGTTTAAATCTTCATCTATTACTGGGCTTGCAAATCGTAAAATGCAAACAGAAATATTCACTACAGAGAGGCCGAGCACGTGACTGTGACTATTTGTGAATGTTAATATATTAAAATATTTTATTTAATTTTTAAACAATTATTTTTGATATCAACACATAAAAATAATTTAAAAATACAAAAAAATATTAAAATATTGTTTTTTATTTGTTTTCAAAAATAGTTTTGAAAAGGGACGCTTTTGTCTTCGTGGGCCTAAGTAAAATAATCGGAATATTTACGTTGGATTAATTGTAGTCACTCCAGAGAGGTTGACTCTTTAGAATTTTCTGATTGAACTCGAAATATTCATGATGGTGTTTTTCTAATTAATAATCACTTAATTACGACGACCTTTTAGAGAAATCTCTCTAGCCTTTTCTTTTGCTCTCACATAATTATGCCAGTAGGTCGGGACGGGATCGCGGTGACAAAGGCACACGCCTTATGCCACGTAAGATGTAAACCTACGCCTTTGTTTATTTATCCATTCGTTTTAGATTTTTAATCAGTCGAGAAAAGAATGGTCGCGCGATTGTTTTGGGCCTTAATCGATGAGAAAATGTATGGGCCTGGCCATTGAGACTGCTGTTCTTTTCTAGATGCAGATAAAGCACAAAAAGTGAAGTGTAATTTGGTTAAACTGTAGTGGACGAAGCCCATCTTACTTCTTTTGGGCCAGCTTTGCGGTTTCTCAATCAAATGAACACTTTATTCCAGGGTTGTCAATACCGTTCAAGTACCGTTCGGTTTTGTGTTTGAAAGCAGAACGTTCGGTTTTCGATACCGTTCAGTGCACAACTACTGTTCATATTTATTTAATTATATATATGAAAAAAATAAAATATTAATTTAACAAGTATAATTTAAATTCAAGATAAATGAAATTTAAATTATACAATACAAACATAATCTCAAAATTAGAAACATCTTTGAAATTCCAAAATATTATGAAAGTTAAATGTTCTAAAATAAAAGAAAAATACATCAAACATCCTCTACATCATTAATATAAAAGTAAGGATCTTGATCTGGCTGTGGAACATAAGGAAAGTCGTCAACAAGACATTCCAATAGCTGGTCATCTCCACCAAGCTCATTCTCCTCATTTACACATGTCTCTTCATCATCTAAATTTAAAGTAGCGAAAGGTGCTTCGATACTCTCCTAACTTATGTCATCTCCATCAAGAAGACCGGGTTCTTCACAAATCCATTCATTCAATAGATCAATGTTGTCAAGGCTAATGAGATCTAAAGCATCTCTTGTTCTGCTCATATTCCTACAAAGAATAAACACGAAAGAAATTAAAAAATTAATAGCAATGTAATAGAAAATAATTACTAATATAATAATATTGATATTTTACTTACCTCTGTTTAATCTTTAGATTATAGCGAACAAATACTAAATCATTTAATCTCTTGTGCTCAAGCCTATTTCGGTTTTTTGAATGGATGAATTCAAATACACTCCAATTTCTTTCGCACCCAGCTGCACTACAAACGATTGACTAAGAACTCGAATTGCAAACTTTTGAAGTTCTGGAGTATCCATGCCGAATTGCTCCCACCATGAAACTAGATAACAAATTTTGAATAAATCAAATATTATAGATAAAACAAATAGACATTATATTGTTAAAAATGAAAGTTATTACCTGGATTTAACTTTTCTCTTTGACGAATAGCTATGGTTATACCAAAAAGACCAGTTGCTTTCTTATACTCCTCAATTTGGGCATTGATGTTATCTTGAGTATCACAATCAGGAACCAATCTCATAATTGTGGTAAGCAAACCTCGAGTTACCTCCCTTTGTTTTGAAAAAGAAGGCCTAAAATATATTCCGAGATTAAGAAAACATCCCGCCGCATGTAATGGACTATGAAGTTGCTTATCCCATCTAACATCAATTACCCGAATATATGGTCCATATTGAGACATTCTATTTTTTCAACCTTATTTTGATGGCTTCTTTTGCTTTATCCATTGCCTCATATAAATAGCCCATTGATGGTTTTTTCTTCACCTGTCTCGCTAACCTTAGAACTCGTACTAAAGGCTCGCCGACGTTGACAATATGTGCACATCTCGGCCAAAAAGTCGTTATCTTGTAAAATTATAGCAGCAATTTCCTTTCCAACCCGACTTTTGCCATGACTTGATTCAACCCATTTTGTGCAAGTAAACATCTGTCGAAGCTCCTTCTTAAACTTCAGTAAACATTGGAGGCTTAAGAAATGGGTTGCAAACCTTGTTATGCCAGGACGACATAAATCATGTCCATTTGTGAATTCTTTCCTCATCAAGGCTAGAACCCATGCATGATTATATATAAACTTGGTTATATTTCTTGCCTTTTTAATGGTTTCATCAATCATTGGAAAATATCTCGGATCACAAATATTTTCTAGCATTAAATCAATGCAATGGGCAGCACAAGGAGACCAAAAAAAGGTGCCATACCTTTGCTGCAAAGCTTTCCCAGCAGCCTTAAATGCAGCCTCATTATCACTAACAAATTGGACAATATTCTCCTGTCCAACTTCTTTGACAACTTCATCAAACATCTCCAGCAATGTCTCTTTATCTTTTCGAAGTCCTGAAGTGTCAACAGACTTCAAGAATACGGTGCCTCTCGGAGAATAGGCAATGAAATTCACAATTGGTGCATTCCTCCTATTTGACCACCCGTCAGCCATAATTGAACATCCATAAACTCTCCATTCAGCCTTGATACTAAAAATGTATTCATGGACATCATGAACTACATCTTTCAAAAGTGGTCCTCTTAAATCATGATATGATGGGCCTTTAAACCCAGGTCCTATGGATGTTACGGCATCTAGCATTGGCTGATAATAATACGAATTAGCACTGTTAAACGGTATATTAGCATCATACCACCATGTTGCTACAACTTTTCTTGCTTTGTGTTCCATCTCTTTAGTAGCCATTGCACTTCTAATACTAGGCTGGGAACCCGGGGTAGTTCGTGGAGCAAATAAAGGAATCCTTCTTCCAGATGTACTTGTTCCTTGCATTGTCATTCTTGTACTTGTTTGTGAACGTGTATCACCTGAACGAGGATTTGCAGCATCACCCACTTCTATTTCTTCATCATTGGAAGCTGATTGAGAATTTCCAATATCGGTTCTAATTCTTTTTCTTCTCTCTTTCTCCATTGTCATGTCATCTACCAGTTGTTTCATTTGCCACTTAACCTCCGGAGGGACCTTTTTACAAGCTTCAACTTGACCTTTAATACCAGCAAGGTGGCACTTCAACCGAGTAACACCACCACCATTGATGTGTTTATTACAATAAATGCATATACTTGCATTCTTTACACCAGGAACCACCTGTCCATGAGCCCATGCTGGATCATCTGATCTTGCTGGAGCTGAATACATGGAAGTCCCACCACTAGATGAGTTTTCAGCCATGTAATTTAATCTGTTGTAAGAAAGATAACACAAGTTAGGCATGTATCATTCTTTACTCCACGATTTGAAATTCATACCAAATTGGATTTAAGTTATAATCTTGTTCAAAACACAAGGACCAAAGAATAATTTACTCTAACTCTATACTCAACCAGCAAGCATATCAGCAGGCATTGAACTATACGAAAGGAATTGCATGAAAACCAGGCAAGGTTTCGAGCTATATTGCTCCTATTAGACTAAACATATGATTGAGCAACAAACATGCATCCCATCTATGCGTATTTATGAGTTCCCAACTAACAAAGAAACTCTGAAGATGGCTATTGGCACATATTCAAACATCAAACCTGAAAATGAAATCGAAGGATATGAAGATTCCCTGGATATCGGATTTCCAGTCAAGTTTCAACTGAAAAGCATTATGATTCAAATAATAAAAGGGATGTCTACCTAGTTTCCATTGCAGCAAATAACACATGATGAGCTTCACAGGGAGAATTATGGAGTTTTCACTCAAGTGCTCGCTCTGTCAGGTTGATCCGAAAAGATCATTTCACAGGGTCAATATCATGAGATCAACTCTACTGACCCCTCGTGTTATAACAAGCAGAATCATATACCAAACCAAAAGAAGCGTGTCTATATTATAACTAATGATGTTAATGATGTTTTACTCAGAGGTGCTGATACAGAAAGCAAAGTTCAGCAGATTCAAAACAATTCGGCAAAACATCATCAACAAGTACTTCCATGCATTTGGGATCCCATTCAAGCTAAGCTTCAAATATTCCAATAACTTAACAGAATTGATGAGTCAGTTAAGCAACCAACTCACGCCAGAGTTTTAAGTTCCAGATATGACTCTCAAAAGGATCAATGAAAATCATGTCTTTATACCAAAATTAGTCCACTCTTAGGTCAAAAGGAATGACAAGAAGCTGGTTTATGCTTGTTCCATGGATGCGAATCTCAGCTCATACGACAGCAAAAACTAAAATCATGCATTTTCGACAGTTTCAATTTTTCAATAAATTAAAGGATTTGGTTCCTCAAATGTGTACCTTTAACTGGAGATATGGGGAAGAAGAACTACTGAAGATTTTGTGCCGCCGTGTGGAAGAAATTGTGCCGCCGTGTGGAAGAAATTATGCCGCCGTGATTTTGATTTTTGATTTAGGGTTTCAGAAATTGAGCTGATTTAGGGGTTGAGGATTACAAATTGAGCTTTTCAAGTGAGGGATTTCTGGATTATGAATCGAAAACAAGGGATTTCTTGATTAATTTGAGAGAAGAGAACTCGGGAGTAGATTGGGGGAAATTGGGGGAAATCGGTCGTCTGGTCTGGGAGAGTGGGAGCGGGAAGAAGAAAGGGAATTAGGCGTAAAATTTTGCCCGTGTAATGGCTAAACGACGTCGTTTCTTACTTATGTAAACGACGTCGTTTTGATCCGCATCTGAAGCAGAACGCCGTGCAGGAACCGAGGCGTTCCGCCGAATTCGACTGGAATTACCGGCATCGACCAGAATTTTTACCGGAACAAAAACGTCGCCGTTTTGTTCCGGATTTGCTTCTGGAACGGGGCGTTCCGGCCGTTCCGGCCGGAACGGAACGGAACCAATAACCCTGCTTTATTCACCAAGAAATAGAAGGATGTAATTGAAAAAATCAAGAAGGATTAAATTGTAATTTTCTCATGATATTGTACACTGCAACTGTTATCTATACTAAAATGCAAGTGTGTTTAGGGAAAAATTTATAGCAATGAATGTAACTGGTATCATCCTATTTAATATTTGGTGCTATTCTTGGCTATATATGTGCCTATATAGCCTCTTTTCCTTTAATTTCATTCTTTTCTTTCCTTTTGTTTTCTGTTCTTGCTTTTTTTTTTTTTATCTGTCCCATTTCCTTGACAAGGCTCTAGTAAGGGATCATATAAGCAACCAGCAGCTAGCCGTGCCTCAATCCCATGGTAGGTTAAATAATGATTCACGCACCTGGGCAAAAGACCTCTAAGAGAAGCTAGATGAACTCAATTTAAAGTAACATTGTTAATTTCGTTTATGTTGATGTTTTATTTTTTCAATTAGAATGAAATATTTTGGTTTTAAAGTGTTTCGGCGCTCCATTTCGGGGTTATACTATTTATGTGTGTGTGTGTGTGTGTATTCAAATAATTTAATCTAAAAAAACACAATAAAATAATTTTTCTAAATAAAATTATAAACATGTATAATATCATGAGAATATCATTATTAATCTCATAAAGTTATTACATCCCTTAAACAATGATTCACGCACTTGGGCAAAAGACCTCTAAGAGAAGCTCGATCGATGAACTCAGTTTGAAGATGTCCATGGCATAAATAATAATCCCACGGATTGCAAGTGAGATCGATCCCCCTAGCTAATTCCAAGCAAAAATTAATGTAAATGCTGAAAGGTTTCTTTTATTATGTTCATAGTAGTAACCTATACAGATTTCGAGAGTTTCTGATCATTAGGACACAGAATTGTTTACAATTAGGTGATCAAACATTGTGTTTCACAGCATTAAGTAAAAAAAAATTATAAATAGATTTCTTTTTAATTGTTTACTTAAAAATTATTTTTATTTATATTCCATTGAAAAATATTTTTTTAAATCCAACATACCATAATGAAACAATCAAATACCTCTATATTATCAATTTATCGTATTAAGTAAATATTACAAGAATATTTTATTTATTTATGAGCAAACCGGATTTTGATTAGACCAATAACCAGTGCACATAAGTGTTGATTGAGTTTTGATCAGATTGGTAATTTTATTTTATTTTAACCCTTTTAATGACTTGAATTAAAAGGGTTTGGAATCAACTCTCGTAGATTTAAAATATTTTATAAATAAAGCTAATTCAAGGTAGATATATCATTTAATAAAAATATAAATGATGAGACTTGATTATATCACCTGAACGTGAAAGATTGTTTTCTTTACATCTAAGCCAATTATATTATTACAAAATTTAAAAGCTTTTTTAATATATTTAAAATCATGTTTTAGTGCGTTTGATATAAAAAAAAACTAAATTAATGTTTTTTTTAATATTTTCTGTTGATTTCAATACATCAGTGTCAAAAAGAATTAATATAATTTCAAAAAAAAAACAATGAATTAGAATGTAGAGAATATTATAAAGAGTTAATCAAACAAAAAAAAATACTTTTTAAAAAATGTCATATATCACATCACCAAAAATTATTAAGTATTTGAAAATGCATTTGAGAAGTATTTTTTTGAAGAAAAAAAATTTATTATTTTAATGTATTTATAAAAAAAAAATACTTTCAAAAATAACTTTAACCATACTCATAAAAATCACTATGACTTAATAATCTTTAAATAAAAGCATAGTCGTAATAATTAGAATGTAGGGAATGTTATATATTTCTTTAAATAAAAGCATAGTCATAATAATTAGAATGTAGGGAATGCTATATATTTCTCTCTCAAAATCTTTCGAATCATTTCATACACGTAGCCTACTTTATAATTTATATATCGGGACCTTTTTGTCATGACATGAGATAAGCATCAATAATGCTGACTTCTACGACAACATCGTATCAAGCCAGGACCAGGGAGAGGTGGGCTTGTTTGAATAAATGAGACCGTGAGTTAAATTAATATTAAACTTAGATAAAATTCTGCATCTCTTGAAAAACAACACGACTTTTGAAAAATAATAATAAATATTTGAAAAGAGATAAAACTATATCAGAAAAGGCATTCTAGCTTTTTATAAGATCCAAGGGCCAAGACATAAATAACGAAGTTCCAAGAGGCTCACAAAGTACCTAGATATACTAGATAATAAAATCGATTATAAAATCAAAACTATATTGTCTACATATACTAGATAATATTAATAATTAAATTATATTTGTTTGAATGCATTTAGCCGGTGGATGCCTGTGGCCTTCTTACAACATGTCCAACATTAGTGAGTTTTGTAAAATAACGTAGTTAACTTGCTAAGTTTATAGGTATTGATAAAATTTAAAGGTTTCTAAGATTTAGAGAAGTTTCTAAATTGAAAAAGCTAATAACATGTCTAGAAAACTCAAATTATAAAAATATTTAAAATCTATATAAAAATATAAAATCAACTAGAAAAAAAATGTAAAGTAACATTTTTCTAATCTAATTTGAACTTGTTTTCTACTTCGATAGCATTAACTATCCACCTTTTTCTTATAGAATTAATCTACACCTCGTACCGACTTCTTCACTGCTGACGTTCCGAGTTCACAGCTAGGTGAAGTGACTCGCATGGCTCGTGCCCGTTTGAAAATGGTGCCTTCTCCTTATCCACTTCTAGGTCATCTTCTGCAAGCTCAAAATGGGAACTTGCGTGATTCCATTGAATTCCTTTCAGATTACAGTGGATTCTTCTTTTATTCTAATCTTAGTAATATATTTTATCTTGCTCCGATTATAAAATTCACTTTTTGTATATATAAAAAATAAAAATAATGATTTTAATGATGTTGATGACGACGACCTTTGGAAGTTTTCCAACGACTTTGGGTAGCTCATGACAGCCAAAAAAATTGAATTTTAGACCTATTTTGGGGATGTTCTTTAATATATCTCTAAAAAAAAAGTAATTTAAAAATAATCACTCCACCGGATTCACAAGACATTGCTTTCCTGAGAGACAGTAGTCCCTTGAGGAGACTAAGACACACACACACACACACATCCCTTGCTTGTGGAAAAAGCGGAGTTCAAGGCGGCAGATAGAAATTGGAGGTCAAGTGGATGCTTCCTCTTGAGCAAATAAATCTACCATATACATTAATCAAAGGGGGTTTCCGTACTAGAAGAACGTGGCAGTCTACGGAGCAATATGCCACGTAGGATGGGACAGCCGCAATATAGCACCTGGAGCTGGTAGATCGCGACATTTTTTGAAAAAAATTAAAAAGACAATTTCTCCACGCAGCCAAAACAGGGTGTACAAAAGGATAATAGATTCAAGGCTATTATGCCACGTAGGCGACGAGCCTGTCTTCAATAGCCGCCGCCCCCATGTAATTGTGTGTATAAAAGGGGTCTACCAGACTACAGCACAGCAAGCAAGAAAAAAAAAATGGCAGAATTCTCAAAGCTGCTAACCAACACAGACATTCAGAAGAGACTCTCACTCCCAACCAAGTTTTACAATTCTCTCCCTTCTTTCGAAGGTATCCATGCCGTGAGTTTTCAAGCAATGGATGAGAGTACTGGCTTGGTCTGGACCTTCCAGTGTTCTGTTCGCAGGGAAGGACACCCTAAGCCAGTTCTCTCAAAGGGGTGGCTTGAATTCGTTCGCAGCAAGAAGCTCCAAGTCGGCGACACGATCAGGTTTTCCGTATTGGACCAGATCGTTCTTGGAGAAAAAGAAGTCAAGATATATTGTGCTATCTTTGGACCCATCATAGCCCCACCAGTTCCATGAATATTGAAATCAATCTCCTGGAAGGCTGCACCGCTCTACTAGACGGTGCAGCTTAAGTACTGTAGGGTGGCTTTTATGCTTTCGTGTTTTCTGAAATCCAACTACTTTTCTTACTTGGTTTGTTAATGGGAGGCTGCACTGCTGTACTAGACGGTAGAGCTTGAGTTCTGTAAGGTGGCTTTATTCCCTTTAAAGTCACCGTGAAATCTATCTTTTGTGTTGTCGTGTTTTCTGAAATCAAACTACTTCTCTTGCTTGGATTGGATTGTTTATGGAACTTAATTTTCATTTATGTGATTTCACTTTGCACAGAATTTCTTGAGATTTACTTGATAAAGCTCCGATAGCAGCTCACATTTTCTTGAGATTTACTTCATAATTAAGGCTCCAATATTACATTATTGAATGGTCAATGGAGTGTGAGCCTTTCCTAGTGAGAGTTCAGTAAGGGTAATACATGTCTAACTTCTTCTTTCTTCTATTTGTGTTTTTGCCACATCAGCTCAGACGATGGTGAGACTAGGGCTCTGCAGTGTTGTTTTTAAGCTTCTTTTTTTAGAAATTCATTTTTAATATTAGCACTTTAAAATAATTTGAAAAAACAAAAATTAACTTCAAATTAAAAATTTTATTTTTTTTAAATAATTGCCCCTCCCTGTAAGACTCGTCGGATTAGAGCGCCTCTGACATTTTTCATCCAATGGTATCAGCCGATGAAATAGTTAGCTCAGGTTGATCACAGCCCGGCTCTCTAGAAGCTTTCTGATGCCTCTCTGCTGCCCACCATTGTTTTGGGTTTGGTCTCTATGTGATGTGATTCCCAGAACTAATTTCGTGTGTGTATCTAATTGTAAAAATTGTTAAAAAATTATCAAAACTAAAAACTTAATTTTTAGTTTAGATGTCAACATATGATTTATATTATTCTTTAATATATTTATTAAAGTAAAAACTTTTTGAAGCTTGAAACTTGTATAATTTTATACTATCTTGTGCTTAATTTTTATCAAATAGAATGAATGTGGTGAGACTCGAAGTCGTGACCGCGTGGTTAACAAAGTTTTGATATCAATTTTTATCAAATAGAATGAATGTGGTGAGACTTGAAGTCGTGACAGCATGGTTAACAAAGTTTTGATATCATGTTAAGGAACCATTTCAGCTAAAAACTTAAATTTTTATATGAGACTCATATATATATCGCTATATAATTCTCTAATATAAGTGATCTAGAGGAGGCAAATTTGTTAATGATGTACAACAATACTTTATACTCATATTTTTTATGGTGTTTTCTTTACTCGTTGAAATATTTTTTAAAATATGTAGCAAAAAATAAGGTTTATGCCCTGTTTGGGACTGCGGCCAAACTGCAGGTTAGCTGCGGTTGACAATTTTTTTTTTCATTTTAAATAACGGCGGTTAAGTGTGTTTATATCATTTTGATGTGCTGATATCAAAAATAATTTTTAAAAAATGAAAAAACATCATTTTGATATATTTCGGCACAAAAAACTTTTTGAAAAGCTACCGCAACTACACTCCCAAACAAGCCTTTAAGCTCTTAGCTAGTTTGGTCCCGACTTGATTGACTTTGTCATCATCGAACTAATAATAATAATATGGATGGTTTAATTTAATCCTAGCCATTTAAATATAGAAATTATACCTGACATACCATCTCTCTCGTTCAAGGGTATTTAACAGGTTTTCAACGCTTCAATCCCCTACTTCATATTCTATTTCATTTTACGTAGTGGAGAGGTCTAGCCTGTCATTTTCTAGCTTGGAAGTTGAGTGATAAAAGGCGAAAGATCCAAGAGCCGTACAAAAGAAAGAAACGACAGATCTAATGAAAAACAAATGCTCGATAAAGGTTTCTAAGTTTTAGAGAAGTTTCTAAATCTAAAAGCTAATAACATGTCTAGAAAACTCAAATTATAAAAATATTTAAAATCTAATTATAAAAATATAAAATCAACTAGAAAAAAAACATAAACTAACATTTTTCTAATCTAATTTGAACCTGTTTTCTACTTCGATAGCCTTAACTAACTACCGTTTTCTTATAGAATTAATCTACACCTCGTACCGACTTCTTCACTGCTGATGTTCCGAGTTCGCAGCTAGGTGAAGTGACTCGCATGGCTCGTGCCCGTTTGAAAATGGTGCCTTCTCCTTATCCACTTAATCTAGGTCATCTTCTGCAAGCTCAAGATGGAAACATGCGCGACTCCATTGAATTCCTTTCAGATTGCAATGGATTCTTCTTTTACTCTAATCTTAGTAATATTTCTTTTTTTCCCTCCATTGAACATGCGTGTCAACAAGGACACTAGACCGATTCATTTATTTTTTGATTTGGATTAATCTCTCGATGACCAAGTTGGCTCAAGGCGCCTACAAATAGCGACCCAAATTAAACCCAAAAGCACAGTCGTTCTGAGAGATGTGTTAAAAAGTAAAGGAACACAGAAGTTCATTCTAAAGCTCCTCGATCGTCTTCCCACTTGGCCTAACAACAAATGGCAATATTTTCAAAGTGTTATAAATATATATTAAGTTATATTTATATGTATTAAATGCCCATTACTCTTGAGTTTAGTCTCTTGGATTTCCATAACCCTTGAGTTCATTTCCTTCTCCTATAAATAGACCACTTGTGTCTTGTATTCTATACACTTTTGGAATAATAGAAGAATTCATTTTAAGCAAGGTATTTCTCTCTTGTCTCTTTTGATTATGTTTTGAATATCCATGCTCTTATATGTTAATTATTTATTCTTTTTATAACACAAAGATAATTTTGAAATTGTTTTTTATTCAGAAATATATTAAAATAATATTATTTTTTTATAAAAAATAATTTTGAAATTAATATAGGAAAATGATCTAAAATTATATAAAAAAAATAATTTAAAATAAAAAATAAAAAATAAAAAATAAAAAATAAAAAATAAAAAATAACTTCAAGTTGGCGACAAGGGTCAAGTCTTACGAGGAGAAAAACAAATCCGCTGCAACACATGCTTACAGGGTTCAGGTCGCAAAAGAAGTCAGGATATTTGGTGCTATATTTGGCTACGCTCTGACTGTGGCCCCGTAATTATCGCTGCAATGGTGATAATTTGGTATAGAAAATAGAAAGAAAAAAAAATAGTTGATCATTTGGTATTAATGGAGACTAATAATTAGAAAGGAGAAATTCAACTGCTATGGTGTTCAATCAGAATACAAAAAATTTAAACAAATAGTTAGAAGATACCGTAAGCATTTTTATCGTTTGCTTTTTAAACAATTTCAGCCTCGAACTTTCAATTGGATGAAGAGTTTGAAGGGTCCGCCATGTTTACTCACACTTCACGTAACTGTTCCTGGCCACGCACTGCCAGCGCAGATGAACCTAATTTGAATGTTTACTATAAAATATCTCACTCGTTTAATAATAAACAGTATGTTTATTCCACCAAATATGTTTTTTTTAACCCAGAGGTGTCGCGCGATAGGGCAGCAAACATCCCTTGCTTGTGGAAAAAGCGGAGTTCAAGGCGGCCGATAGTGTTTGGAGGTCAAGTGGACATGACAGTTAATGGTGACGTAGACATGAGCCTATGCCTTTTTTTTTATTTATCCATTAGTCTTAAATTTTTAATGAGATGATAAAAGAATGCTCAGGCCTTAATCGATGAGAAAAATTTATGGCCCTTCGTTTTCTTTAAAGCTCCCCAACTGTTTATGAAAAAATTACATGCATCAAAATATTCTAATTTAAAATAAAAAATAAAAATATGCCACGACATTTTTTGAAAAAAAAAAAAAAAGACAATTTCTCCACGCAGCCAAAACAGGGTGTACAAAAAGATAATAGATTCAAGGCTAATATGCCACGTAGGCGACGAGCCTGTCTTCAATGCCGCCGCCCCCATGTAATTGTGTGTATAAAAGGGGTCTACAGACTACAGCACAGCAAGCCAGAAAAAAATAAAAATGGCAGAATTCTCAAAGGTGCTAACCAACACAGACATTCAGAACAGACTCTCACTCCCCATCAAGTTTTACAATTCTCTCCCTTCTTTCGAAGGTATCCATGCCGTGAGTTTTGAAGCGATGGACGAGGGTGGCTTCTTCTGGACCTTCCGGTGCTATACTCGCGAGGAAGGACACCCGAAGCCAGTTCTCTCAAAGGGGTGGCTTGAATTCGTTCGCAGCAAGAAGCTCCAAGTCGGCGACACGATCAGGTTTTCCGTATTGGACCAGACCGTTCTACGAGAAAAAGAAGTCAAGATACATGGTGCTATCTTTGGACCCATCACAGCCCCACCAGTTCCATGAATATTGAAATCATCAATCTCCTGGAAGGCTGCACCGCTCTACTACACGGTGCAGCTTAAGTACTGTAAGGTGGCTTTTTATGTTTTCGTGTTTTCTGAAATCCAACTACTTTTCTTACTTGGTTTGTTGATTGGAGGCTGCACTGCTGTACTAGAAGGTGCCGTTTAGGTAATGTAAGGTGGCTTTTATTCACCGTGAAATCTATCTTTTGTGTTGTCGTGTTTTCTGGAATCAAACTACTTCTCTTGCTTGGATTGGATTGTTGATGGAACTTTTCATTTATGTGATTTCACTTTGCACACAGTTTCTTGAGATTTACTTCATAGAGCTCCGATAGCAGCTCACATTTTCTTGAGATTTACTTCATAATTAAGGCTCCAATATTACATTATTGAATGGTCAATGGAGTGTGAGCCTTTCCTAGTGAGAGTTCAGTAAGGGTAATACATGTCTAACTTCTTCTTTCTTCTATTTGTGTTTTTGCCACATCAGCTCAGACGATGGTGAGACTAGGGCTCTGCAGTGTTGTTTTTAAGCTTCTTTTTTTAGAAATTCATTTTTAATATTAGCACTTTATTGATTTCAACCACATTAATTTTGATTTAGGTAAAGTGAACTAATTTAATTCAATTTACTCATAAATTAATCACAAGAAACACAAAAGTAGAAAGATCAAATCCCTTAAATCAACTCTTCAATCATAAATACAAGATATTTTTGTAAGATCCAATTTATCAAATTATGGGTTTAATGCTCATTTTCAACGAAATTATGGGTTAGTGGATACACTATTATTATTTTTTATATTTTTAATTTGTTTTTTAATCACGCCATTCAGTATTTTTAATGGGTATAAATTTTATGAGTTAACCTATCAAACATGAGCTAAAAATTGGAAAAACTTAATCAAAATGAAATTAAAATATATTATATAATTCAATTTCTAATCAACTTGCTAATTTGATAGCAACACATTAGTTGACTATGCTGTGTGCTATACACACACATACACACACACACACACACACACACACACACACACACATTAAACCCTAATGTAGCCCAGATCTTTCTTATACTCAGTCCCAATACCACCATTATCTTTTGCTTACTAACCTGCAACCTGATTCGGTGTTGTGAAAACTATTATCCAAAACACACTTGTGAAATGGTATGTATAGAACCAACCGGCAAATTAAGCACCATTGGATCATGTTGTGCAAAACGATGTATACTGAGTTAAGCGCATCATTTCCTGGCTCAAATTAATAAATAATGATATGGCCCATGCATGCGGAGCCATCGTTTTCACATTTAGCATGAATCGTTGGTTAGGTGGTTATTGACTAATCTAGGTTCTATATATATTTGTTTTTTAGATATTATAATGCATTGCTTGACTGCATTTGGATAGTCAATATTTCTTTTACTAGCATGCATAAGAGAGAGATCATACTACGATTACAATAATTAAGATCTGCACTTGTTGAACTAGTCAAAAATATCATTCTGGTGCTATAACTTGTGTGTTTCTTTTGTTGTTTATTACATGAAATTCTTTCACTATTTATTTGGAATTAATTCTTTACTATAATAATAAAATTCAATTATAATATTGTAAAAACGATGGCCTTAAGCATGCTATATGGTCCATACGGAGCTCTCCTAATGTAGCCCAGATCTTTCTTATAATTAGTCTCAATACCTCTATTTATCTTTTGCTTCCTAACCCAATCCAAAACACACTTGTCAAATGGTGGTAACATTAAATTATTTTCATTCAACCAAATATGTATTGAAATAATATATTTTTTCAGAGCATAAAAAACATTTAATTTAAAATAAAATAACTAAAAGTCGATCAAGACATTAGGTGCTGCTGTACAGAACACATGAAGTCGATCAAGATATTAGGCCGGTGCTATATATGTTTGGGTAGCTCCGATTCCATTAATGCTCCTGTCCTGTTGTATATAACACGTGTTTATAATGTCCGCGCAATATTAATCTCATAGATTTTATTTTTAAATTAAAATAAATTTTAATTTAACATCAAAACTTTAATAGCCAATCGTTATTTTTTAAATATAATCTAGGCCATCTTTAACGTGGAAAAGAGTTTCCATCGGTACATTGTAATATTTTGATTTCAAACTTAAGATGAGAGGATTTAATTTTAATTAATATGCTAATCATAAATCAATATAAAAACACTTCTTATCATAGAATATAAAATAAAAAAATTGAGGTTGGTCTGGATCTGAATGAAATTGATTTTTAGAACTATTTTGGGTTGTGCTTCAACCCACTTTTCACCCAAATTTAAAATCTTTTTGCTTAAATTAATCTTTTTTATGTAAAGTAAAAATATTAATATCTATATATATATATATATATATATATATATATATATATATATATATATATATATATTTTTTAGGATGCTTCACTTTAATCAAATAAATCTACCGTATACATGGGTAAAAGGGTTTCAGGATTAGAAGAACGTGGTAGTCTAGAGAGAGGGAATTCAAGTTGTCATAAATTTCAGCCGCAATATGCCACGTAGGGCTGGTAGCCGCAATATTCCCTTACTTTTCATCCAGCGACAAGGATCTGATCGAGTGGACCACCTGCCGACAGTTAATTGTCTGGTAATTTAGTTTAGATTGTTTTATTTAAAAAAAAAACATTATTTTTAATATAAATGATGTAAAAAAAACATTTAATATAAAATTTCAAAACACATTTTTAAAAGGACAAACCAAGGTTATCAATACCGTTTTGGTCGTCATTCCGGTTTTTCTATTGGAATAGAACGTTACGGTTTTGAAGCATTTCAGTGTGCCGTTTCGGGGTTGTACTGTTCATATATATATATATATATATATATATATATAACAAGCATAATTAAAATTTAAGATAAATTAACTTTAAATTATACAATATAAACACGAAGTCAAACAAACATAATCTCAAATTTAGAAAAAAAAATCACAAGTTAATCAAAATAAAAAGGATTTTAAGGCCAGAATGGTACCGAGACGTTCCGGCCAGGATTTTCAGAATGGGCCGGAATTAAAACCAAAACAAAAACAACGCTGTTTCGTCTTGGTTTTTTTAACAGCAAGAAATGTTTCAGCCGGAATGGAACGGAATTGACAAATTTGGGTCAAACAACGTTGCAAAGACTGCTGCCCATGTGCGATGCGACAAAACCTTGAGCACTATACACCTATCGCGCAACACCTGTAAAAATAGAAGGATACGAGGTAACTTTGCCATGCGTTGCGCTGAGTTCTTTTACGTAAGAATTGATTGATTTTTGTGCATGTTGTAATTGATTATTTTAATATTTAATTATTAAAATTATAATAGATTAAATTTGTTAGAAATGATTTTTTTCTATCTAAAAAGAATATTGTAATCAAAACACAAGGAAAGTGGTTCATATATTTTTTAATTGCAAATAACTTGGATAAATTTGTCTACCTATTTTGTTTATGAGTTGCCTTTTTTTTCCAGTAATATTAGATCTAAAATATTATACATAAAAATATTATAAAAGTAATTTTTCTACAAAAACAACCTAAAATCCAATAATTAAATTTTTATATATAAAAAAATAAAACCTAAACAAAAGAGGACATCATTAGAATTAAAAATCAAAATTAAGAGCATATATATATAAACATGAAAAAAAATAGAAACTATTTAGAAATATATATAAAAAATAAAAGAATTAAAATTAAAAATTAAAAATATATGGCTCGAAATGAACACAAAAAAACAGGGTACATATGAGAGACACATCTCAATTACAGCTCTCTTTTTTTAACATACATTAACTTATACTTTTCGAAAATAACCACAGTTGTTTTTTAGCGATTTTTATGTTTTTTTTTTAAATAATAATAATTTTTTTATATTAGTATATCTAAATAATTTTTTTTTAAATTCAACCTTTTTAAAAACACTTTAACACAAGTAAAAAAAAATACATTCATCCATGACACCAAGACACAGCATTGGACAACAATTGCGCCGGAGTTTGAAAACAACAATGGGGAGAGCACTTGAAACCAAAATATATAATTACTATTTTCGTATGCTCAAACTCACTCTTTTTTCTAACATTAAAAGAAAAGAAAATAAAACCAATCATATTTTCATCTTTAACATGCTAATGTTAGAAATAACTTTAAAAAAAAAAAAAAAAACTATTTCAATATACTTCTAAACAAAAAACAATTTAAAAAACAACCTTCCTATATTCTGAAACACCCCCTGAATATCAATGTCTCACTGGATTCCAAGGATCGTTAACCTTGTTACCGGCCGTCCAACTCGAGGTTTCAAGCCCTGAAGCAACTTGTCTGTTGTTCATCATCATCGCTTTCACTGTCAGCCTGTGTCACTTCCTGCACCAGTTTCAAAATCATATCATCAATTATTGCCAGCAAGCCAAAACACTCAAGTCTCTGTCTCATTTCTTGGACAATAACTATCAGATGCCCAAATCAAGCAGACAGTACAAAAAAGTTCACACAAAAGTCACTTAATGACGACGACCTTTTAGAGAAATCTCTCTAGCTTCTTTGGTTGCTTTCACATTATTATGCCACGTAGTACGGGATGCCGGCTACAAAGGCACGTGCCTTATGCCACGTAAGATGTAAACCAACGCCTTTGTTTTGTCTATCCATTCGTTTTAGATTTTTAATCAGACGAGAAAAGAATGGTCACGCGATTGATGTGGGCCTTAATCGATGAGAAATTGTATGGGCCTGGCCACTGAGACTTCTATTCTTTTCTGGATGGGAGATAAAGCACAAAAAGTATGAAGTGTAATTGGGCTAAACTGTAGTGTACGCAGCCCATCTTGCTTCTTTTGGGCCAGCTTTGTAGTTTCTCAATGGCGACTTGTCAAGAAAAATCCCCAAAAACTGAAATTCTCAGTTCCTGAAACCATTTCACACCCTTGTCGCTCAAATTGTTAGCTCAGGTTGATCACAGCCCGGCTCTCTAAAAGCTTTCTGATGCCTCTCTGCTGACATACCCCACGGACCAGACAGAATAAACGAGCCACGGCCACCCACCCCTAAGTAAAATAATCGGAATATTTACGTTGGATTAATTATAGTCACTCCAGAGAGGTTGACTCTTTATAATTTTCTGATTGAACTCAAAATATTCATGATGGTGTTTTTCTAATTAATAATCACTTAATGACGATGACCTTATAGGGCATGTTTGGGAGTGCGGTTTTGATAGCTTTTGAAAGTGTTTTCGTATCAAAATGTATCAAAATAATATATATATATATATATTTTTTTAAATTATTTTTGATATCAATGTATTAAAATAATTTAAAAATATCAAAACATATTTATTTAAAATACAAAAAAAATTCAAATTTCGATAAAAAAACAAATTGGATCGCACAACCAAACAGGCTAAAGAAATCTCTTGGCTAAAGAAATCTCTTTAGCGTTTTCTTTTGCTCTCGCATTATTATGCCATGTAGGACGGGATGGCGGCGACAAAGGCACATGCCTTATGCCACGTAAGATGTTAAACCTACGCCTTTGTTTATCTATTCATTCGTTTTAGATTTTTAATCAGACGAGAAAAGAATGGTCGCGCGATTGTTGTGGGCCTTAATCGATGAGAAAATGTATGGGCCTGGCTATTGAGACTGCTGTTCTATTCTGGATGCAGATAAAGCACAGAAATTCTGAAGTGTAATTTGGTTAAACTGCAGTGGACGAAGCCCATCTTGCTTCTTTTGGGTCAGCATTGTGGTTTCTCAATTGCAACTTGTCAAGAACGATCTCGAAACATTTTGGAGCTTGAAACTTGTATAATTTTATATTATTTTATATTTTATTTTTATCAAATAAAATATATATAGTGAGATTTAAATTCATGATCGTGTGATTATTAAAACTCTGATATTAATTCAAATAATCATTTAACTTAAGAATTTAAATTTCTATATGAGATCCAAGTATATTGTTTATATAATTCCTTAGCATAATTCAACTGGACGAGGCAAAGTTGTCAATGATATACAGCAAAACTTTATATTCATCTTTTAGACGGTGTTTTTCTTTACTGTGTTGAAATATATATTTTTAGATTTTTAACTTTAACAAACTAAAATTATCATACTGTATTAATTTAATATGTAGAAATATTGTCTTTGGCTAAAATGGGAGATTGTTTTAATGCAGCTCATAAGGGGGGGAAATGCAATATTGAAAGCAAAAAGGAAAAATAAAATGCACAGAACAAGGCACGAGAGGCCAGTTTGGGCACAGGAACTATCGCTATCAACCAAAGAAAAACAAAAACAGAAATTAAGGTGTAAGCTCTTAAACACCGTTTGGGAATGCGTTGCAACTGGCATTTCTAAAAAAATTAATTTTTATTTTATTTTAAAAATAGGTGATTTGGTGTTTTTAAATCATTTTGATGTGTTGATATCAAAAATAATTTAAAAAAAATAAAAAAACATTAATTTAATGTATTTCATCATGAAAAACACTTTAAAAAAGTACCGCAATCACACTCACAAACAAGCCATAGCCAGTTTGGCGCCGACTTGATTGACTTTGTCATCATCGAAGTTAATAATAATATGGATGGTTCAATTTAATCCTGGCCATTTAAATTTAGAAATTATACCTCCTATACCATCTCCCTCGTTCAAGGGTGTATTTAATATATTTTTTTTATGATTTTAGGAATGATTTTCCTGAAATTTAAAAGTATATGGTATTGGTTTTTGGATGCCGATAATTGGATTTGACCCAAAATTCAAACTATTTCTTCATCAACACACTACTTCTCGATAGAATGGTGTTTAAAGAGGAGATTTTTCCTATTTTTATTTAATCTTTGCGTAAAAATATATGTTAAAATTTAACTGGAAGTATATAGTGATCATCGCACGATGCCACTGGATGAAAAATGTAAGAGAAGCCCTAACCTGACGATGTCGCAGGTGGGTCTTACAAGGAGTCTTGAAAATATTTAAAAAAAAAACTCAAAGTTTTATTTATATTAAATTAATTTTTCTGAGTGTTTCAACTTATTTTAAAGTAATAATATTAAAAAATAAAAAATATTATTTCAATTCATTTCTAAATAAAAGAAACTTAAAAACAACGCTACAGTGCCCTAGTCTCGGCATCTTCTGAGCTGATGTGGCAAAAACAGAAATAGAAGAAAGAAGCAAAGGATTCTTGTCCCTCTTGCGACATCGCCAGATTAGGGCTTCTCTTACATCTTCATCCAGTGATATCGTGCGATGATCGGTAAATATGTCCTCACAAAAGAAAAGTCAAAGGCATTAGTGAATTAATTAAATTTCACGTTAGTTAATTAATAAAAATAAAAATGGGATGTTTTTGTTAAAATATCAATCCACGTTTTTCTCCACCGCCTTTCCCTTCGTAGTCTAGAAGCTTCATGAAAATTATCTATAGATTTCTCCTTGGAAAATCAGTTCCTCTTGAGAACAAATAGTTAATGGAAAATATTTTTAATTAAAAATAAATTAGTTTAGTTTCTAGAAATATTTTATTTTGAGTGGAATACACTTTCAAAAATTTAACTTTTAATTGATATATATTCTGTTTTGAATTTACTTTATCTTTTAGTGTGATTTACTTTAATTTTCATATTAACTTTGCTTCTTTTTTTTTTGTTTTTTAAATTATATTATTTTTATCTATTCATATTTAGTATTTATTCTTTTGATTGATTACTATTTATTGAAATAATTTATATATATTTTTTTTAATTTTATCATCTTTTAAATTTTTATCCATGAGATTTGGTCTTATTTTATTGTCATTTGTTTATTTAAAATAATTTTTTTATTTTTATCTTCCTTTAAATTTTTCACCTGTCAGATTTGGTTCCTATTCCTTTTGTTATTTATTTGATTTATTTTAAAATAATTTATTAAATTAAGTATATTTTTTTCAATTTCATCCTTCTTCAACTTTTTCATCTATTAGTTTTAGTCCCTATTGATTATTTTTCATCTATTAAAATAATTCAATTTAGTCTAGTTGATTATTGATTCCAACCACATTCATTTTGATTTAGGTAAATTGAACTAATGTAATTCAGTTTAGTCATAAATTAATCACAAGAAAAACAAAATTAGAAGAACAAATCCCTTAAACCAACTCTTCAATCCTAAATACAAGATATTTTTGTAAGATCCAACTTAAATTGGTTGATTACAATCAATTATCTAGAAAATCAAGCCCAAAAATATTTTTTTTATTTTTTTAAAGCTTTTTTATTTTAGATAACATGCCCAAAAACAATAGTTTTAAGAAAAATCTTTTTGACAGTAACACATTGTCTGAAAAAACAAAACAAAAATATTATTATTATTTTTTAAAAAAAAAATAATACGAAAAACAAACAGTAACTATATTTTAGCAAATCTAAATGGAAAATGTTATATTCTAGCAGGTCTTAATAGAGACTGTTTTAACTTAAACTTTTCTTTTTCTTTCATCACTTTAGGCAATGTCGATATCGCCAGATTTTGTTTTTTTCATCCAGTGGAGTCGCGCGATGGTCAGCAAATATCCCTTGCTTTTGGAAAAAGAGGGGTTCACGGCGTTCGGATACGTTAATTTTCATGACAGTTAATTGCGACGTTCGGATACTTTATATATATATATATATATATAAGTGATTTGAGAAGCTCCCACAAACAAGAGAAAAAAAACCAGATTATTAGCATCCTTTCTGTTTCTGTTTGTCCGAGGAAATGGCAAATTTCTCAAAGTTCCTCAGCGAGACTGATGTTAAGAGGAGACTGACAGTGCCGATGAAGTTTCTGAAATCTCTTCCGTCATTCAACGGGGGGCATGCCGTAGAGTTTGAAGCAAGAGATGAGAGGGGCAAAGCTTGGACCTTTCAATGCTCCATCCGTCGGAGAGGGCAGTACCCGAAGCCAGTCATTACACGGGGTTGGATGGCATTCATCAACAGCAAGAAACTAAAAATGGGCGACAGGGTCAGTTTTTTCAAATATAAGAATCGAGCTACTGCAGAAACCTTTTACGAAGTTCGAGCTGAAAAGGCAATCAAGGCTGAAAAGGCAATCAAGATTTTTGGTGCTATTATTGGGTATGCTCCATGCTAGCCCGTTTCCTTTTTGAATCTGTAACACGAGCTAGTAAATAATAGGCTGACAAGAAGTATGTATGCAGCTTGTTTTGTGGGTTGTATGTATTGCTCGTGTCGATCGATTATACCGAGTTTACTTTTGAGAATGGAATATACCATCCTATCTGCCTCCACTATTTCTTCTTTAGTCCTTCATTTTTGTTTTGTCAATGAAGTTGACTCTCTGAATCTTAGCTGCCTCAGTGACTTGAATGTCCAGCACCAGACAGGGGAGACCGAAGTAGCTAAAACTGCTAGGATCTTTCACGACAGCACGGCCGAAAATGGATAAACCTAAAGCATACGTTCGTTTCTCTATATTTTCTGCTTTTTAATATAGTTTGTTGGTATGATCATTTGAGTATTAATTAGGTTTAGCCAAGTAATTAAACCCTAATGTAGCCCAGATCTTTCTTATAATAAGTCCCAATACCACTATTATCTTTTGCTTACTAACCTAGTCCAAAACACACGTGTCAAATGGTGGTAAAATTAAATTATTTCCATAGCTACACACCACTATGACCCGACCCAGGCTCTTGTCTTCACTGGCAAGAAATAATACTTTTCAAATGAAGCTTTCACCGTCCAGATACAACGCATGCGAAGGGAAATTTACACAAAGCAAGGCATCATCGAAAGAGAAAAACCACACACCACACACCTTAATCCGTAGAGTAGTGTTTTAGAGCACAAATTATGGGGCAGAAAAACAGTAAACAGTGGAGCCCGCATCAACAAAGCAGGATTGCGTATCAGAAAATCTCCAACAGAAATGAAATTGGAACTCATTGTATATTTGAATACTTAAGAAACCCTAGTTAATTTAACTTCAGAAATGAAATGGATTTTATTTTATTTTATTTTATTCATTCCAGGTTCCACTGTTCACATCTCATTAAAAAAAATCTGTTCATCTGAATATTCAAACCTTCATATTTTGACTTTTCTCTTCTTCGAATTTATATTAATATTATTATTTTGACTCAACTAGGATATGTATTAAAATATTCTTTAGAACTAGATTATTGAGTAACTTGAGGGCTTGAGAAACATATATTTAACTAGCCATAAGTATCAGGGCCAAAAATATATGAAACTTGCAATCTTTGACAATGCTCTCTTCGAACTACAGCCACTTGAAACAAATGTAAGATTTAAGAACAGTGATTCCCTTTATATTGTAGATATCAAATCTCATGAATTCAGTGGTAACTATCATCCTTGCAAGGTATGTGAGAGTTTGAGATACATAGCATCTTGATTAAAAAAAATTAATATCATTTACAAAAGAGATTAAGGGATAGCCTGTGCATGTTACTTTGATGCGCAGAAGGAATTTTTAAAAGAATGTGAATCAGTTATGGACAGAGGTCTAATACTATCAAAAAAGTTAGCTCGCAAACTCACCTATGGTGCTTCCATGTACACGTGAAGTAGATGATTTTCTAGCAAGATCTCTAAGTTGTGACAAGCTCCTTCCAAGCTTCAATGCAACACTCATTTCAAACATTTCTTCATCTTCCCTTTTCTCCAAATCTTCCTCTTGAATTGTGGATTCAAAACATGATTTTATGACATCGAATGAAGCAATGAGTAGTGAAACTGTAACTCAATTATACAAAGAGAGACAAATCAAATTGAAATTCAGCTTTACGACTTGATTATGGGCTACATGCTAGCAGATGAATGCATCGATGTTACCTAGCCATGCCTAAGTTGCTATAAATGTTTGAAAAATGCCAAAGATTCCCAGCACTGGGTTGGGAGGTCACTCTCACCGTTCAAAATTAAGAGGCTTCTCTAGCAATATATTGCACTTCAAATAAGGCCCTGGCGCTGGAGATCAGTGTATGTCTTTTTATTGTAAATGTTACCCTCTTTATCTTCGTATTCTTCTTCGAGATCCGGGCGCCACTTGTTCACTCCTTGCCGCTCTTGTATCCTCTTCCATAATTCTTGTGCTTCCTGAATAAAAAAGAAAAAAAAAATGACAAACAGAACAATGATTAAACGAATGTGGGTGTTAAATTTGAAACTAACATGCAAAATCAGCATCAAGAATTTCACGCTAAAAAGGTTCAGGGAGTTTGATTTGAACGAGAAAAATAAAAAGGCATTTAACAAAGAAAGGTTCAGATTTCAGAAAAATGTCTGAGATAGTGCACCTTAATCGATGTGATCTCATTGAAGTTCTTTGTGTTTGGAATGCCAAGGCAACGCATCCCGTGCTGGTGACGCCATTCCTTGAAATGCCGCTCAAAGGCTCTTCGACCCCAGTAACTATAGTTCCCACATATCTCGCACTTCAATTCCTGACATGCAGAAAAATAATTGAGATCCTCTAGCAATAGAAACTATCAAATGCTATAATTAAACAACAGCAATGGGCTTCTACAATTAATAGGAAAAATACCTGACCAAGACCATGAAGTTTATACAGCCAGTAAGGTATAGGCTTCCCATCCCAACCCATTGGCAACTTGAGAGGATTGTAAATCTGTTGTTCATCATCATCGCTTTCACTGTCAGCCTGTGTCTCTTCCTGCACCAGTTTCAAAATCATATCATCAATTATTGCCAGCAAGCCAAAACACTAAGTCTCATTTCTTGGACAATAACTATCAGATGCCCAAATCAAGCAGACAGTAAGAAAAAGTTCACGCAAAAGGTCTTGCTGCTCTGTATTACAAATGGTCTCTATATGCAGCTACGTCATGCACAATTGACAATATTGCATTAGCAAACCCTGCCCACAACAAGAGAAAAAAGATATTCTGCTTCTACTGGATTGCAATGGGGATTGATCCCATAATATCATCATGGAACAAATGGCTTGCTTCAATTTAGCCCAGGTAACAAAAGAAAATAGAAGGTCAATATGAAATGCTATGCTAAAAGTTATCATTCACACTACATTAGATGCTAAAGCACTTGAGAAATTGTGGTAACTTATGACAACTTACCTCCTCACGTTCTGCTTCCATTTCATCATATGTCAAAGCCTGCTTCTTCACAACATTTTCTTTTGTGTGTGCAATTATCTGCACAAGATCACAGAAGAATCAATTATCCAACCACCACCAAAAAACAAAAACAGAAAGAAAAAACGAATTATTTAAGGCACGTATGCGGTCAATATTCAAATGCAGACTATTAAAACATACAAAAAAACTGGCAGGCAAGCAAAATATTAAATCTTAATGTGATACTGATCAAGAGAATGGAGGAGAAACAAAGTACATTTGCACCAAATCTAACCTCATCTAGTAAGTTGCACAATTTATTAATTTTGGCCTCCATCAGGGCAATTTCTTTTGAATTGTCAACTTCTTTTGAGGTTGCAGCACCCCCATTCGGTACTGATCCACGTGACCCTTTCACAAAATGTTTCTTGTCCAATTTTTCAAAAGGTGTGTCCTGCACAGAATAAACAAATAAATAACACAGAAAAGATTTTTTTTAAAAAAAAAAAAACTCCTGTTGAGAAGTAATCTAATCCAGCTTAAGGAATAAGGCATCCTCTGATTGAATAACAGTTCCATAGGGAGGATTCAATTTCATAAACAATATCACAACGTAGCTTGAAGTTAGATATAATTGGAGAGGCTCATACCATAAGAACAAATAAACATGTGTGTGAAACGAGCCACAAATAAGAAACAATTATTTTAAAAAAAATAAGTCATGTTGAGAAGCAATCTAATCTAGCTTATAGAAATAAGGCATCCTCCGAATGAAGAATAGTTCCATAAGGAGGATTTTACTTCATAAATAAAATACCACAACATAGCTTGAAGTTAGATGTAGTTAAAGAGGCTCTTACCATAAGAACAAACAAGCAAACATGTGTGTGTGTGTGTCTTTGCAGGTTCAAGCTTCAAGTACTGCCTTTAGGGGCGTTTCCTCGGCTGATATTCAGCACAATTGGGCTACTCTTACATAAATATCCATTTCCTCTCTTCTTTGGGAGGAAATCTTATTGGTCATCACTTTGTAATTATTAAATTCTGGATACAATCTTCTCTTACCCAAGACTATAAATTCATGGTCACCACTGAATTGACCAAATATGAAATGAAAAGGCACACTCCCTCCATGACAAAGATTAATGTTTAACTAAGAAATTACAGCAAAAGAGAACATCCATCAGATCTCTCTTGCTCCTAAAATTGTAAGACTCGTATCTAGTAAAAGAACTAGTCCAACCTTTGTGAGGAAAAGCCTTTCTGCACGTTGTTGTACAGTACCACCACTCTTTAGCCCCAATGCAGCCAATGCCTGACAGGAAAGCATGTAGCATACAAATTAAAAATAAGTAGTTGGAAAGGACAACTTAAACCATCGAAATAGAATTCTGCAAACAAAACTGTTAACAGCACATGGAATGAACTTAGAAACATTTATGAAGCAATTGAACAATAACAATTGCCCAAGTCATGACATACTTTTTCCATTACAAACTTCTGTAACTCCACAGTGACCCACTGAATATTATTAATACTTTCCAGTGTTGATCACACTGTTTAATAGCAGAGTATTTCTCATTAAACTACCAAAGTATTCAATGACAAAATATGTGACTCCACAGCAATGTTGGATATTATTAATAATTTCCAGAGTCAATCACACTGTTTGCTATCAGAATATTTCATGTTAAATTGTCAAGTCAATCAGCAATGAAGAAATGTGGAGCATCCCATCATTCACTTTAAGCTCAACACTATAAGGAAAATGATAACATGTCACAAACAGCTATCACTTGGTAATATAGAAGTACATCTTTGTTTCTTGAAATTAACATAAAATATCGTAAAAAAGCAAGAGAATGCTCTATGATTTTAGATTTCTATGTAAGCACAAAGCAATTGATGGAAAAACAAAGCAGCCAGAAACAATGATAAGGCTTACCTCCTTTAATTTTTCAGGGCCCACTTCTTTCAGCTCCTCGACAGTGCTATAAAAATCAAGATCAATAACAGTATGATCAGCTGATGAGTGCCCATTTTCTTGACTGGTCCTTTCCCATCCTTGAATTGCATCATTTTCCCATTGCTCTTCAAATTCAGTAATAACCTACAACAATAACAATCCTATAATGTCAAATGAAGTCATAATTGGATATAACCAAGCATGGTCAAATTCTTTGTTCTATAGAAAAAAAATAAAAAATGAGACAAATGTAGCAGCATTTGGCATTTAGATAGAAACAAAAACTACTGTTTGGTAAATCAAGCAGGCAAGTGTCCTACAGCATCATAAACACTGAGCAAAAGAATTATAAAAAGAAAGAAAGAATCATTCAAAACAAACCTTCGAAAAAATCCTATCAAGATCTTGCAAGGGCTCTGTCCACTGGAAAAAATAAACTAAATATTCAAGTAGATTCTCCATGTATTCCTTGTATTGCCTGAAGAAAATTGAAACAAAAACAGAAATTAAAATTTGGATAAAAAATTTACAGTGAGAAGCAGATGCTGGTGAATATAACACCAATAAATGTATAAAAAAATTTGGGGGTTGGGGGGGATAGAGAGAGAGTCTACCTTGTAAACTTCAATTTGCGGGGTACAATATGTGGTTGGGAGAAAATGTCAAGGTAAGTAGAGTATTCAATAGGCTTCTCAAATTTTAAATTATTGTATTGGTTATACAATTCATGCATGTCTAGGTATTTCCCAAATGCTTCCTGTAATATAAATCCAGCTCATGTGTTAGTTATTGCGGGGGAAAATAATACAAAATAATTAGGAGAAGTCCCTGGTAGAAAAACAGAAAATAATTTTTTTCCGCCTAATAAATAATCCAACAATCACAATAACAAGTTTTGTGCAAGCACTATTTCACTTTTATACAAGGGGGGAAAACTAGAAATACCACATCCCTAAATTATAAGTTACCTAGCATGAACACTTTGAATCTTGGCATATGAAACTAAGTCCTATAATATCAAGCTGAAAAGAATAATCCCTCCAATCTCACAGTCGATGAACTTGAAAATGCTAACAGAATCTCAAAATTTTGTAAAGTGACACTTAATTTACTGCTCCCATTATCCTATATACATTGCATGACACTACCATCTAATGGAGTCGGTTCATTTATATAGCAAAAAGTACCCAGACCAGTTTCTTCAAATTCTGTAAACTACCTCAACCCTAATTTCCAGTTGCCTAGCATAAACTCTTTGAATATTCACATGTCAAACTACAGCCCTAAAATACCAACAAGTTGCACAAAGCTAAAACAGCCATTAAGTGGCACAAGTTAAAGCGACTAACCTCGCCTGTAAACTCAATTACTGGCTCTTCTTTAAGCATTGCCTCATAATCCTCATTCACATCAACAGCACGCGCTGCTGGATGCCTTCTATGATACTCTCGAATCTTCACACACACAAAAAAATGCAGCGGAAATTGCATAACAACCAGTAATTATCACATGATTTTCTTAATTAAAATTAATTAAAAATATTAACTTACCTCTTTTAATCTATCATAAAAAGCACTAAACACATTAGTCCCCATCGCGGTTTGTCCTCCAAGCGCAGCAATCTCATCTCTTCTCGCATTATCTTTATCTTCGTATATTTCAACCTATAAAATAAAAAAATATATCAAAAATAAAAACCATAAACTATTAATTATAATTATTATTAACGTAAATTAATGAGAGAGAGAAAGGAATTACAAGTTTCTCAGTAGTGGAAATGATATTGTCGATCATGTTACGGACACGGTGGCTTTGAAAAAGACGGTCCTTGTTATTTGCTGGTTCGTTTCGGAGATCTTTAACGATGAGTCGCTCGAGCCTCTCTACTTCCTCGTGAGAGGCTCGAGTCACCTCTAATAGAGTTGACGACATCTTCACGGCTGTCTCTGCCTCCGACTCCGGTGAAACTTGTGGTGGATTTCAGTGTGGTTTTGTTCAGGGTACTACTCTGTTGACAGAAGTCGCAGATATGAGAGGTTCGAATTACACCACTTGTCTCTGGTTTTAGTTTACTTCTAATTACACCGCTTGCCCTGAAGTTTTCTATAATTACACAAAGTAACTTATTATTTTTCAAATGAGGCAAGAGTTGGATTTGTTTTTCAATATAAGGAAACATGATTATTTTATAGTAAAATCCTTATTTCGAAGGTCATGAACCGAACTTTCACCATTAACGGATAAAATGGTTAAATTTGCACAAGGAATGATAAATAATGAGAATTTAATTTACAGTTAACGAATACATTTATATATATATATATATATATATATATATATATATATATATGATTGGAAATCATTTTATATTCAATGTGTTCAAAATTACAAAAATAATATTGTAAATATAGATGCAAAAAACCTTAAGAATTATCAAAGCCTAGCCCATACTAGAAAAAAAGTATTTATTGGTGTTTTTAAATCCTTTCATTATTTTATGACCTTTTTCTCACCAACATTATTATTATTTTTAAAATTCTTCACCTTTATTCAACAATTTTTATTATTTTGATTTGATGGTTTTAAGTATGCTATATGATATCTTATTTAAATCTCACAATTAGAAATGTAAGGGGAAAAAACCAAATAAATACAAAATTTCAAATCAAACATATTAGGATAATCTAAAACAAAACTATAACGTTAGAATTAAATTTTCGATGTTAATTGTAAAACCTGTAGGTCAAGGTATTAATATTCAAATTTTCGAGGGGTTCGGTATAATTTACTCAAACTCAGAGCTTCTTTACTCCAAATTTCCATGACAGGGACTAGATGACTCATAGCCTTTCATTGAGCCAGCTTATGTAAACATTGCTCCTTTTCTTCTCTCTCCAGGGATTTTTTTTTTGTCTTCAGGAGATTTTAGAATGTGTTTAGAAAGAACAAAAAAGATCATAAGGGTTGAAAAAGCATAAATTTTTAGCAAAAAAATACCCTTGTGGAAGCTAAATCAGTTCATATCGGGTGATGATGGAGAGAGAGAAGAGGGTTTCTTGGAAGAAGAATCAGATGGGTATTGTTCACTTTCTCCTACGCAGGTTTGTTTTCCTAATTCCACCTCAAATCCGGTATCTCTGTTGATTATAAAGTTTTCATATTTTTTTAATTTTTTAAGGCCTTTTGGCTATCTGGGTTTTTTGTTTATGCAGAGAATGTATGCATTTGCTGCTTCTTTGATCGCTGGTTTGGCTCTTATGTTTCTGGTATGTCCATCTTTTGGGTTGGAATCTATCTTTTTGTTTGTTTTTGGGTTGGATTGAAGCATTAAATGTGCTCTTCGTGCGATGTTAGTGATTGATTTTAATGTGATTTTAGAAGTGGTAATGTGTAATAAGTTTAGCTTTTGAAGAGGAAAAATTGGAAGTAATTAATGGTAGAAATGCTCTTGTCTGAAATATTGCAAGTAGCTTATAGCCTTTGTGTTTATATCTGTGTCTAAGGTTTCAAATTTCTTTCTTGAACTGAATCTTTGTCTATAAAACAGTGGAATTGCTTCTGAGGAGTTCATCAAATCTAAAGTTTAACTTTTGCAGTTCAATTTAAAGTTGGGTTTAGTAATTCATGCTCTGCCAATTTGATGTCAATTCAATCTGTTTAGACTATTCATTGGGAAGTGCCTTGAGAAAACTAGTTTGATGTTCGAGATTTCAATGGTTTTCAAAATTTTACAGGGTCGTTCTTTGGCCATTTTATATAGGTGTATTATCCAATACAAATAAATATACAAGGATTGCTGTCATCTTGTAGCATGTCTTTTATTAGACCACTTTACATAATACGTGGAACAGTCCTATAGCAAGCATTATATTGAACTTTCATTTTCCCTATCAGGGTATCTATGATGGGCAAGTTGTCCGCATCTGCAGATCACATGGTTTTTGACATGCTTCCACTACATTTACCGCATCAGGCTGGAGATGTACTTGGTATAGAGCTGGTTCAATCAGAGCAGACTTGACAGAACGTTTTACTAGTCCGGATTGGATTGTGTATTTCCCAAATTCAAAATGTATAGAGTTCAGTTAGCTCCTGAGATTGCTCATTAGGGTTTGAAACCTTCCCGGGTCTTGATTGTTGGTGGTCTCATCATCTTTTCTTTTTGAATTCGTTGAAGGGCATGTGGGGAGAATTTTGTCAGACGAATTCTCAGCTTTTACGAGTGTCAAGATTTTTCTGTTCATTTCTTGATTACATGAAGGCCATGCTGAAAAAGAATCAGTTTTTTTTCTCGACGAGGTTTTCTGTTTGGATTAGTATATCCTCAGGCATAACATAGGCTGTAGGGTTTTCATCTTTGTAGCTCTTTAATTCCTCTGGAAATGCTAACACTTTCTTCTTATAAATTTTGTAGTATATATATATATATATATATATATATATATATATATATATATATATGAAGAGCAACTGTTTCCAGATCGTTTCAACTTGAAATCAACTGCTCCCAACGATTTTCTCATCAAGAATAACCTTTAATTTAAATTTTTCTTATTAAATCTTATCGAGACAAGACAACTAAGAAAAGGGCAAGAGCCTTAATTTTCCAATCCATCCCAGATGGTACGTGCTCTTAAAGAAACTTCAAAATGGCTAGCGTAATTTGTAGAAGGCGAAAAGAATTGGGCTGCGAGGAATATATAGGAATATAAAGGTGAAATTTCAAAATATAATTTATATTATTTTTTAATTTATCTTTTCAAGTAAAAAAAAATTGGATTTAAAACTTGTATTCATATTATCTTGTGTTTGATTTTTATCAAATAAAATGAGGATGATAAAATTCGAATTTGTGATTGTTGGATTAATAAGATTTTGGTATTATGTTAAAGAATTATTTTATCTAAAAATTTAAATGATTAGATAAGATTCAAAATATAATTTATATTATATTATGAAAAAAAATGCCAGCGGTTTCCAATCAAAACCGGAAATGCATTAACACTCAAACGGGCCAAATTTATTGAAAGCCCTGATCCTTCTAACTGGATCGTAAGAGGTAAAAAAAATGATAAAGACAGCTCTCCACATCCATGTTTTGGCAACAACCTAATTGCGACCTGGGATGATATAAACTTTGTACCTAAATCATGTGTGAGATCTGCCTTCAACAACCTTAATCGAATGTGTCCTCAGGGTGGTTTAGCTGCGTTTTAAAAGTATTTTTAAAAAGAATTAAAATTTTATTTTATTTTTTATTTTAAATTAAATCTTTTTAATTGAATGTGTTTTCGGGGATGGTTAACATCGCACTTTAAAAGTATTTTTGAAAAATATTAAAATTTTATTTTTATTTTAAATTATCTTTTTATATTTTTAAATTATTTTAATGTATTATATAAATAATTATTTTTAAAAAATAAAAAATATATTATTTTGAGATATTTTTAAATCAAAAAATACTTTTAGAACAGTCATTGTCTGCATTTAATGTGGAAAATGCCAACACCCAGCCCTAGCATGGCCTGCATGCAAATTAAAGTCAAGTGACATGATTGCTTATACAGTCATGAGCATCGATCTTGACTTCTTTATATAACTTGTGGTGTAAATGTCATCTGCTGATTTATATACAGGGTGTTTCAAAATTCGATTGATAATATTTTTGAAAAAAATTAAAAAGTTATTTTAATATTTTTTATTTTAAATTAAAAAAAAAATTAATATTTTTATTTATTAATATCAAAAATATTATTTTAATATATTTCTGAATAAAAAATATTTTTAAAAACAATATCAACCATATTCTCACATGAATGTTAATGCTATGTGAATGTTAATGCTAGCTTTGGGCTTAAAAATAATTGAATTATACGACCCCAAAGATGGGGCGTAGATGTTTCTTGATGATGTTCAATTGTCCTAGCATATGGGCCATGAAACATTGAAAAGAGAAGCTAGCCTAGCTAACACTCATAAATGACCTTACCTCGACGATGTGAAATATTAGCATTATTCATTCTCGTACACAGCCTTTTTGTGATAATTTATTCATCAAAGTGCACAAAATTCTCCATTTAGATCCTTAGAATCTCTCTAGAATTGATTTCAACCAACTAATTATCATCGATCTTGAAGCAAGGTAGGTAAAAAAAAAGTTTTCTACTTTTTGGACTTTGTATCATATCCTATATAAACCCTAAAATTATAGTTTGTAGGTTCACGAGCAACTAAAACTTATCAAATCTTTCATGTCAATTTCAATTTTATTATAAAATTCACAACCCCATTTAAGATAAGTGCAATTTAATGGTAGGAAATACAACTATAAGCAGGACAATATATAATAGTATCGAGCTAAAATAAATAAATAAATAAATCAAAAGCCTCCTTAGCAAGATTTTTTTCCAGAGGAAACAAGATGAATTATGATTAATCACAAGGTTGGTTGTGGTCAAATGCAATTATTAAAGCAGAGGATGATTTAAAGTGAATCTTCATGTTCATCATATGCATTTACAAGAAGAAGAAAAGCAATGGGAAATTGGGGTTGGTGGGAAATAGTTTACAGCATGATTCTCATAATGCCATCTATATTGTGATATGTTTCACTACTAGTGTAGGTCCCTGACCAGCCAATAATTTAATTAAGACCATCCTCCCATTCATTCTATATATATATATATATATATGTGTATATATAAGAAAAAGTTTCTTTATTTCTCCTTTTAAATGTTTTAATAGACTCACTGTTATAAGTGGTTTTTATATCACAGAATATATGATATGTTTTTATTGGTGGTTAATTGGATGTGTGTCTGTTAGAAAGTGTGGTTGCAGTTTTTTTTTTAAATTATTTTTTTGTTCAAAAATACATCAAAATGATATTTTTTTATTTTTAAAATTATTTTTGACATCAGCACATCAAGATGATCTAAAAACACCAAAAAAATAATTTCAAATAAAAAATAAAACAAAAAAATTATTTTTAAAAAAAAAAAGCAATATCAAACACTCCGTAATGTGTTTTGTTTTTAGGTTATAATCATTCCTAAATCTCTAATTCCCTAGCCACTCCTTTCATTATTTGAGCTTAGAGAACTTTTTTTTTTAAAAAAAAAATAGAGCTACATTTTAATTAACTATGGACGTGCTAATTTAAACACAATAATTTGTCGATTTATAGTGTAACACCTTATCATATAGTTCAATTCTATTTTTTAATCAATTTTCTTTTTTTCTACTATTTATAGATAAAAGGGAGTGGTTTCTAGTGCCAACCGATTAATTTCAAGTGACTTGTTTGGAACCAATATTCTTCCTATTATTTGTTATGCTGTGTCTCAAATAATTATTTTGATGTGCGGGTGTATGGCCTGGCTCCTTGCCTGATGGCCTGGCTCCTTGCCTGAGCTCTGACCCTTAGGGTCTGCGAAGGATCGCAGAATCGATGACTTCTCGCCTGATGAAACGGCGAGCCATAATTTTCTCGATCAATGGCCTCCATGGGACCATATCTATGATTCAGAAGTTGCTTCTTCTGCAGTCAAAAGGGTTTATAAAGCAAGATCGAGCCAAAAGGGTTTTTTAATCCAATCCACTGACCCTTCATTGTTATAAGATCCGAGCCTGCAGTTATGCCGATTCGGCTGATAGCCATAGGATCGTGACCACCAACCTCATAACATGATCCATTTTTTTTCAACTAATTATTATTGTGTCTCTTCCTTGCATGGATCTAATTATCTCTATAAAATAATATACAGTAGTGCTGCTACTGATCTGCTCCGAGAAGCCGCATCTGGCTGCTCTGGTTATTGTTTTCCATGATTCTAACATCAAAGATTAGGGTTCGTTTATGTTTGGAGTCCATTGATTAATTGAATTGCATGATTTACAGTCAAAAAAACCATTTTGAGAAATAGATTAGGGTTTGTTTATGTTTGGAATCCATTTATTTCAAAACGATGATCATGTTAAGGAATTATCCCATCTAAAATCTTAAATTATTAAGTGAGACCCCAAAATATGATTTATATTATTCTTTAATATACTCTCAAGTGAAAACCCATTGAGCTTGAAACTTGCATAAACCCATATTATCTTGTGCTTGATTTTTATCAAATAGAACGGGAGTGGTGAGATTCGAACTCGTGAACGTTGAGCCAATAAAGTTTTGATATCATATTAAAGAATCATCTCACTTAAAAATTTAAATTATTAAATAAGATCATATAATATGATTTATATCATTCTTTAATATATAACATATAGATGAAGCAGCTGTATCTAAAAGATCAACATGTTATGCAAATTGTTTTGGTATGAAACTCACTTTTTCCAAGTGGAGGATGAGAGGTCTCGGCATTATATATAGTTTGTTTGGTGAGAAAGTATAACTTTGTCACTCTCGGCGAGGCAAAACACTGCAAGAAGATCACCAAGAGTTGCATTAAGGTTGTCTGTATATGATTCGAATCTCGCACATTCATTCATTTTCTCTTTTTTTATATGTTTTTGTGTCATTGACTTAAAGTTTTTGTCACTTTAGTACAATTTAATTAATTTTTTTATAATTAAATTACAGAAAAAAGAAACCTTTTAGTACTTTTTTTATCGAAGAAATATTGAAGTAACTCATGATTTAAAACTATCATAATAATCTTTTTGTGTCCATTGTTTAGTACTGCAAACCCACTGTTACCCTTTTGTTTTTTCTAAAAATAAATTATATGTAAACAGCAAGTTAATTAAAGCACCAAGAGGCAAAGTCGGCAATGGGGAGCCTTTGTTAACTTTCAAGCCAATTAGTTTAGTGTGCATGACAGGGTAGATTTAATGGATTTTTCATTATTTTATAGTAAGAATGCTAGAGTTTATTAATCTTCTAATAAATTCCATTAGTTTTAATCACAAAAGATTAGGAGATTAAACCCTTGTTCAATGATTAATATATATATCTTGTTTGGAAGGATTACAGCATGAATTGCATCCTCACAAATAATAATTAAAAAAAAAGTTAATTTTTTTTATTTTTTATTGCTCAAGGGCTAAGTCTTAAGATCCCACTGTCCCTTTGCGGACACTATACGATTCTGCGTCCCCTGGAGATTATATTAAACAATAAACAAGATGCTATCCCTTTATAAACAAGTGATTTTTCAGATTCTATTTATTCAGCTAGTGGACAGGCAAATGATCCCACCTTACAAAAAACTGTTTTAATTTTTATAATTCATTTTCAATATTCTATTTATATTTGTCAACGAGTCACTCCAACAAAGCAAGTTCATCACAAACTCTAAATATTGCATGAAATAATAAAAGAAAAGAAAAACTACAGACGCTCCTTTGTGGTTACCATAGCACCAAAAGTCCATTGTTTTTATTATTGTTATTATTATTATTATGAGATACTATACTCTAATAAGGTCTTTTATATATATTTACCTACACTCATGCGTGTCAAAATAGTGATTTCTACGGATTTAGTTCTTGTAAGGACCACGCATCATAAAAATTAGGGTTTAAAATAATGATTGAGACTACAACTAGCTATATATTTCTTGTCATGAGATAAAAAAAAATTATTATTGCGTCTTGTTTGTACATATATTCTATTTTAAAATCCACAAAAGATATGTTTTATATAGGGTCAAATTTGAATTGTTTAGAGCTTATTCTTTGTTCTTATTGCTTCCTGAATATGATGATATTAATAAATAAACTATAGTTAGCGGAGCTTACAAAATTAAATTTGCTATGCTCCAAACCCCTTTCTTCCTTCCTTTCATTTACCTTCACTGTTTATTCCTCGATGAAAGACTTGTAAAGAGTTGTTTTTTAGTTGCTTGGTTAAGGAGTGATGACCTAACTTAGGTTTGGTTCTGCTCATTTTCCTAACCAAACTATAATGGTTCGTGAGTCTAGCTAAATTAATTCCACCTTCTTCTTAAGTAAGAAAAAATTATATTTGCCAACAAGCTTAAACTTCAAAATTATTATTTTTGGGTGTATATTGTGATAATAGAGTCAAAATGATCAGATTCAAACTCGTGACTGTTGAGTTAACAAATCTTTAATACCATGTTAAGGAACCGTTTCATCTAAAAATATAAGTTATTAAATGAGGTCTCAAAATATATTCTCTGACATGTTTGCTAAAAAGGAAAATATCTTATAATCAACTCGAGTTTATCTAACTAAATTATCTGATGGTTGAAAAGGGATCATTCCTAACAAGTTGAAATTTTAGAGGAAAAAATAAAAACTCTTAGTTTTTAGTTTGTAGCAATCCATCGCATGCTATCAGCTGTATCGATTTTTAAAAATAGCAAGTTGTATTTTTTTTCTTCTTGATGCAGCTAATGTGGAAATGATGGTTTATTTATATTTAATTCAATATTAATAAGATTGATATTGTCCTTCTGAAAGGGACTCGTTTGGTTGGTAGGTAATTAGCGTCGTCGACATATAGCAAAGAAAATATCAATTGCCCATGCTGTTGTTTTTCTATGGTTTGACTTCCACCTTACTGTCCTTGTTGTGCTGGCACAAAAACTGATCACTGCGTGATTATAATATATAATTAATGTGATTACTTCATAATTACTGATTAATCTGCTGACGTAATTGAAGTTCAAAAACCTGGCCAACATGTCATCCACAGCACGTGGAATATGGAATCCAAGTCCTATATATATATATATACTAGGAAAAATAAAACACCGAAAAAAATGAATTGAAAATAAAAAAAACTAAAAACATAAATGAATAAATACAGACAGAAAAAAAATATTGTCTAAATATTGTATTTTTAATATTTTTTGAATGTTTTTAGATAATTTTCATGTGCTAATTAAAAAAAAACAATTATTATTTTAATATATTTCTAACAAAATTATTTTTTTTAATAAAATCAATCACATTTCCAAGTAAAATAAAAAATATTTCATGGAAAAAAAAAGAAAAAAAAGAAAATTGAATTCGAGAATTAATCGTGGTGTGTTTAACCTAGCTTAGACATTCCCAATTATTAAAAACAAATAAAAATATATATTTATAAGTGAAAAAAAAAGAAAAACAAATATAAACCGGGAAAAAAATATTTTATGGAAAAAAACCGGGAAAAAAAATAGCAAAAAAAAAAAGTAACAAAAGAAATAGAGAGCACGACATTGTGGGAGTAGGATTCGAACCCCCACGCGCGCTTGGAATAACCAAATTTGCGTGCTTTCGGACCCACTCGGCTACCTCATCTTATGGTTCATTGTGCTCAAAACATTATATTAATAGTATCTGTATTTTGGGTAAAATAGAAACCCTTTAAGGGTCGAATTCGAACTCACGCCCTCTTGGAGGGCAAGCATAATGTCGCGCGCCTTTTGACCAACTCTGCTGCCTCAAGATAACGCTTATGGTTGTCGGGAAGTTATATTAATACTAAATGTTACTGTGGATTAAAACAGTAAAACCACAACGCGGTTTATATATATAGTAATATATATATATATATATATATATATATATATATATAGTGATTAATTTTTAAATAAATTAATCTGTTGCAATATTGAGTGATGAACAAATTGATTAAAATTAATGGGAAATTAATAATTGTACACTAATTGTAGATTCAGATTCAAAGATTCAATCTCGCAAATTGGATTATAGAAAAAGCCAATTGATTTTGACTTGAATCTAATAATATTGTTTTATCCAAGCTGCCATACGTTATTCATTTGGGTGGTGTTTCAAGAATCGCAAGGCTAGTACATGATTAATTTTGAATATATTAGCTACTTGAAAATTATATATGTGACTGCTACCAAACAGAAAAAAACAGGTAATCAACCGTCATGATGATTATTAAAATTAATTGTAGTCACCATTTATAAATTAAACATGGTGTCATACTAGAATAATAACTTAATTAATAAAATAATTTAGGTTTTTTTAAGAAGAGTGCTAACTTTACAAATAAATTATATATATATATGTACACACACCCAATCCAATTGCATATTACAAGATAGATACGAAGAGGGATTTAGGTTTTTTTGGTGAAGTGTTCAAACTCCTGAAATCTTGGCAAATTTAAGAATAAATTAAAAAACTATATGAATTTTAATAGAGATACTCTTCTTATGTGTTTGTCGAATCTATAAGAAACAAGTTTAGAGATTCCCTTCCTCCATTGCATATTATGAAGCTTGCATTATGACAAAGGTAAATCTCTTTACCACATTAAGCTCCAACATGTTTGGTGAGGGAATATCGTAAATGTTTATAAAACTAAATCCATCTATTATTATTATTATTATTATTATTATTATTATTATTATTATTATTATTATTGTAACATTAACTAATTTTATGTAGTTGTCATATTTTGCCTGGGATTTGACATGGAAAAGGACTCGGATCATTGAGTTGCGAGCATTGAATCAGCTATTATTTTTATTAAAATAACATTACTCTATTTAAAAAATATGTTAATGACCGATAAGTTTGAACAAGCTTGGCCAAATTAACCACGTTAATTGCATTTGGAAATGTCGCTATTTTTATAGTTAAAAATAAAATTAGTTTGAATTAGATTTTTGAATTTGTAGGTTTTTCTTAGGTTAAGTGCTTGTTTGATAGCATTGTTGAGATTATTTTTAAAAGTGTTTTTTGTTCAGAAATGCATAAAATAAAATAAAACTTATTTTTAAAAATTTATTTTTGACATCAATACATGAAAATGATCTAAAAACACAAAAAAAAAATTAAATTAAAATAAAAAATAAAAATATTTTTTTTATTTTTTTTCAAAAACATTTTTAAAACGTGGTATCAAACAAATCTAATATTCTAAAAGTCTCTTGACTATAGTAGCAATTGCTATATATGGAAATTCCTTTTCTTAGAAAGAAGTTGCATCAATTTCCTTTTAATATTTGTAGTATAAATGATATTTTGGGCTAGATTTCTTAATACAAATTCTTTTTCTCCAATATTAACGTTAAGTAGGCAATTATTCACATCCATTCATAATTATAACTTATTTCCTTGCAACATTTTCGGAACAATCTAGTTTTCTAATTTGATTAAGAAGAAAAAAACCCATTAATTCATATTAGACTATAGGAATTCATGAAAAAAATATGTTCTTAGAATTTTGAATTGATGGCATTCTAGAAATTTGAGATTCCTTCCTACTACAAGCATTACAAGGATGCATGGACCACCAAGTATTTCTTTTTTATGTGAGAAAATTTTATTCTAAGGTGGGTGAGTAAAACTCTAATTGTTTCTTACTTTTATAAGAAATATATGTCACCACTCTAACCCGAACACTTGACTAAGCATATATCTTACACATTTATGATACATGTGTGTCGATTTTGGATGAAAGTTACTTAGATTATTCTATGCACTCGGCATTAACACATTAGAGAATCAAATTAACCAGACCAATAATTGCATGGAGACAGTAATCATATGGAATAAGAAGTTGTTCCAAGTTTTTTATTTATTCCTTTTCGGAAGATATGCTCTGGTTATAGAATAATCTATGCAAATGGAAGTGAAAAAAACAAATTCTTTGTCCTGGCAGAAAAGCAAAAGAACCTTTTTCGTGTTGCTCTATTCCTTTCAAATTATGACTGTACACAAGATTTTTTTAGTAATTTGTTTGTACAAGCTAGTTTATATGTATCTCAATTAATTTTATAAATTTTAAAATTAATAATTATATAAATCATTATATCAAACCTAATCACGGAGAGAACAAATTTTTTAATCTTATTTTTTTACCGCTGCATCACTTTCAGCCTGTTTGGCTAAGCGGTGGAAACACCGTTTAGCCAAATTTTGATTATTTTTTTTCATTTTAAATGAATATGGTTTGGTGTTTTTAGATCATTTTGATGTGCTGATGTCAAAAATAATTTTTAAAAAATAAAAAAAATATCATTTTGATGTATTTCGGCATGAAAAACACTTTAAAAAACAACCGCAACCACACTCTCAAACACCCCCTTTCTATATGCTGGTTTGATCCACAAGTTTTCCTTGCTTGTAGTTTGTACATATAGTTATCATGATTACAAGTCTGAAAATAACATAGTTATTACGACTAGATGAAACCTCAAATAAAGTCTGAAAATTATGATTACAAGTACCTACAACTGTCTGAATAACCTTCAAATCAATATTTTCTCAGAAATGGTAAGGGAAACATTAACGGAGGAGGAGGAGATTGATGTTATCAACACGACGTCGTCTATTGTCCTCCTCTTTGTGGGCCGTGTCTGTTTTTTTTTCCTTTTTCTGCCACCCGCTTCATCACCTCTCGCTTAACTCATGTCACATTGTTTTCATTGCCACTAGCAGACAAAGTTCATGCTCTTATCTTATCTCCTCAAAAAGTCAAAAGGCAAATTCATGAACAAATTATTTCAGTCCTTTCACAAATTCACTGATTTGGAAACTTTCCTTGCAAACCTTCTTTTGTATGAGAGTTACGAGTCACGATAATTTGTAAAATAAATTTTGAATTTGAGTTAAAATATATATCTTTTATAAAAATTTAGAATAATTAAAATTTTATTTACTTACATATATCTATAAAATACAATTTCTAAAAAATAAAGTTTAATCACAAAAAAAAAAAAAAAATGATTTTCTCATGCCACTTCTCATATATATAGGGTACTTTTATGGTTGGATTTGGTTAAAGATAAACATGCCACTTCTCTAAGAAGAAAATTAATTCAAATCCATTTTTTATTCTTGAATAAATCTTCTTCTTATCACTTGAACCAATCCTTAAATATAAATTTTCCATCACATAATTTTTATTCGCCACACAAATTAAGGATCATGAAAGAGAAGTCACACTTGGATAGGATAATGGAGAAGTCATAATCTTATCCTCCAATAACAACATCTGAATCATTGACAAAAACCAGCAAAAGTCTATCAATCTATTGACAATAATTTAGTTGGGAATTGGGATCAAAATTTTCACCCGTAAGTCCAGTCAAAAACCTACACTCAAAAGTTGTTTGGGAGGGCTGTTGTATCGCCGTTTCTCCAAAATTTGATTTTTTTTTTCATTTTAAATGAATTTTTTTGATGTTTTTAAATTATTTTGATGTTTTGATGTCAAAAATAATTTTTTAAAAATAAAAAAAAATATTATTTTAATGTATTTCTAAATAAAAAACACTTTTAAAAGTATCCACAACCGCCCCAAAGAGGCCCTTACTTATTCTTCTTTCATAAAGGGTGTTGGTCTCGACTCTAGAGCATCTAGCCCGAACCTGCAAAATATTGAACACGAATCTAGTAATTGGACCCATGACTATTTAGAGTTTGTATTAAAAATAAATATCTTATTAAATATTAAAAAAAAAAACAATAAATTTCAAATCATTGCATATATACAGACAATCGTTGCATGAATGTCCAATTAAAATGACAGGAATGGATTTTTGCTACAAGTGAGCATATATGACCTTTCAATGCATTGTTGACCCAATAATTATGTGGGAGTGCGATTGAAATTATTTTTGAAGGTATTTTTTTTTCTAGGAATATATTAAAATGATATTTTTTATTTTTAAAAATTATTTTTAACATCAGCACATTAAAATTATCTAAAAATATCATTTTTTTTATTTAAAATAAAAAATAAAAAATTATTTTTTAAAAAAAGAATTCTGAAAAAGTGAAAAATAGTTTTTAGATTCATGCCAAGGGAAAGAAGTGGGTGACATCTTGTTTTCAGGCTCCGCCTGGGACCTTCCAGAAACTTGGACAAGACAATGGAGGTCAGTTCCATCAAATATCTGATTAAATTGATAAGGTGACGAGGAAAGCTTGTTTTTATACGCTTGATAATTGGAAGACAGTATACTACTACTACCTAGTATGCAGTGAAATACTGTCGCTGCAATTGATGGCAGCTACCACGTAGAGCCCATAAATACTTGGTTGCCATGAGTGTGGCCATGAGATATCTTCATTATTGGTGTAGGGCATGCAAGATATTGTTTATAGGATGAGCAAAGTAGTTGAAAAATTAATTAAATTGAAAAAAATTAATCGAGAAAAAAACCCGATTAAATCAATTACATTAAAAAAAAAACTTTCGGTCTGGTTTGGTTTTTGGTTTTTAAGTAAAAAACGATAAACCGAAATCGAATCGGACCGGTTCGTATTAAAAAAATATGCTATAATTGTTTTTAATTTCTCCGGTTCAGTTCAATTTTTTTTTGGTTTGCTTCCATTTTAGTTAAATGGAAGAAAGGGAAACTTGATTAAAAAAAAAAAAAAACTTAAAAAAACCAAAACTATTTTTCTGTTTTTTGGTAAAAAAGAAGAAGCGAACCGAACCCGGTCAGTTTAAATGGGTTCGATTTGGGTGTTTTTTTTAAAATTTTGGTTTAATTGTTTTTATTGATAAAAACTGAGCCGAAAATACTAACATCTGATTGTTTATTTATTTGTTTTAAAAATACTTTTTTTAAAATAAAAGATTAACTTATTTATATTTTTATTTGCTTGCATTTAATTTCTCTTGATGGATGTAGCCATGTAGGGACACAAAGGGTTTAGTTCCCATTTAATTTATGTTCGATCGGCTTATGGATTTACTTTAAAAGTTAATTTAGATCGGAAAAAAAAATATTTTTTATTAAAAAAGTAGTTGGGCTTTTAATATTATGTTTCAAAAATATTTTAAAAATAAATAAAAATTATTTATTTTTATATTTTATTTTAAATTAAAAAAATTAATATTTTTATATCATGATTTGTTGATTTCAAAAATAATTTTTTTAAAATAAAAAATATAATTTTAATATATTTTAAAAAATATATATTTTCAAAAACAATGCATCAAAAAAAAAATCAAAAGTCTGCCGGAAGTTTAGCAGACAGGTAAGTGCTGCCCTGTTATAATGGGCAACGACTACTAAAGAGAATATCAGGGCTCTTGTGTGTGTGAAGAAAACTCCGTACTTCTCCAGACTTTGATAGCAAGGAGTCCTTATAACTTTTCATGACGAAGCAGTGCCCCCCTGACTTTGGTACTGTTTGTTTTTATGGTAAAGTTGTGTTCATTATTATTTTTTTGTATTTTTGTAATTTATTGATATTAAAATATATAAAAAAATATTTATATATTGGATTTAATTTTTCTGCCCTTTGTTAGCCAGCTACGTGATAGAGACGTGAGAGTAGGTGGGGATTGCAGCATGTGAGTTGGACCATGAACAAACCATTTGACCTTGGACGATTTCCTAGAGGTTCATGGTTAGATTAAAAAGTAAAACGTGGTCGCATGCACATTTCAAATCATAGTGTAAATTTTATTTGTTGCTGTGAAAGATTAAAATATATAGTAATTTATTGGTTGCTTTTTAGTCTTTCAAGATCATTTATGCATACAGAAGGCTTCGAGGAAGAGTAAATAGTAGGGCTAATATAATTAATAAATACTAGAATATTGCTCTGTATATCAGATTATTTTTTTTATGTTAAAAAATATAGATGTTTTTAGAATATTATATAGTAGACAGGTATTAAATTATATGAGGATTATCGTGATATAATTCAGGTAACTTGACTAGTTTAACGACAACCCAAAATACATATAAAATATATTTTGACTAAAAAATTCAAGAGGTTTTTTTTTTTTTTTTTAAGAAGATGAAAACATATTGGATCATCCCAAATTAACCTGTTCAATTTACAATCTAGATTATAAAATTAAGATAATCTTATAGAAAACAAATCAAAACCAAATATGAAACTCAACTATCAATTAAACCAGCGTTGAATAGTTACATTGACAAAAAAAAAAAAACAACTTAAGTTAACATATAAAAGTTATATAAGATAACTTTATATAAATCAAATTGTAAAAAAGAAATCTTAATTCTCCATCAATTCAATGTTAAAATATAAATTTTTTATTTGAATTCAAGGATTTCTGGCTTGCTTTGATGAAACAATTTTATAATAACTGGAAATGCTACCATACTATTTCATGTGATGATTTTTCAGCAGGTCATCAATTACAATTGTAATCAGACATAATATTATTAATCAGTGTAATTGGTTATTATTGTTTTGATCAATAGAATATGATAAAAAATCAAATCATAACAAGTCATGAAACTTATTTTGTAATCAACTGAATGTTGAAGGATGAATTTAAAAAGGAAAATCAATTAAAAAAGTAAAAATAAAAAATATCGAGTAAACTAGGTTAAATCAACAATCCCGCAACTCAAATAAGTTGGTTAACTTTTTAAACCTGAACTTGAGTTATAAGAACGAGATAATTTAATAGAAAGTAAATATGAAAAATCATAAAATACAACTCCCTCTTAACTCGATATTGAATGAAGAAGCTGAACAAAAAATATCAATTTGAAAAAAAAGTCAACTGAGTTAACTTGCTAAACCGGTGATATAAGTTATGAGTTCAAGTTAACCATGTATAAAGCAAACCACAATAACTATGAAGTCTAATCTCTAGTAAACTAAATATTAATGTATGAAATTAGAGAAAGAAATATAGATTTAGAAGGAAAAAAACTATTGAAATAAATAGTATCTGTTAGGTAGTCAACAATAAAATCACCACTTTTTTAATTTATACGGTAATAAAATCATCTCAGTTTACATGGTCCAACTCACAAAACATGTAACCGAGTTATAAAACTGAGAAACTTTATAAAAAAAAATCCAAATAAATCATGAATTTTAATTCATAATTAACTTAATTTTAAAGGATAAATTAAAGAAAAACTAATATTGTATACTGCAGTCATAGTATTTTTTAATACATACATACATACATACATACATACATGTGTGTATTATATATATATATATATATATATATATATATATATATATATATATATATATATAAAGATAATAGTTTTTGTAATTTTTTAAGGTTTTCTTGAACTTTTGGTCCAGCAACTTTTTCACTCGAGCAGTTTCCACGTTGCAAAAATGGCAGATGCCCATCATAAAAGTGGGAGAAAAATCTACCTTTCCCGTGAAAAAAACATTAAAGTGAATTCTGCTTTCTCACTTTTGCCTCCCTGAAAATCCACCTTTCCCCATGAAAATCTATTAAAGCAAATTCTCCTGCCTCCATGACTGGCCACTGCCATTAAACGCACGCTAATTGACGAGGGGGCACCCCAATCGCTTTTATAAGCTGCCGTTTTGAAAGTTTAAACCATGGGAACCTCGAGGAAAGGATGGCCTTTTCTTTTATTTATTTTAAATTTCTTTATAAGGTCCTGATCCCTCGTTATTGGTGTAGAAAGTCAATGTTCCTTTCCTGCTGTTTCATAGATGCTCCGTACAAGTGCCTGTTCCTCTATTTTATTTATTTGATAATTATTTCTTTATGTATTTTTTATTTGAAAATATATTAAAACAATATGTTTTTAAAAATTACTTTTAATCTTAATATGTATCAAAATAATATAAAATGTCAAAAACATTAATATAAAAATAAATTGAAGTTTTTTTTTTAAATACTTTTAAGACATAAAAATAAACACCACCTTAACATTTATGCATTCACAATTTATTTTTCCATGACCTCTTATTTGACTCAAACCCTGAATATTACTGGATCTAATTTTATATATTGATATTTTTTATTTGAATTTTAAGAAGGTCATCCAAATTCAAATCATTACAAAATATTTATTTATCACGATTTCTTATAAAATGCAAATTAACCCTAAGTTATTATACAAAGGAAAAATAGATTTATAATTCAGCACCTGGTGACAACTCAATGAAAATAAATATGCAGCTTAAAAAAATGTACATGTTAAGGTAAAAAATCTATTTCTATAATTAAATCAAATATAAAAAATGTATTTCTATTATTATTATTATTATTAAAAAAAAACAAGAAAAATCCAAACAACACAATAAAGTCTCCATGCTATACTCCAAAAACAACTTACAAAAAATAAATTTCAAGGAAATTAATTTTTTCTTGTCTCTTTCATCTGACAATGACTTGGCTTCTTCACCGGCATGGCACCGGATATCTTTTTATCGGAAGCAATCTCTAGGATCTAGTCAGAGTAACGAAACCAGTGCACGCCACACCTCATCATCACATATGTCACTCAAATATAAATAATAAAATTTTGCAATTACCGGAAATAAACAATGGGTGCTGACAACAGTTTAATTTCCTTGCCAGGCTCATATTGTGTGCTGCGTTCTAGATACACCGATTTCTTTTTTCCATATCTAGTTTCAAAATTAATTGTTTCCTTTTAATAAAACCTTAGTTTTAATTTCAAATATTACAAAACACAAGGGTATGGAATAAATATATTCCTGAAACAATTTTATATGTCCATAGCAAAAACTAAGGGAGATTGTCGCATAAAAATCATGGCATATAGAGAAATTATCAGAGGGTATTTGGGAGTGTGGTTGCGGTTATTCTTAAAAATGTTTTTCGTTTAGAAATACATTAAAATATTTTTTTTTTAAATTATTTTTGACATCAGTACATCAAAATGATATAAAAACATCATTTTTTTTTATTTATAATGAATTTTTTTCTTCAAAATTTGACCAAACGGCGGTTCAACCGCTTAGTCGGAAAAGATTTGCGGCAGACTAGTTTATTAAAAAAAATCATTTACTTAATTAGTTAGATTATTAAACTCTATATATATAACCAAGAATTTAAATGAATTAATAAGTCTTGCAAGTTTTATAATAATTGTATGTTTTATTTCTAATAATTGGTATAAAGACTTTTTTAACAATTGATATTACACCTTATATTAACTTGGAGACAAAAACATAGCAACCTTTCTCCCTTTCACAATCTATAAACGCAACAATGTTGGCCACCTTTCTCCCCTTTTAAATTAATATATATTTTAGTGTTTTATATTTTTATTTTAACCTATTGATGTTAAAATAAAAAATAATTATTATTTTGATGTAATTTTATGTAAAAAAACACTTCAAAAATCACGAAATCTCAAGCACTACACCGAAGATATCACAAAGTGTATATAATTATAAGTTTTAAAAATCTAAAATCAATGTGTATCAATTTTCCAGATGTATTATTGGATTTTTTTCTCAAATATTGTAAAGCTGGGAATCACCATAAAGGCGGCAAGCTAATTAAAGCTGTGGTGGCAGCTGATGTGGAAACAAGCCGTTAACTGTTGGCCGCGTAAAAACTACCAGCCGGCAAGAAATCACGTATACAATTGGCCGCGTATGAATTATTAAATTTCTCCTCCTCTTTTGGTGTAGTTATTTTTCGTCATGGATATCATCACCTTTTCCCCCCAGGAATGTTGGGTATGTGTATGGGCCAACGTTTAGTTGGTCAATATTGTTAGCTTTATTGTTGCTTTCTGTTATTTGAATTTGGCAGCTCTTTGTAGTTGTTGTTTAGTGGTTAATTAGTTGTTATAACTAATTAACCTTGAGTAATATAAAAGGCACACTGTGCTCGATAATAAAGGTGTGTGATTCATTTGAAAACAACTTTCTAAAAAGTAACAAATGGTATCGAGCACCACGTGGCCCTGAGTGAAAAGAAAAGGAGAGAAAGAGCTCAAGAGCGTGAGAGTGAGAGTGAGAAAAGAAAAGGAAGAAGACGAGTGAAACACGGACCCACACAACGTGAAGAAGACGAGTGAAACATAGAGAGTGAGAAGAGTGAAAACGTGAAGAAGACGAGTGAAACACGGAGAGTGAGACGAGTGAAAACAAAAAACCCACCCTGAAAAATCGAGACCCACACGGTGTGAAGAAGATGAAATCAACCTCATCGGATCGGTTTGTTCAAGCCTCCATTCCCTGGGTTCGATGGACACTACGACCACCGGTCCATGATGATGGAGAACTTCTTGAGGAGCAAGGAGATGTGGAGCCTAATTGAGGAAGGAATTCCAACGGTGGGCGCAAGGAGTCCTGAGTGAGAATCAAAGGAAAATTGCAGAAGAATCCAAGATTAAAGACCTGAGAATCAAGAATTTCCTATTTCAAGCTATTGATAGAGAAATCATGGAGACCATACTTGACAAGACCACTGCCAAAGCTATTTGGGAGTCAATGAGGCAGAAGTATCAAGGATCAACAAAGGTGAGAAGGGCTCGACTGCAAGCACCTGCGAAGAGAATTCGAAGTGCTAAGCATGAAGGAAGGGGAGAGGGTAGATAAATATGTATCTAGAACCCTCACTATTGTGAACAAAATGAGAGCTCACGGGGACAAATTGAATCAAGGAGCAGTAGTGGGGAAAATCCTGAGGTCAATGACCTCCAAGTTCAACTACGTGGTATGTTCGATAGAAGAATCGAATGACCTGGACACCTTAAGCATAGATGAACTTCATGGCGCTCATTGGTCCATGAGCGAGAGGATGATGGAATACAAGGAAGAGGACCAAGCTTTGTCAATTATGCAAGACAACCGAAGCTGCAAGAGGAAGGGGCGGAGGAGTGTTCGGGGATTTCGAGGAAGAGGAAGAGGAAGGGAAAGACAACATCTCAACAGGGAGCTGATTGAGTGTTATAAATGCCACAAATTAGGGCATTTTCAATATGAATGCCCTAATTGGGAGAAGGGAGCCAACTATGCCGAATTGGATGAGGAAGAGGAACTCTGGTACCAGTTCAGGGGATTTCGAGGAAGAGGAAGAGGAAGGGAAAGACAACATCTCAACAGGGAGCTGATTGAGTGTTATAAATGCCACAAATTAGGGCATTTTCAATATGAATGCCCTAATTGGGAGAAGGGAGCCAACTATGCCGAATTGGATGAGGAAGAGGAACTCCTGCTCATGACCTTTGTCGAATTGCATAATGCACAAAGAGATGAGGTATGGTTCCTAGACTCCGGGTGTAGTAATCACATGACGGGAAATAGAATGTGGTTTATAAGTTTAGATGATGAATTTAGGCAGTCTGTAAAATTAGGCAATAATTCGAAAATGACTGTTATGGGGAGAGGAACTGTGAGAATGAAAGTCAAGGGTGTTGCACAAGTGATTACACAGGTTTACTATGTGCCTGAATTGAAAAACAATTTATTGAGTATAGGACAATTGCAGGAGAAAGAAATAGCTATACTCATACAAAATAACTTGTGTAAGATGTTTCATGCATCTAGGGGGTTGATTATGCAATGTGAAATGACTGCAAACCGTATGTTTGTATTAATAGCATCTGTATGCAGTAGAGAACATGAACCAGCATGCTTTAAGACCATTACTGAAAATGATACACAATTGTGGCATTGCCGATTTGGGCATTTGAATTATCTTGGGTTGGAAACATTGCATAAGAAGAATATGGTCAAGGGACCGCCCTCGTTAAAGGCTCCCGAGAGGTTGTGTGAGGGGTGTTTGTTGGGAAAAGCAGACACGAGGGATTCCTTTCCAAGCAAAAAGTCACGTGGAGAGCATCTGGAAAAACTGGAATTGATACATGCCGACATATGTGGCCCGATCCACACTGAATCGAACAATGGGAGAAGGTATTTGATCACCTTCATTGATGACTTCTCAAGGAAGACATGGGTGTTCTTCCTCACTGGAAAACTTGAAGCTTTTCTGTCTTTCAAGCACTTCAAGGTGGCTGTTGAGAAGGAGGCTGGCAAGCGATGATTTCTGTCGCTTAAGAACGAGAGGTGGGGAGTTCACCTCAGAAGAATTCAATGAATTCTGCAGGGTCAATGGGATAAAAAGGCAACTCACGGCAGCTTACACCCCACAACAAAATGGGGTGGCTGAGAGGAAAAACAGGAGCATCATGAATATGACAAGAAGTATGTTGTGTGAAAAACAAGTGCCTAGGGAGTTTTGGCCAGAAGCAGTCAATTGGACTGTCTATGTGTTGAATAGGAGTCCTACATCTGCAATGAAAGAGAAGACTCCAGAAGAAGCTTGGAGTAATGTTAAACCCTCGGTGGAACACTTCAGGGTGTTCGGTTGCATAGGCTATGTGCATATCCCAGACCAAAAGAGGAAGAAAGTCTGGATGTGAAGAGCATAAAGTGTGTCTTTGTTGGGGATGAGCGAGTGAGTCTAAAGCCTACAAGTTGTACAATCCAATTACCAAGAGGATTGTGGTGAGTAGAGATGTTGTATTTGATGAAAATGCAAGCTGGGAGTGGAATAATTACGAGACGGAATCAAGACAGAATCTCTTTGGAATGGAGTGACAATGAAGATGCGAGGAACAATGAGCAAAGTGAGGAAGAAACCATGAATAACCCCTCTAGAGCAGAAAATGAAGTGTATGCAGATGGGGAGAATGAAGAGAGACCAAGAGCCATTGCATCTGAAATGGACGGACAAAGAATTGTAGAGCTTGAAGAAGGGGGAAAAACAGTGGAGAAAGTGGAAGAACACTTGCTGCGAGAAGATGAAAAACAAGTGGTGAAGTTGGAAGACCACCGGGCGGGAATGAGTAAAAGGCCGACATGGATGAGTGATCATGTGATCGGAGAGGGACTGTCATCCGAGGAAGAAGAAATGCAGAACTTTATCATGTACACAGAGGCTGGAGATCCAAGCTCCTATGAAGAAGCCGAAAAGTGCTCAGAATGGAAGGAGGCTATGGAATGTGAGATTCAAGCCATAACAAAAAATAAAACCTGGGAGTTATCTAATCTACCTGCAGGAGCTCGAGCCATAGGAGTGAAATGGCTCTACAAGACTAAATTGAATGAAAAAGGAGAAATAGATAAGCACAAAGCTAGGTTGGTGGCCTTGGGATATGCCCAGAAGTATGGGATTGACTACACAGAGGTATTTGCCCCTGTTGCTAGATGGGATACGATTCGGATGGTCCTTGCACTAGCTGCAAATAAGGGTTGGTATGTGTACCAACTAGATGTAAAAAGTGCATTTTTACATGGGGAATTAGAAGAAGAGGTATATGTTGAGCAACCTAAGGGTTATGTGAAGAGAGGAGAAGAAGGAAAAGTTCTCAAACTGAAGAAAGCATTATACGGGTTGAAGCAAGCCCCAAGAGCATGGTATAGCAGAATAGAGAACTACTTTCTGCAAGAAGGGTTTGAAAAGTGCCAAAGTGAACATACTTTGTTCACCAAAACAGAGAAGGAAGGGAAGCTGTTGATTGTGAGTATATATGTAGATGACTTGATATTCACAGGCAATGACGGGTTGCTAATTGAGGAGTTCAAAGCCTCAATGAAGAGAGAGTTTGATATGACTGATCTAGGAAGGATGAAATACTTCCTAGGAGTGGAGGTAATTCAAACTCTTGAAGGTATTTTCATTAGTCAACGAAAATATGCCCATGAAATCTTAAAGAAGTTTGGGATGGAATACAAAGCAATGCCACAAAAAACTCCCATGGTACCGGGGTTTTAAGTTGACTAAGGATGCAGGGGGCACAAAAGTTGACTCAACTCAATATAAGCAAATGATTGGAAGTCTAATGTATCTCACTGTCTCTCGGCCTGACCTGATGTATGTAATGAGCTTGGTGAGCAGATATATGGATAAGCCTACTCGAGTTGCATATGGTGGTCATCAAGAGAATTTTTAAGGTATCTCAGAGGCACTACTGAGTTGGGCATTGGCTACTTGAAAGGAATAAGAGTTGATGGAATTGTGGCTTATTCAGATAGTGATTATGCTGGGGACTTGGATGACAGGAGAAGTACATCTGGATATGTGTTTATGATGGGATCCGGAGCGGTGTCATGGAGTTCAAAAAGCAGTCGTTGTCACACCGTCAACTATCGAGCGGAATTCATCTCAGCAGCGAAAGCATGTGCCCTGTCAAGCCATTTGGGTGCAAAGAGTTCTTAAGCATCTTGGTTGGGAGCAGGAGTGTTGTGTGATCTATTGCGACAATTGTTCCACTATAAAATTGTCCAAAAATCCCCGTTATGCATGGGAGGAGCAAACATATTGCTATCAGGTATCACTTCTTGCGTGATCTATCCAAAGATGGTGCAGTGGAACTCAAGTATTGTGCTACACAAGATCAAATTGCTGACATAATGACTAAACCGATAAAGCTGGAGTCTTACATGAAGCTTAGGGAATTGCTTGGTGTGTGTGTGACACCTCAAGGATAAACTGATAAGGGATTATCAGTTTGAGGGAGGGTATGTTGGGTATGTGTATGGGCCAACGTTTAGTTGGTCAATATTGTTAGCTTTATTGTTGCTTTCTGTTATTTGAATTTGGCAGCTCTTTGTAGTTGTTGTTTAGTGGTTAATTAGTTGTTATAACTAATTAACCTTGAGTAGTATAAAAGGCACACTGTGCCCAGTAATAAAGGTGTGTGATTCATTTGAAAACAACTTTCTAAAAGTAACAAGGAAACCTGTATTTATTTAGGTTTTGTCACTTTTGTGTTTTAAAAATATTTAAAAAAAAAATAAAAAAAGTTAATTTTTCTAGTGTTTTTTAATTATTTTCATGTGATTATATTAAAAATAATTTTTAAAAAATAAAACACATCATTGTAATGTATTTTTAAACAAACACTTAGTCATTTTTTACGGGTAAATTCAGCGAATAAAATCTTAATTGCCTAAATTTTTTAAAAAATAAATATACTCTATTTCAATTTCGAGACCCATAAATTAGATTTCAGATTATTTATTATCATGCTACGTCTTCTTGTACCCAATTCAAATTGGTAACATTTGCCCTTGTCAACCTTACTTAAATTTGGTAAGAACTAAGTTATCTAACTAAAATTATATATTATTAAAAATAAAAGTTAATAGTTATTTTAAAATAGAATAGACGAAGATATTAATAGTGGTAACATCATGATATTCCCTGCATAGGCTTTTTTTTATATAAAAAAAAAATTAAAAATTCATTCTAAAATTATTTCATAAACAAATTTACTACCTTTCTTTTATAAAAAAAAACTGGATGGTTTCTCTTTATCCATCACTTTTGTTTTAGAATATTAGCTAGATAGGATCTTAGTAATTAAATAACACTTTTTAAAAATAAAAAAGAATGTATTTTACTATGTAGTAATTCTGTGTAATTAAATTACGTACAAATGGTTAAATCATTTAGCAATTATATTTACTAAAAAAACTATTGTTTGTTTCATTAACGATCCTTTTATATTTAATTTTCTAGTTAATGTTATTTAATACATTTTGTTTTGATATGGAAGTATTTTCTTTTATAGAAATTTATTTATATTAAATCTAATTTACATTATTAATTAAAATAACTTAATTTTTGATTACCCAACGATATATAGTGATTTTTCTCATACTATAATATATAATATTCATCACCGGAAATTTTAAAATATATCTTGTTAAAATTATTATTCAAAAAAGAGTTTTGGATAACCTTTATTTTATTTTCCATATAAATCCATTGACTAAACATTATTTTCCAAATAAAAAATAACCTCATTTAGGTTCGGCACGAACCAAAAATAAACGGCAGCCTGTAGCTATGTCTATCCCAATCCCTACCTCCATTCCTCCTTTGTCCCACCATGAGCGGTTGTCCCGTGCCGCATAAGTAACTGCACACGTGTCACCTAAGCTGTCAAACTATTTCTATCACACTCCCCTCTATATATTTAAGTCTCTCCGGCTTTCAACAAACATCTTCCTCGCTACCTACCATCAAACTCTTCTCGCAGACCCTCTACAGCCTCCTCCACTCACCGCCGTCGGTGTTACGGTGCTTCTTCTTTTTCTCAACCCTTAGCTCTCCATCTCAATCTATTTCTTGTATTCTCTCTTCCTCTTTTGACTTGTTTTTTTCCTTCGTTTTCTTCCATGCTGGATCTCTTAAATTCCGCCTGCATGAACAAATCTTGTATGAGAGTTTACAGATATTTTGGAACCGATTAGATCTGTAGTATAAAATCAGCTTTTGATTTCTCTGGTTAATTATTATATAAAAAAAATTAAACGGTAAAAACAGATAATTGTTATCCGAAACAACCTCAACTCTTTATCCAATCCATTTCGTAAAACCGTTGTTGGTTGCAATAACAATAATGTCGGCTGCTGCTTCGAGCTCGAGCTCTATCCTTCAACCAAAGTCTGTGAAATCTTCAATCTCCTCGCTTAACAAATCACCACCCTGTGTTTTTTCTCCTTCGCTTAATGTTGCCACGGCAGCATCTGTTTCTCGACGAAGAGGGAGGGCGACACGATGCGTTTCGGCGAGGAATTCGGCTGTTGAGAGAAAATCGTTTTTAGGAAGTAAAGTGCGCGGGTCTGTACCGGAGAGGTTGCATTTTTGGCTCTCGGATGGACCGGGTAGAGAGCCGAAACTACGAGTTGTGGTCCGGTCTGCATTGTCCGGTGTCCCTGAGAAGCCGCTTGGGCTTTATGACCCGTCGTTTGATAAGGATTCGTGTGGGGTTGGGTTTGTGGCTGAATTATCAAGGGAAAACAGTCGGAAAACGGTATGATATTACTGCTGAGTTTTTATTTACAAGGCCGCTTTTTTTTTTTCCAATTAAAAAAAAAGGTGTATTTTTTTAAAAGGTGAACGATGCTTTGGAGATGTTGGTGAGGATGGCACATAGAGGAGCTTGCGGATGCGAAACCAATACTGGTGATGGTGCTGGGATTCTTGTAGCTCTTCCTCATGACTTTTACAAGGAGGTGTGTGTTCTTTATTTATTTTCTTAAAAGATTAAATTTCATATCTTCATTGAATTTTGACTTTCCCTATCGGATTTTTTTACTGAATTTTATTTAAATTTGGTTTGCTCAGGAGGCTAAGGATATTGGGTTCGAACTGCCTCCATCAGGGGAATATGCAGTGGGCATGTTCTTTTTGCCCACATCTGATAATCGCAGGGAAGAAAGCAAGAATGTGTTCACTAAGGTAATTTTGAGCCTCATTTGTCTAAAGTTGAATCAAGTTGAATTTCATTGTTTTTTTCATTGTTTTTTAATGTTTTTGTTTTTGATGGTGAAGGTTGCGGAGTCTCTTGGGCATACAGTACTTGGATGGCGACCAGTACCAACAGATAATTCTGGATTGGGAAATGGTGCTCTGCAGACCGAACCTGTCATTGAGCAGGTGTTTCTTACAGCCACTCCTAGGTCGAAGGCTGATTTTGAGCAGCAGGTAGTTTTTATAACCGAATTTCTAGAAATGTTAAGTAGCATAAGGGGTAATTAGCATCACAAGGCAATTGTTGCTGTCTATGTTTGAGGTAGAAATGGGGGAGATGAATAGGAAGAAGGGATTTGCTTCAGGTTATGAAAAAATGAAAGCGAACATTTTTAAACGTTCAGGTTCCACAGTTATGATGTTGATGGTTGTTTGAACTGGTTTTGCAGATGTACATATTAAGGAGGGTGTCAATGGTAGCTATTAGAGCTGCGCTAAACCTTCAATATGGTGCTGTTAAGGACTTTTATATCTGTTCCCTTTCCTCAAGGTTTGTGCGTCATTAGCTATCTCATACGGGCTTGTATAATGCTTCTCTTGACAGAATTATTAATTCCTTTGATTGAATTCTGTAGGACGGTTGTTTATAAAGGTCAGTTGAAGCCTGACCAGTTGAAGGATTACTATTATGCAGATCTTGGCAATGAAAGGTTTACGAGCTACATGGCCCTGGTAAATATTTTATCCATTCACTTTATCCTATTACACTAACACGTACTTCAACAAACAGCATGGGAACCACTGGTAACCGAAGATATGCAAGGTTGAGGAATGACTTCTGAGGCATTGAAGTTGAATGATCTCTTAAGTTCTTCCACTCCCTTGAATACTATTTGAATTTGGATGCTGGATTGGACCATGTGTGAGTTGGTAAGAAACCTCATTGCTGAAAGCAAGAAACTTACTGCAGTGCTCTCTGTGATCACTTTTTTTGAGAGGGTAACTTCCAGTTGGTGGTTGAAAGGAATATTCTGTTTGGTCAAGGTAGCCTAGGGTTTGCTTGATTCTTGCACAGGCGCTGCTATAAAAGTTTATTGAAGTGCCCTGAACAAAAAAAACCATTCCTTTTGTTTTCAGACCAGTTTTTGTTTTCATGAATTGAGTGGCTGGAATCATAAAATAACTTTCTTGGTTCCTTTCTTTTGGTTTAGGTGCACTCAAGGTTTTCAACAAATACATTTCCTAGCTGGGAACGTGCTCAACCCATGCGTGTCTTGGGCCATAACGGGGAAATCAACACGCTCAGAGGCAATGTGAACTGGTAAGTACTCTAGTAACCGAGAGACGGTTTTGTCCTTGCTTAGTGTCATTGGTCAACAGATGCACGGTTATATGCCTTTATATCTCTCTGGAACAATTATGGGTTCTTCCTTGTATGGGAAACAAACATGAAGTTTAGACATTGCTTCTCAGGATGAAGGCTCGTGAGGGCCTTTTAAAGTGCAAGGAGCTCGGTCTCTCAAAGAATGAGATGAAGAAGCTTCTTCCTATTGTAGATGCTAACTCTTCTGATTCAGGTGATTTTATTTTTGTTTGAATATTTGGAGGCATAAATCAATAATAGCAGTGTATTTCTCCGTGCATCTCTAGTAAGATTTTTATACTACTTGTTTTTTGAAAATATTCTCCTTTTTAATTGCAGGGGCTTTTGATGGTGTGCTCGAGCTTCTAATTAGATCTGGGAGAAGTCTCCCTGAGGCTGTCATGATGATGATTCCTGAAGCCTGGCAAAATGACAAGAATATGGATCCTCAAAAGAGGGCACTGTATGAATATACCTCAGCCCTTATGGAACCATGGGACGGGCCTGCTCTTATCTCATGTAATTGTTTTGGACAAATTTTTGTACCTCTTCAAATGCCATCATGTGCAATGTTTGATTTGTTGCCTCTTGCTCATTTCTTGTTTTGTTTTATTTTCAGTTACTGATGGCCAATACTTAGGAGCAACTCTGGATCGCAATGGGTTACGTCCAGGTAGATTTTACGTTACACGAAGTGGGCGAGTTATCATGGCCAGTGAAGTTGGTGTTGTGGATATTCCTCCTGAAGATGTCCTTAGGAAAGGACGACTTAACCCTGGAATGATGCTTCTGGTGGATTTTGAGAAGCATATGGTAGTGGATGATGAAGCCTTGAAGCAACAATATTCCTTAGCAAGGCCCTATGGGGAGTGGTTGAAGAGGCAAAAGATTGAACTCAGTGACATAGTTAACTCAGTTCAAGAATCTGAGAGAGTTGCTCCAGCCATTTCTGGGGTTGTCGATGTATGTCCTGTACTACCTTTCAATAACTTCAATTTTTTCTCTCCTTGTGAGTCTGCTTGTCTAATTGTTACTAGATTTTCCTTCAATTCAGGCATCTGATGATGATGAAAGCATGGTGAATATGGGCATTCGCGGGTTGTTGGCACCATTAAAAGCCTTTGGGTACGTAGATCTTGTGTGCTGCATCAACTTTCTTGAACTTGGGGAGCTGATGCTTCTATAAAAGTCAGTTTATGCTGATTCTGTATTAATCCCATGCAGTTATACTGTTGAAGCCTTGGAGATGCTGATGCTTCCCATGGCAAAGGACGGTAATGAGCCTCTTGGTTCGATGGGAAATGATGCTCCCTTGGCTGTCATGTCAAACAGGGAAAAAACTCGCTTTTGAGTACTTCAAGCAAATGTTTGCTCAAGTGACAAATCCTCCAATTGATCCTATCAGAGAGAAGATTGTCACCTCCATGGAATGCATGATTGGGCCAGAAGGAGATCTGACAGAAACAACTGAAGAACAATGTCACCGTCTATCTCTAAAAGACCCACTTTTATCAATTGGGGAAATGGAAGCGATCAAAAAAATGAACTATAATGGTTGGCGAAGCAAAGTTCTTGACATAACTTATTCAATAAAACAGGGTAGGAAGGGATTGGAGGAGACTTTAGACAGGATTTGTGCTGAAGCTCATGAGGCAATCAAGGAAGGCTACACTGTATTGATTCTTTCTGACAGGGGTATGACATCTATTCTTTAATTTACAGTTAGCAAAGCTCATGTTAACTCATGCATTTTGAAGTTTACTACAGCATAGTAATCTATCTACGTGGGCAGTGAATTAACTTCCTTTGGTTTTTTTTTTTTCATGTCCAGCCTTCTCATCAAAGCGTGTTGCTATTAGCTCCCTCTTGGCTGTAGGTGCTGTCCACCAACATCTTGTAAAAAAGCTTGAGCGTACTCAAGTTGGGTTGATAGTTGAATCTGCTGAACCACGTGAAGTGCACCATTTCTGTACACTGGTTGGTTTTGGTGCAGATGCCATCTGCCCATACCTGGCCATAGATGCCATTTGGAGGTTACAGGTTGATGGTAAGATCCCACCAAAATCCACGGGCGAGTTACACTCAAAGGATGAGCTAGTCAAGAAGTATTTCAAGGCAAGCAGCTATGGCATGATGAAGGTGCTTGCCAAAATGGGGATTTCAACTTTGGCATCCTATAAGGGTGCTCAGATTTTTGAAGGGCTGGGCCTTTCATCAGAAGTGATCGACAAGTGCTTTGCAGGAACCCCAAGCAGAGTAGAAGGAGCAACATTTGAGATGCTTGCTCATGATTCACTTCGTTTGCATGAATTGGCGTTTCCCTCCCGTGCTCTCCCTCCTGGAAGTGCCGAAGCTGTAGCTCTTCCCAATCCTGGTGATTATCATTGGAGAAAAGGTGGTGAGATTCACCTTAATGATCCTCTTGCTATTGCAAAGCTTCAAGAAGCTGCCAGAACTAATAGTGTGGCTGCCTATAAGGAATATTCTAAGCGCATTCAGGAGTTGAACAAAGCTTGTAATTTGCGGGGGCTTTTGAAGTTTAAAGTGGCAGATGTGAAAGTTTCATTGGATGAAGTGGAACCAGCCAGTGAAATTGTTAAACGGTTCTGTACTGGGGCTATGAGTTATGGATCAATATCATTGGAGGCACACACTACACTGGCTCAGGCTATGAATAAAATTGGAGGAAAATCAAACACAGGTGTGTGTGATGTAGTTTCTAATGATATTTGCTAATCCCTTTAAATTAGTGTGTCAGTCTTGAAGCTCGTACCTTTCACAAGAACACCATTTCTTTTTTGTTTTTTTTGTTATCTAAATTATCAATTCTCTCTGTATTTTTTTTTATTCTGCTGAAGGTGAGGGTGGTGAACAACCATCTCGTATGGAGCCTCTTCCTGATGGTTCAATGAATCCAAGGAGGAGTGCTATTAAACAGGTCGCAAGTGGGAGATTTGGTGTTTCTAGTTACTATCTTACAAATGCCGATGAACTGCAGATAAAGATGGCTCAGGTATTTGTCAAAACAACACATTTGAACCAAAGCTTTCTTTTTATGCATCATGGTCTTGCTGTTGTCCTGGGTGTTCTTCTCTAGCCGTGCATTCCTGTTGGAACAGAGGTTCCTGTTGTTTATGGGTTTATGTTCATGGTAGATGATGTTGTGTTTGCTAAGCACCCCTGGGTGCATTGCATATTTTAACTGGTATCTTTGGCATTTGGTGAGGTTATATATGAACTGAATGTGTTTATCTTTTATTGATTCATTTTAGACTGATTATTGTATGCCTTGGATCACAGGGTGCCAAGCCTGGTGAAGGAGGTGAGCTTCCTGGTCACAAAGTCATAGGAGACATTGCAGTTACCAGACATTCTACTGCAGGGGTGGGTCTTATTAGTCCTCCTCCCCATCATGATATCTATTCAATTGAAGACCTTGCTCAATTGATTCATGACCTTAAGGTATGGGCATTTGCTGCCTCATGTGCAATGTCATTGCTTCATATCCATTCAGTTGGTCACTCCCGCTAATACCTTTTTTTCCCCTTCCAGAATGCCAATCCGTCAGCTAGAATAAGTGTCAAGTTGGTATCTGAAGCTGGTGTGGGAGTTATTGCTAGTGGGGTGGTGAAGGGACATGCTGACCACGTTTTGATCTCAGGCCATGATGGAGGTACAGGTGCTTCTAGATGGACTGGCATCAAGAGTGCTGGGCTCCCATGGGAACTTGGTTTGGCCGAGACCCATCAAACACTTGTTGCCAATGACCTTCGTGGCCGAACAGTTCTTCAGACTGATGGTCAACTAAAAACTGGACGAGATGTAGCCGTTGCGGCGCTTCTTGGAGCTGAAGAGTTTGGCTTCAGCACTGCCCCCCTTATAACACTTGGCTGCATCATGATGCGAAAGTGTCATAAGAACACCTGCCCTGTCGGCATTGCTACTCAAGATCCAGTGCTGAGGGAAAAGTTTGCAGGCGAACCAGAACACGTTATTAACTTCTTATTTATGCTAGCAGAGGAGCTCAGAGAGATCATGGCTCAGCTTGGTTTCCGTACTATGAATGAGATGGTTGGTCGTTCAGACATGCTTGAAGTTGATAAAGAAGTTGTTAAGAGCAATGAGAAGCTGGAAAATATTGATCTCTCCTTGTTACTCAGACCTGCTGCTGACATTCGCCCAGAAGCTGCCCAATATTGTGTCCAAAAGCAGGATCATGGCCTGGACATGGCTTTGGATCAAAAACTCATCAAACTTTCTGAGGCTGCATTGGAAAAAGGTCTTCCTGTGTACATTGAAACACCTATCTGCAATGTGAACCGTGCTGTCGGAACCATGCTTAGCCATGAAGTTACTAAGCAATACCACTTGGCAGGGCTTCCTGCAGATACTATCCACATCAAACTCACCGGAAGTGCAGGGCAGAGCCTGGGAGCTTTTCTTTGCCCCGGCATTATGCTGGAGCTGGAAGGTGATGGCAATGACTATGTTGGTAAAGGATTATCAGGTGGGAAGATTGTAGTTTATCCTCCAAAAGGAAGCCTCTTTGATCCAAAAGAGAACATTATAATTGGTAATGTAGCACTTTATGGAGCCACAGCAGGTGAAGCATATCTTAATGGAATGGCAGCAGAAAGATTTTGTGTCCGTAATTCTGGAGCAAGGGCTGTTGTAGAGGGTGTTGGAGATCATGGCTGCGAGTACATGACAGGTGGGACCGTGGTTATTCTTGGCAAAACTGGCAGGAATTTTGCTGCTGGTATGAGTGGTGGCGTTGCTTATGTTCTTGATTTGGATGGGAAATTCAAATCTCGATGCAATCTTGAACTTGTTGATCTTGATAAAGTTGAGGAAGAAGAGGACATTATGACTCTAAAAATGATGATACAACAACACCAGCGTCACACAAACAGCCAACTAGCTAGAGAAGTACTTGCTGATTTTGATAATCTTCTGCCTAAGTTTATCAAGGTCTACCCCCGGGATTACAAACGTGTTCTTGCAAACATGAAAGAGGAATCTGCCTCAAAAGAGGCTGCTGAGCTTGCCGCTAAAGAAGCCGCGAAAAATGAAGCAGGGTTGAGGGAGAAAGATGCTTTTGAGGAGCTCAAGAAGCTGGCAGCTGCATCTTTGAATGGGAAATCCAATAAGGTAAATTCGTTGGTAGTCTCCCTTTAATATACAAGTTTTGTATACTGCTTTAATCTTCTACAAAGAAAACAAAGCTTCTCGAAGTTACTGTATAGATGACAGTTTAAAAAACGTAAAGCCTCTATTCACGTTCTTTGTTATTTAGTGTATGAAACAAAGTTATGTATAACTCATTTGCATTTAAGTTGAGCCTATTTATGCTTTATTAATGGAGCACATGTGGTTTTATGATTGGTGAAATGGTTTTATGAATATATCATGAGATTTTGATATTCACAGAAGGTAGAAGAAGATGAATCACTGAAAAGGCCTACCCGGGTTAACAATGCTGTCAAACATAGAGGGTTTATTTCTTATAAGCGTGAAGGTGTTCAATACAGAGATCCAAATGTTCGAATGAATGACTGGAAGGAAGTTGTGGAGTCGTCAAAACCTGGCCCTCTATTAAATACGCAGTCAGCCCGTTGCATGGATTGTGGCACTCCTTTCTGTCACCAGGCAAGAGTGGTTCTACTTTTTTTCCTGCGTATTCACGGTTGACAATTTTAAATAAAAAATTTTCACCTTGTATCTTTTTTGATTGGATATTTCAGGAAAACTCGGGATGCCCTCTTGGAAACAAAATTCCTGAATTTAATGAATTGGTGCACCAAAATAGGTGGCGTGAAGCATTAGACAGGTTGCTTGAGACAAATAACTTCCCAGAGTTCACTGGCAGAGTGTGCCCTGCACCTTGTGAAGGTTCCTGTGTCCTTGGAATAATTGATGATCCTGTCTCAATAAAAAACATTGAATGTTCAATTATTGACAAAGCTTTTGAGGAGGGCTGGATGGTGCCGCGACCTCCCCTCAAGAGATCTGGGTATGTCTATTTTTATTGTTGGCATTATGAGTAGCTGCCTTTTTTTTTTTTCTCTCCATCTTTTTGCATCTTTTGAAGTGATTGCGGTTTCTTCTCTGCAACTGGTCTTTTTAAATGGTTCATTGATTGGAGCGGCCATATCCTAGTGGATTGTAAAATTGAGATAGTTATCAATTCTTATGAATGAGTTTGCTATATGTTAGATTAATTAATGAAGAATTCATTTCATATTTTTTCGCTTGCAGGAAACGAGTGGCTATTATTGGAAGTGGGCCTTCTGGTTTGGCTGCTGCTGATCAACTAAACAAGATGGGTCATTTGGTAACTGTGTATGAGCGTGCTGATCGAATTGGAGGGCTCATGATGTATGGAGTTCCCAACATGAAATCTGACAAAGTGGATATAGTTCAACGTCGGGTTAATCTTATGGCTGAGGAAGGCATCAATTTTGTGGTCAATGCTAATGTTGGTGTCGACCCTCAGTACTCTCCTGATCAGCTTCGACAGGAGAACGATGCTGTTATTTTGGCAGTGGGTGCCACAAAACCTAGGTAAGTCACAAGTGAAGAGCTAAATATTAGATGTCATTGTTGGATTTTGCATCCTCTTTAACAAATGGTATTGTTTTGCTGGCAAAGCGTTGGTCAGTTGGGATGTGATTTTATTCTGAAGAACATTCTTGCTTGCCTGATAGAAATTCAATACCTTTACGTAGTGTGGAGGAAATAATTTTCTCTTTGGTGCAGGGACCTTCCGGTACCTGGTCGGGAGATGTCAGGTGTCCATTTTGCTATGGAGTTTCTTCACAAAAAATACCAAAAAGCTTGCTTGACAGCAATTTACAGGATGGTAACTACATATCTGCAAAGGGCAAGAAAGTAGTTGTCATTGGTGGAGGTGACACTGGAACAGATTGCATTGGGACATCTATTCGCCACGGTTGCACTAGCGTTGTAAATCTAGAGCTTCTACCTGAGCCACCACAAACTAGAGCTCCGGGCAACCCATGGCCACAGGTACGAACTTTTGTTCAGTTGCTGTATGTTGCCTTTAAACTTTGTTGATGTTTTTCATAATTTCACAAACTCGAATAAGATTTCATGAGCGACTTCTAATCTTTTTTGTGTGGCAGTGGCCTAAAGTATTCAGGGTAGACTATGGGCACCAGGAAGCTGCATCCAAGTTTGGGAAAGACCCAAGGTCTTATGAGGTGTTGACTAAGCGTTTCATTGGAGACGAAGATGGGAATGTTAAAGGGCTCGAGCTGGTACGTGTCCATTGGGAGAAGGATGCTGGTGGGAAATTTCAGTTTAAGGAGGTCGAGGGCTCTGAGGAAATTATCGAGGCTGACCTAGTCCTGCTAGCTATGGGATTCCTTGGTCCTGAAAAGGTTATTATTTCCTTGCTCGCCTTCTACCTTCCTTTAGATTTATTTCAATTTAGCATTCATTACCCTCTTAAAAGCTGATTTATTTTTTATCCCCTAAATATTGTGCATGGTTTGAGTTAGTTTGCATACCAATTCTCATGCTGTTTTGTTTTTTTTCCAGAATGTGGCAGAGAAGTTGGGCTTGGAGCAAGATAATCGATCAAACTTCAAGGCAGAATATGGCCGCTTCTCAACCAACGTGGAAGGGATCTTTGCAGCCGGGGATTGCAGGCGAGGGCAGTCGCTGGTTGTTTGGGCAATAGCAGAAGGACGTCAAGCTGCTTCCCAGGTAGACAACTATCTCATGAAAGAAGAGGATGTTACCACTAGCACTGACAATACCTCGGATGAACTTCTCAAGAGGCACCAAGACCTCACCAAGAGGCATCAAGACAGCACCAAGCACACTGTCATGAAATGATAAACCCATGAATTTTTCATCTGTTGCTCGCACGGTACAGAAAAGAGATGGAACTGATACACAGGATACATAAATCATTTCTGAGATTAATAATCGCAGAGAATGATGCAATGGAAGGAATAAATTGGGGAACGATGTCGTGTTCCCACATGTGAAGACATGCAAGGCTGGGTAGACACTGGTAGAAGTATGTGTGCAGCTGGCATAGAAGTTAGAACGATTTCGGTGTTCGTTCTTTCATAGCTTTCGGCTTGCTGGCTTGAAAATCGTTAAGCTCTTATGGTAGTCATGAGAAATAATGTGCAGTTTTGTCTTTTTGAATATTTTATGAAAATTTATGGGGAAATTATTTGTTTCTTTATTGTCCACTTGTTTGTTCTCGTGAATCTTAGGATCATTTTTGTGAGATGGATAGCCTTGTGCCTCGATGTTAATTTAATAATGTAACGGGGTGCTACTCTAAACACAGAAGTGCAAACTTCTAATGAATTTGATCTCTAAAGGAAGTTAACTATTCTGCCTGAGGTTTGGAGGATGGATTTAAATCTTGCTACTGCTGATTTTTCTTGCACAGTTCAATATTTTCTTTTCTATCACTCTTCCCTATAATCAACTGTGTTAAGAGATTCGCAGGATGTTTGTGAGCTATAGGTAGCAATTTCCTATGCAATACTCTCCTTCGAGGGGCTAAAAAAAACATAACCGATGAAAAAGAGGTTCTGCCAAACTGTTAGGAGCTCGCCATAGGTAAAAGCTGTCAGTACCAAGATTTAGCCACATTTAGTCTCTGTAATCTAGTTTTGTCTTGGCTGTTGAGTTGTAGGGGTGATGTCCCTGGAACTAAATTGCTGAGACCAGATCAATTACAGAAAAAGGATGATAACTTGCCAGGAACAAGCCAAAAATAATGCAATGGTAACAGGAGAAAATTACAGAAATTTTGACAGAATGTATCCGCCTCACTTCGAAAGACATTAAGGCATTGTTTCATCCTTTCCTTATTCACACCTCCATACATATGTAACAAGGGCTAATAGTAGTACAGAAAGGATGGGATTTTGTACCAGAAAATAAGACAGCGGTGCCCTTCCTTCATTAGATTATTGGTCACAGAGTCAGAAGACGCCACCCAGCTGCAAGAGGTGACAAAAGGAGTTGGTTTTGCGAGGAAAAAACATTTTGATGAAACAAGCAGAAGCAGTTGAAACTGTATTCATTATACCTCCCAATTCCTTGCTCATAGTTCCTTAGTTTATAGAAAACATAAATTTAAATGAAAGTGGACAATTTGAAAGCACCTAATCGAAGATCCCTCCTTATTTTGTTCAGACAGTGAGGAATTTTTAGGAAAAAAATCTCAAAGAAGATTTTCTATAATTGTTTCTTCTTTTTATTCATCTCCATGTGTTCTTAACTAATATCTAAAACTATTATCCTGGACAGAGCTGGGGTTCACTCGTGCAAATTGGTGATGCTTGTTTGGTTCAATTAGCCAAATCCAAACAGTTCCTCAATCTCATATTTTTGTGACCTTGTCAAAATGTTAAGTATCCTAAGGCAAAGGTTACAAGATCTCATTATCATAATTTCCGGGTTCTGATGTCTCTTTATGATCCAACAATTGAATTACATGAATGGAAAAAAACTGCTCTTACCAGAACAGCCTCAATTTCCCTTTCTGAGACAGGCGTGCGCTTTGGCTGAAGAGAAGCTTTGCCTCCCTCAGCAATATTGGCTGGTGATGCGGGAACTTCTGAGCTTGACATGATAAAATGATGAATCTCTGTATCGGTTGACGCGCCTTGAGTTTGTGGGACAAAACCTATGCAGAAGAAAACAATAAATGATTTGAGATCATGAGGAATATAAGAACAAGAAAAAAAAAGGCAAATAAAATAGTGAAAATAGTAGACAGTCGAATACATAAAATTCTGAAAGTGAAATTTACATTATTCATCCAAAAGCAGAAATTTAGAAAAGTCTCATTGTGCACATGTACAATAATGCATATGATTGGCTAGTGCCACATTTAGTGATCAAGCAAAACAAGTGACCGCCAGAGTCATAAATCAGATTGCATTATGATGATGATAATACTTGAGCTCAATTGTAACCTGACAAGGCAGCATCCATGCTTTCACAACTTGATATTTGAACTCACTCTGACTCAGAAACTTATTCCTCTTGCAATAGTTGCTTAATATGCTATAAATAAGATGAACTACTGGCACCTTCTAGCAGTATAAAAATAAATCTGTAAATTTCCTTTATAAAAAATTGGAACTTTTGACCTCTACCATCGATTCATCTATATAGCATCATAAGTCACGTTATCAGAATCTAATTTCTCAGACAATCACTGCCTTCGTTCTAGCCATCTCTTATCCCTCCACTATAAGTTCCCAAATAATTCTTCAAATTACAATATATTTCTCTCACAAAAGCTTATAATTTATGCTTGAATACAGAGCAAAAACACAGGCAACTTGTTTTTAGATTCCACTCAACCAACCAACTCCAAAGGTCAATCACCCTATCAATTACAGCTAAATTGATCAAAAGTTTTCAAAGATCACAACTTTAGATTCATAAGAATGGAGCCCATTTCTTGATTTCTAAAAAAAAATCATACTGGAACCGAAATTCAAACAGAAAACAGCTATAAATGCAGCAAAAAGCCTACAAAAATCAAGTTATTTATAGTTAGTTATGAAGGCAACAAAAAGGAAACGAGAAGAAAAGGAAGAAAAGGGAACCTGAAGATGAAGAATTTGCGTGTCTTTGAGGGAATTTAATGCGTGGAATTCTCTTGACCGCGGCTGCTGCTGCTGCTGCTCCTCCCATTTCTCCCTTCAAAGTTCCAAACTTTACCTTCCTCTTTGTCTACTTGCAGAAAGACGCAATCCTATCTGTCATGTAGACTAAAGATTTATCTTTCTGGGGTGGACCCAACTAGTTTTAAATCTATTGGGCTGGGCTTAATGGATACAATTAGGTTGGGCTAACCTATTAGAAGCCCCTGAACTCTATTTTTCCCTTCTCGACTGGTTCTCAAGTTTCAAAATTTATTTCTATAATCATCTATTCGTGTTTTAAAAAGACCGGACACGACAAGGCTTGGTTCTCTTGGCCTTTTTTTAATTATTTTATTTTTATATTCTAAAGTTAAATATTTTTTAATTAAATAATTACAAAGATATTTTAAAAATCATATGATTATATAATATTTTCCAAATAAGACTGTACTTTTTTATTGTAATGCTAGTAATTATTTTATAAATAACTATATATGAACTTAATATGCATTATTTTTTTAAAATCTCTCATGAATATTCCATAAAAATAAAATATATATATATTTTTTAATTTTCTGGCTCTGTTTGTTTTATAAAATTATCTCGAATTAATTATTTTTATATTCTTACATGCATCACACAAAATGATAAAGAAATATTTGTTTTTAATTTTGTATTTATTAAAATTTATTTTTCAATGATAAGTTTTTGTTCAAAAACCAAATCACAAAAAAAATTATATATAGAAAATGTATAAACAAAGAAAGAAAGTTTTAACTACAAAATCCTGGCAAAAATTAAGAAGAAAAAACTATTTCTTTTAAACCTAAAAGAACCCAATTGAACATTATCTTTCTTTTAGGGACTGTTATGTACTCTAATTTCAAGAAACGACCTTGAAAGAAACACAAAATAATCTTTCACCGACTTCTCTCTCATAAAACCCAAGCTCTTACCTTTCTAAATATATTGTGGTGCTGAAAGAGAGCGAGAGACAGAGCGCAAAATAAAAAAATGGCCGCAGCAGGAGCATTAGCAGCGCCAGGCCAACTTAACCTGACAGAATCACCTTATTGGGGCTCGAGAAGCGTTGATTGTTTTGAGAAATTAGAACAGATTGGTGAAGGCACTTATGGGTCAGTCCAGTTTATCAATCTCCTCTTTTTTTTTTTTTTTTGTCTTTAAAGGTTGGATCTTTTTTGGTTATTTTAAATTCTACTAAAAGATTCTTTCTTTTAGCTTGTGGGTGTGGATTTTCAATCGGGTCTGGAAATTTAACATCAGGGTTTGTAAGTGCTTAGAGAAAGAAAGGTTTTTTTTATTTTTTTTTATTTTGGCGTTGTGGGGTATAGAAGTTTAGCATTATGGTTTACAGGCATATACAGAGACTAGGGTTTTGTGCTGTTATTTCTTTTCAAGTTCAGGAAACAATCTTTGACCGATCATGTGCTAACTATTGTCTCAGAATTGCTTCTTTTAACTTCTGGGTAGGTTTTCGGGCATGTAGAGTAAATTAGGGGTTTAAGCTGTTGGATTCTAAAAGAGTAATGCTCTGTATCAAGAGTTTTTGAATGAAATCATCATGAATACAGGCAATGGAAGAAGCAATAATTTGATGCAACTCTCTAGTCATCTATTAATGCCTGATTTGAGATCATTTTGTTAGAAACTTTTTTCAGGTTTCAAAGCACTACTTGTTTTAAAATGTTTTTCTTATTGGATGTCTTAAAAGGTTGTTGATCGGATATTGATAGCTGCTTTTGGGATAAATTGGAGAGATCAGAATTGGATGTGCTACATGGAATTTTTGCCAATTATGTTGATACATGCATTTTTGATATTCTGTGATGCTTGTCTCCTTGGAATCATGAGTTTGGTCTTCGAGGTGCTGCAAGTGATTAAAAAATGATATTATGCCTTTGCTTTATCTGGTGGTTAGCTAAGCATGAAATTAGCTAAAGAACCCTCAGTAAGATAGAGAAAAGGATAATGAACAAAAATGGAGAAAACATAATCTTCCTAGTTGACAAGTGAAGGACTACTTAAATAGAAGATCTTGCTGACCTGACCTCTTAGGGTTATCCTTCAAAAAGCACCATGATGAAGCAAAGAAAATTACATCATCTGAACCTTGCTTGGTTTTAACTATCCTTGAATATTCAGGGGAGGTGCATAATTGAATGTGACTATATTTGGAAGATTTTTTAAGCAAATAGGATGTTTTGTGGTAGGTTGCTGGAGTTTTTGAACAAGAAGTAGTGTGCTAAATACAGGGGAGGGAGAGATGTTAGAAAAACCATCAGTTGCAAATGGTTTCAAGTTTCAACATCAAACCCAAAAGTCATCGTTTTGTTATTAGAATTTAGATGTCTCAAGAAATTGACTGACATACACATCTTTGTCCTAATTAGGAGGAATATTCATAAATACCAGTAGGTTTAATGGAACATATTGGCTAAAAAAAAGCCTAAGACTGGGAATTTCCTGAAAGTCTTTAGCAGCACTAAATTCCAAACTAACCCCCTTCCCTCAGGAAAGGGAAGAAGTTTCACACATATGCCCATGCAAAAAATAAATCCCAAAACAAATTGTTGACCTAGCAGTAATCTATTTAAAGCTTTTGATGTCAAGAATAAAGTTTACACTAGTTACTGTTCCATGTAGAAATCTCTTAAGAATCTAAATTATTGACTTTGAAAATATTTTTGAAATGACTGGCAATTTTTTTTCACATTGCTGTATTATTCCTTTAAGCTAGATGTTTATTTGTTTAATTGTTATACATATAACGAGCTACTGACAAAATATTAAATTAACCCTAGTTGGTTAAGATACAATGATAAATAACATAAAAAGATTTAATAAAAAGAAAAAAAAAATCATCATAAAACATGCATATTTGAGATTAGTGCTGTTTTGTCAAAGCTGGGATTTCGAGTCTTAGCCCCTCTTTGTTTGCAAGAATACCAATGAGCTTTAACTCTCATTGTAATGGCTGTTAAATTCTTATTTCTTATTGTGTATGCAAAATATCATTGGATTATTGAAGTGGAACTTTCGTGCAAGTTTGATTGCCTGAATAAAGACTGATGGAAAAAATATTTTCCTGTTTTAGAGCTTGTTATCTTTTAGTTTCTGCTCTAGAAATCTTGTTTCTTGTACTTGCTCTCTTGTGATTGTTGACAATGATAGCAGGAACTTGACTTGCACTTGTTTGCGTCACTTTCTTCTTGCAGCCAGGTTTACATGGCTAGAGAAATAAAGACAGGTGAAATAGTTGCTTTGAAGAAAATAAGAATGGACAATGAGAGAGAAGGGGTGTGTTTTATATTCTTGTTAAACATATTCATTTATATAGCTAGATCAATTGGCAATTTGTGATTTTGAGCACATGATTTTGTAAGACGATGCTGATGGTAAATCATCCATAGCTTCCAGCTGAACTTGTAGATTTTGTATTTTTTACCAACAATCTTAAACTTTCAATGGGCTAATAGAATGGACTGTTTAGTAAAACATTTATTAACAGCCATACAAGAAATCAAAATTCTGAAGAAGTTACATTGTGAAAATGTTATTAAGCTGAAAGAGATAACGACATCTCAAGGTAATGTTAAACAATGCTTGTATTTCTGCAGTTTCCTATAACAGCGATACGGGAAATCAAAATTCTGAAGAAGCTACACCATGAAAATGTTATTAAGCTAAAAGAGATAGTGACATCTCAAGGTAATGCTATGAATACTCTTAGTTACTTGTGCTGCATTCTTTATTCACCTCAAACTGTATTGTTAACATGTTTCCTTCAGATATCTTATGTTGTGTGACTGTTTTCAGGCCCTGAGAAAGATGATCTAGGAAAGCCAGGCAAGTGCTCTACCTTTGCTTGTGCAATGCCTATCAATTGGTCTCTCTGTCTGTTTTGCAAAACGTTATCTTATTTGAAGTCAATAGCTGTTGATTTCTGGCTCTGCTTACAGATGATAACAAGTATAAAGGTGGGATTTACATGGTTTTCGAATACATGGACCATGATTTGACAGGCCTTGCTGATCGTCCTGGGATTAGATTTACAGTTCCACAGATTAAGGTATTCTATTAGACTTAATGAAGTTCCTTTTTCTTGACAATAAGAATATCATGTGTAGCAGTTCTTTGCCCTCTCTTGCTTTGTCTTTTTAGAATACATGGACCATTATTTGACAGGTCATGCTTATTTCTCTTGCAGTGCTACATGAGGCAGCTTCTAACAGGGCTTCACTATTGTCACATAAATCAAGTGCTTCATAGAGATATTAAAGGTAGCTGTTAAAGCAAGCTAACTTACTATTGGATCTAGTTTCTCACCTCTTGAGGCCTGAAATCTTGTTTTTAATTTAGGTTCTAATCTTCTTATCGACAATGAGGGTAATCTGAAGCTTGCAGATTTTGGTCTTGCCCGATCATTCTCAAATGAGCACCAATCAAATCTTACAAATCGTGTTATAACTTTATGGTACAGGTAAACAATAAATATGACACCTTGAATTTAGAATAATGAAAGTTTGTGCTTTCGTTTAAGGAGTATAAACTGGTTCTTCCCTGCTAAGAGCTGAAGGCTGGAAAAATGAGGAAAGTAAAATAATCTTAACACCTGCTAGCTCTCCATTTTGAGCAGGCCCCCAGAATTGCTGCTTGGGTCAACAAAGTATGGTCCAGCTGTTGATATGTGGTCTGTTGGTTGTATCTTTGCAGAACTTCTGCATGGAAAGCCAATTTTCCCTGGGAAAGATGAGGTAAATCATTTTTTTGCTTAACTCTGGAATGTACTATTAGAGATGCTAAATTATAATTGTTGTACTATATATAGATTATGCTTGATTGGGTGGCCTGCATTAGACTTTTATCTGGGAATTTCCATTGTCTAATTAGTATTAAGAAAAGAAATAATAATTTATTGAAAAGTTTATACATATTTGCTGCTTATATTTAGTTCATAGTCATAACTAAAGGTGTCGCTATCATACATCTCTGGTTGAGTGCTGCAGCCTGAACAACTAAATAAGATTTTTGAGCTGTGTGGAGCTCCAGATGAGGTTAACTGGCCCGGAGTTTCAAAGATTCCTTGGTACAACAATTTTAAGCCAACAAGGCCTATGAAGAGACGTCTCAGAGAGGTTTTTTAGACAGTAAGTGAGATACTGTCATTGAATCTATCTCTTTACTTATCCATGTAATAGGAATTTAACACTGGTGTTGGGTTATTTTTATTATTTTTCTTAGTATATAGGACTTGTCATTGGCATGGCCAAGTTTTTTTCTCTCAGGTCACGGAGAACACCTGAATCCCAAGGAAAGGGGGGAATACACAAACCACTTGGACCAGCCAAGATGTGTGTAGTTTTTGGATTAGTCAAAGTACATCTATGATATCTATTTACTTTGTGTTTCTGTCACAGTTTTGACCGCCATGCCTTGGAGTTGCTGGAGAGGATGCTGGCTCTTGATCCTGCTCAGGTTTCCTTTTAGGAAACATCTCTCTATTTTATGCTTTTTGATTGATTATTTTGATCAGAGCATTCAGATGCCTCTTGTGTCCTACCATTGGTTTGGTGTTTGAAATTTTGTTCATGTGAAAAGTTTATCGTATAATTTACTGAATTGATTTGATCATTTCAAAAAGGTCATACGGAATATTATTGATTTCAAAAGATATCTTGAAGGGGAAAGTGGATCGATGGATGGGATTTCTCAATGTCTTACAATAGCTTGTTTTCTAAATTATATCATTTGGTAAATGCAGGGACTTCTATATGACTCCTTTAAATGATTGAAACTTCTTCAGGGCCTTCTGTATGATTCTTTAAATGATTGATTTTTTTTATAATAAAAAAACCCTGCTGATATAGGCAATTTATTTCTATTTCAAAAGATGCATCACAGTAACAATTAATAAAGAAAGAAAGAAATTAACGAGCATAACAGATGCATATATACCTGTCATTTCACTAAGAAATCTGATTATCCACATGTATCTACTAATTATGTTCCTCTATATGGTTTAGCCAAAGATGCATATGATGCTGAGTATTTCATTTTATGATGCTTTTGTTAAACAGAGAATTTCAGCCAAGGATGCACTTGATGCTGAGTATTTCTGGACTGACCCACCACCATGTGACCCCAAGAGGTTTGGTTTTGTTCTATAGTACATGGTACTGGACTGTCTGTCTTACTTGGTATTTTTCCTGATCAGCTTCCTTTTTTTCTGGTTCAGTTTACCGAAATATGAATCATCGCATGAGTTTCAGACAAAGAAAAAGCGCCAGCAACAAAGACAGCATGAAGAAAATGCCAAAAGGCAAAAACTACAGCATCCACAGCCACATTCCCGTCTTCCACCCATTCAGCAGTCTGGGGCACGTCCCCAAATGCGGACAGGGCCTAATCAGTCCATGCACGGTTCTCAGCCCCCAGTTACAGGTCCTGGACATTATGGGAGGCCTCGCGGACCTCCTGTTGGTCCAGGTAGATACCCTTCAAGTGGAACAAGTGGGGGATACAACCACCAGAGTCATGGTGGCCAAGGGGGAGGAGGTTATGGCAGCGGTCCATATCCTCCACAAGGACGAGCCCCACCCTATCCTTCCAGTGGCATGCCTGGTGGTGCTCCACGTGGTGGAGGTAGTGGATATGGAGTTGGTGCTCCAAATTATCCTCCAGGTGGTCCATACGGTGGTTCTGGTGCTGGCCGTGGCTCAAATATGATGGGAGGAAACCGCAACCAACAGTATGGTTGGCAGCAGTAACTTAGAGTTGCGGGGAATTGTTGGCGGTAGAAGAATTTCCCAACGCATCTGCAGAACAATCAGGAGATGCTACTCTGGTGGAAAAAAAAGGTAGGCTACTAGCTTCGTTAGGGTAAAATGATAATGCCGATTCTTATTCTCAAATGTGAACCGAGGAATGCTCCGCTTTTTGTTAGGACATATTCCTGTATCTATAACTCCTCAATGCGATGGTTTGGCTGAATAGTCGTGTCTGGTCTTTACTGTACTTGATAAACGATATTTTTAATTCAAGAATGACTTTATTTTGACTTGGTAAGCCTCCCTGTGAAAGATGAGATGAAATGGCCAGTGCAAATTATCTTTGAAAGAACTTCAAGTTATAGGATTTCAAATATGAAGGGCCAAGTATAAACATGAAGATAAAAGAATACTCAAGAGTTCTTCCGCAACACAGATGTGTTGAACCAGATATCTCAAACATTTGGCTCAATGCCATTACAGCCCTTTATAGTACCTTTTGAAAGAACTTCAGCATGAAAAGCAAGATTCTATTCCCAGAAAAAATGATCAAGGGATTCTCTTTATAAACTTGAATTGTTATTTTCTTAATGCACAGGCAAATGCCTGCCATTAGCATAGGTGATATTTTTGGTGAAAAGCTCAATATAAACTGTACTTTGGAATCTGTAGTCATGGACACGGCACTCTGATCCTTGGAGCATAGCTTTGCTAGACCGAAATCACAATTTTTTGGATTGAAATGGTCATCTAGCAGGATGTTATGACATCTTAATAAAGTTTAGATAAAGAGAATCAAATGGTTTTTAATAGAGAATATGTTAATCTGGAGAATCATTCGTATGATTTTAAATAGTGATTGTCAGATATAAATTTAGATATGTTTTCATTTTATTATTTATATATTCTTAATAATTAGATATAAATATTTTTATATGTTATGAAATCAATCGAGTTCTATCAGGGGGAACAAGAAGTAGAAGGCCTAACATTGCCTCCAAAATCTTCTCTAAATTCTGAAGGGACATCGGCTTTTGATATTGCTGGGTGATGCGAATCGAACGTGATCACCATCTACATCGAGTGAATCTATAGATTTAATTTCTAATGTAATATGAGATATGTATTTCATAATTATTAGTTTAATATATCATGTAATCTTATTATATTCGTATAAATATATATTTATTATTAATAAAATCTTCAATTATTTTTAATATTTAATTTATGAATCTGATATAATATTAACACCAAATAAAAAATAACACAATTTAATAAAAGTCACGAACTATTATCCTTGTACAGCACATAAAGCTCACTTCGTGAATCGTTGATGATTTTGTTCTATATTGTAGAATTTATTCTATTAAAATCTTTACAAAAATATAAAGAGTATTGTTTGATATTGTTTTTTAAGATATTTTTTATATTAATAAATCAAAATAATTTAAAAGCTAAAAATAATTAATTAAAAAAAAACATGTGTTTTATTTCTTTTAGGTTGAGCTTTCCAACTTTTATTTCGCCTTTTTTACCTTGCGTGTAGTTGTGTATAATATTTTTGAGTCCGTGACAGTTAATTTTATGATAAAAAAAAAATTAAAAACTCGAATTTAACACCCGACCAAGAGAGGGCCAAAGCAGCTCTCATCGGCCACGCGGCTCAGCATCATTCAACACGTGTCTTAAGAATCTTTTTCATTTCCAAGTCAAACATCTTCCTTGTCAGATCCAAACACATCAAAGCCTGACTTTTACTACTTTAAGCATCACGAGACGCCACGTAATGACTTCTAGATTTCCACACCGGGCCCAACTCAATCAAATCAAATCCCCAACACCCAGATCCACCCTCCACGTACACCTTAATCCATCTCTTCCGTCCACGTCTCTCTTAGACAACCCCAAATTAATGGCTTTTGTTGATCCCATGTGGCAGCGTACAAGTGGGCAAAGAGCAATCGACGGCTAACCTTCATCTGCTTTAACTTGATCATCGTTGCTTAAATGTTTTATATTCCCATTTAGCTCCTTGTGTTTATCCTTTTCCACTTCAAAACCTTTCTCTTTCATGCAAAATGAAGAAGTTGGCACCAAATATTTGCTTTTTGTGATTAATTTGGTACACTAATACTTGAAATTTGATTTCATTTGCGATAGCTTGTAGATTCTTTTATAAGGAGGAGGATGAATCAGCTCAGCGAGATCAAGACGTTGAATTCTCGTTGGAGAAGAATAAAAATCCGAGGATTGAAGTATACGTGTCAAAATAATAAATCCGATGTCACCATCTCCGGCGGGGATGGTGGCAACGAGAGGAAGAGGGATGATTTGTGTGGTGAAGAGAAAAAAGCAGGAGAAATTTTTGGTGCAAAAGCTAGTGATGATGGTGGCTCGAAGGAGATATCAATATCGTTAACATCGCCGAGAAATGATGCTGTTTTGGAAGATGAAGCTGTGTTATCATATGGGTCGGTGTCTGTTATAGGGGGGAGGAAAGAGATGGAAGATACAGTGAAGGTGGAGTTGGGATTTTTGAGTTTTAATGAAGGTGAAAAGAAGTATGATTTTTTTGGTGTTTATGATGGACATGGTGGAGCTCTTGTGGCGGAGGCGTGTAAAGAGAGGCTGCATAGAGTTATTGTGGAGGAGATACTGGAAGGAAAGGAAGGGGGTGGTGGTGTGGAGTGGGAGAAGGTGATGGAGGAGTGTTTTAGAAAGATGGACGAGGAGGTGGTGAAGGATAAGATGATGGGGTCTACGGCTGTTGTTGCGGTGGTGGGGAAGGAGGAGGTGGTTGTGGCTAATTGTGGGGATTCGAGAGCTGTGATCTGTAGAGGTGGGGTTGCCGTGCCATTGTCAGTTGATCATAAGGTAATGATTTTTGAGTTTGTTGAAATTGATCGAATTTTTCCCACCTTCAATATCGATTTAGACCATCAATCTCGTAATTATGTGAAGCTATTTGCTAGTTTCATGACTTAAAATTTTCTGGGATTTTCCGGGATTTTATTCTCAGGTATGAAATATGTCTGTTAACCTAATCAAGATCAAAAGAAGGTTCCATGGAATTTCTATCTAGGTTGTGCTGTTTAATTACTATTAAGATCGTTTGGTAATATTATATAGAATCTTTTGATGATCAGATGGTTCACCCTGTATAATCTTTTAGCCCAAGGTCCTATTAAAATTTAAAAAGAAAATGAAACGATAAAGAATATGTTAGACTACAAAATATTGTAAAATATGATGACAGTGACGATATCTGTGGTGATAATTTTCTCCTCCTGAACTGGACAGACAGTTGCTGCAAATAATTTGGGGAAAAAACAATAAGAATTAACTCACTCCTTCTGAGGTTGCAGATAATTTAAGGGTTTGGTCTCTGTTTTTTAATGTTTAAAATGAATAATTTGTTGACATCTTTTTTTTGCTAAGCCTGACAGACCTGATGAGTTGGAGAGAGTTGAAGCTGCTGGTGGAAGAGTTATAAACTGGAACGGGCACCGTGTTCTAGGAGTTCTTGCCACTTCAAGATCTATAGGTATGTGATTCTTCATCAGTTATTACATCTCAGGACCTGGATTAATTTGTTCTCTCGGGATTCTTCCATGGCGGCTTCTCTGTGCATCTTTTCATCTAGTTTTTAAGAAAAGCTATGAATTTGTATATATTTTTTTAATTAATTAAGGTCTCAAGAGAGTTTTCAGTAGACCATGCAAACTAACGGCTTGATTTACGAAATCTTTTTAAATTTAAATCTATAACTAGTATAAAATGCTGGCCTTACAACTGGGGCAGAGCACAACCAGATCACATTAATCAACGAGTAAACTGCTGTTAACCATCCTTGAGAACTGTTGTGATTACACTTATCTATCATTTTAAACTAATTAACAGTGATTTTATCTCAAATATAGAAATTCAGTGATGTCATTAGGTCATATTGAAAATATATTTGACACGAGCAGGATTAAGAGATTGAATTTCATGAATAAAGTGTTATCTGTAATGTAATTATCGTAAATTTTACTGTAAAACAAAAATCCCATCAATATTATCTTTTTCCTTCGTTGCATGGCTTTAACATGTTGATGCAGGTGATCAGTATCTCAAACCATTTGTATCCTCCAAACCAGAAGTCACCGTGAATAAGCGAGCTGAAAACGATGAGTTCCTCGTACTAGCCAGTGATGGCTTATGGGATGTCATCTCCAACGAGTTCGCATGCCAGATTATTAAGAGATGTCTGCATGGCCGGATGAGGAGGAAGTCCCAGGGAGTTGTGAGCGAGAGCCGCCGCGCAGCGGAGGCTGCAGCGGTGCTTGCCGAGCTAGCAATGGCTCGGGGCAGCAAAGATAACATCAGCGTGATCGTTGTTGAGCTCAAAAGGCGCCACCGTGTTTCCTGTTAATGGTATAACTAATATGTATATGCGTATACTACGGTATATTTATTTTTTTCCATTGTATTCGATCTTGAATTTATTTTTCTTACAGTTACTATAAAAAAAATGTTTATGGTAACTGGCCGTGGTTTTGGCCTTTTGAGTTGAAGTAGAAGTTCATGATCCATCTAATTATTATTTCTTAAGCTGTAATGGCTCTTCAATAATGATAGTGAAGGCTGCTGCCATTGTTGTTTCTTTTTACTGTTTCTGAACCAAGAACACATGTAAAAGACTCATCATTTTGCATTTGATCCTTTCTGGACAGTAATCATCACTGGAATAGTGTTCAGGCATGATTCCCCTCAACAAACCGTTTACCAACACGTGTGAGGTTAAATCAGTAATAATTTGCTGATGTTAGTGTAAGCCATCATGCTTTTATTCAAAGCTTCGGTCCTAAATTCACCATAATCACGTTGGATTAAGTACTGATATTCTGTCATATTCGAGGTGCGGTCGTCCTTGTTTAAGGGTATTTTGTTTTTGGGTGTTGTTTTTTATAAAAAAATATTTTTATTTATAGTTTATAACTGAAATTGAAGTGTTTTGTTAAAACTCTGGTTGAATTTGAGATTAAATGAAAATCAATTTTATATTTTTGGTTATTATGTTTTTCATATTATTATTAACTTGTGAAATTATTTTAAAGTCTATATTATTTCAAAATAATTTAAAAAATCAAAAAAGTAATTTTAAATTAAAATATAATTTCAACTACTAACTTTACAAGTTTCAAAGAAGCAATTTAATTTATTTCCATTTAAATTTAACTAATTTTCTTTTAATTACTAGTTATTTCATTTAAATTAATAAATTCATTTTTTTTAATTTCTTTTCCTATCAACTCTTAACCCAATTTCTTTTACTTAAAATAATTTATAAAATCGAAATTTTCTTATAAATTCATTCTCTTTAATTTTTTCAACATCAAATTAGATTGTTATTTTTTGAATTTGTAAATTTATTAAATTGGTTTTTCTTTATAATTTTATATTTAAATATGAAATTAGTTGAAAAATAATTCTTTTTATTAAATCTAGTCTAAAATTTTAAAAATTATAAGTTTAGAAAAATAATCAAGGTTTAGAAATCTTGTTTGATTTATTGGCAAAAATTTTGAATTAATATTAATAAATTAATCAAACTTATATTTTTCATGTTTATTTGAAAATAATTGGCCCTATAAAGGGAGTTATTTGCTTATATAACGATGCAATAAAACAATAAAAACTGATTTTTTTTTACCTTGCTTTTATCATGTCTCTATAAAAATCCAACTAAAACATAAAATGATAAGGCAAGAAACCTTGCTTGTTGAGTTCGTCTGTGGATGAGAAGACAACTAATAGTTGATTCTCCTCAACACACCTTATAAATATAGTTGTGGTTATATAAATTATTTTTTATTTAAAAATATATTAAAATTATTTTAAAATTTTAATTTAAAATAATAAATAATATTTTTTTTTCTAAAACGTTTTTAAAATGCATCGATAAGCTAGAGCGGGCCTTCACCAATCACCAAGGCGTGGCATGCCCAAGTGCACCGTCGTTTTTGATGTTGTCTTCCTGCCTGCTATCGATCAAAAGACAAAATGAGGTGGTTGTCGTGGGCTTTGAAAGAGACTGCAGTGACCGGAGGAGGTAGATATTTTCTCCGGCGCGTGTGGTCAATATTAATTTGACATGATATCACCCGTGTGTAGTTTACTGGATTAATTAAAATAATCTTATTTTATCATCCGTGTGCAGTTGACCGTACTAGATTTTTATTTCGCGACGCAAGGGATTACATTTTTTATGTTAAAAAAATCTAGGTGTTGATTTTGAGTTTTTTTTTAATAGCACGTGCGAGGATAAGAATTTGCATGTGTTTTTATTTTTATTTTTTTGCTTTAAGATTTTTTATTTACTAATAAGAATTTTATTGGTGGATTTTTATATATATTTTATAGAAAAATATCATTTATATATATATATATATAAAAAAAAATAGATTTTAATTAAATTTTTTTAATTGACGACCATTAATTATATATATCACATCAAATCACATCACGCATTATACCACAATACCCTTGCTCCACAGTAGGGCCCACATATAAACTTTAAGAGCATAGGATGCAGTCGAATTAGGGCATGGACAAATAGGGGTGGTCATAGGTCCGTCCGGGTCAAGTTCATACTTCTTATAGTATTCAACTTAACTTTTAGTGATTTTCTGGTAATGTGTTTTATATTTATTTTAAAATTATTTTTTATTTAAAAGTATATAAAAAATATTTTATATATATATATCATCACATAAAAAATAATAATAATTTAGATTAAAAAATTAAAATTTAAAAAATTAATGAAAAAAATTACTTTTGAAATACAGGGCAAACATAGTATTAATATTTTACAGGGTAAAATTATATCTATTTTAAAAACAAAATATTGGTGGGTTATGAATTAATTTATCAAGGTACCCATTGTATTTATGAGGTATTTTCAAGTAAAAAAAAAAACTAAAATTAACTTTTTAATCTCTAGTAACCTTGATTTTATTTACTTTTCATCGGAGAAGAACGAAGAGCGAGTTTGTCACCCCATTATAAATAAAAATAAAAAAGGAGTGAATGTGGCACGAGCTTCCAGGCCCAAGTGTGTTCGGGATTTTTAATTTAGAAGCTAGGCACGTGTGCGTGGCTTATTGGACATTAGCGTCGTTCAATTTTATTTTTATTTTTATTTTTTATTTTTTCTTGTTGCATTAGTTTTTTCAATTTAAATATACTTTAATATCCCTTTATTTTTTAAATGGTGATTGATGTTTTATTTATTTATTTGTTATAAATGCTTTAAAGAGATTAATTCAATTTTCTTTTCATTGTATTTAATATAAATTAGTTGTATTTGTACAAACTATTTGCATGTGTATCTATATTTTATGTTTACTATGAAAAATAGCTTATTACTTTAGTATTTAATTAATGCCAAAACCTTTTTTTGATTTATTAGTTTAAATATTTAATTAATTATTTTATAAAATAATATATTTTTTTATTTTTGAATTAAAAACTAAAAAATATCATAGGACATGTGCTTTTTCTAACCAAAACATATAGTTTATTTGAAAGTGTTGCTGATATTACTTTTTAAAAAAAAAAAATTATTCAGTAATATAAAATGAGAATTATTCAAAAAAAAATATTTGATATCATTATATCAAAATAATTTACAAACAAACAAAAAATATTTTAAAGAAAAAAATAAAATTAAAAAATTAAAAAAAAATATTTTTGAAGTACAATAATAAATAGACACATATGGATGGATAAAAAAGTTCGTTACTATATAATAATTGTTTGGAGCGCAGTTGCATCGCAATTTTTTTTTATTTTTTTTTCAAAAAAACTCTGAAATTATTTTTTATTTATATATTTATTTAATGTGTTATATTAAAAATAAAAAATTATTTCAATATATTTATAAAATAAAAAATAATTTAAAAGATACCAAACACCACAAATTCAATCATACCCACATAATTTTTAACCACGTTTTTCTTGTATGGTAACAGGTGGACCTTTTCACTTTTATCAACACCACAAGGAATTATTTGAAATTACTTTTAAATACATGGTGCATATTGGTCAGCAAAATAAAGTGGATATGTATTTTCTTTCAATGCTTTTTTAAATGTTTGATAATGTTTTTAATTCATTTTGGTCTTGTTAATATTACATCTATATCTTACTTGATCAATACATGATATGTATGCAACGACTAGATAATTTATAAGACTTGTTTTTTAATAATAAAAAACTACATCAATTGAAAAATACATTTTATAGATTCAAGTAAACAAGTAAAACCCTGATTATTCCAGGTTTTTAAATCAGATGAATGTTATAACAACTTGATTCAGATTTTGTAATTAGTAATAAAAAATTAATATTCCTTTTTAATTCTTTGATTCTAACTTTACTACCTTGTTTTTTTTTAAAGATGAGTTGTTCTTATGCTCTTATCTAAAGCTATTGATGTGATAAAGCCTTTGTTCTCCAATCATGGCCTCAGAGTACTCTCCTTTATCATAATCACATTTAATAATAATAATAATAATAATAATAATAATAATAATATGATTACTTCTTGGAGCATTTACAAAGCATATACTTTTTCTTGTTATTTTACATCTACAAAGCTGTTTTATTAACCAGGAGATACAAAATAAAAAATTACATTGCTCATCGAGTAAGGTCCTGTTCAACACTGCATTTGAAACACTGTTTTTGAAAAAAAAAATTCATTTTAAAATTATTTTTTTTAGAATTTTTAAATTAGTTTTATGTATTGATATTAAAAATATTATTTAAAAAAAATATTATTTTGAATTTATTTTTATTGCAGTTACTATAAAAAAAAAGTTTATGGTAACTGGCCGTGGTTTTGGTTTTTGGAGTTGAAGTAGAAGTTCATGATCCATCTATTTATTGTTTCTTGAAGTTGTAATGGCTCTTCAATAATGATAGTGAAGGCTGCTGCCAGATTCATACTGCTGCTACTATTGTTTCTGTTTGCTGTTTCTGAGCGCATCTGGCCACAAAAAAATAAAGAATGGGCCAAGAACACATGTAAAAGACTCATCATTGTGCTTTTGATCTTTTCTGGAAAGTAATCATCACTGGAATAGTGTTCAGACATGATTCCCCCTCAACAAACCGTTTACCAACACGTGTGAGGTTAAATCAGTAATAATGTGCTGATGTTCTAAATTCACCATAGTACTGATTTATTCTGTCATACTTTTTAGTAGAATATATTTTAAAGTGTTTTTTATTTAATTATATTTTTTATTTTTTTAAAAAAAATAATTTAAAATAATTTTGTTTTTAAAAAACACATGATAAACACTCGCCTTCACCAATCACCCAGGCGTGGCATGCCCAAGTGCACCGTCGTTTTTGATGTTGTCCTCGTGCGTGCTATCGATCAAAGACAAAAAGGAGGCGGTTGTCGTGGGCTTTGAAAGAGACAGGTTCTTATGACTGCAGTGACCGGAGGAGGTGGATATTTTCTCCGGCGCGTGTGGTCAATATTAATTTGACATGCCTTTTTTTACTGCTCATATACATTATACGTGTGCACATATAAGTGGATAGAGCAGCATGCATGCAAATATTATCATAGTTGTCCCGGTGAAAACTAATTGTTTCATATATATATTTTGTGCATTTTTTTCCGAATATGAAATATCTCATCTCATCCTCTAAGGAATCTGCAACGAAGAAATCTGACTGGTCACTCACATTCGCAGATGGGTCCACGTGGTGTCGTGTAATTTGTCGTGTAATATGCCTGTTTGGCAACGCGTTTCAAGGAAAACACAGTTTATATCTGTTTGGTAATTCATAAAACACAATTTCATTGGCATGGGACCCGCCAAAATCACGATCGAAACTGAGGTTTACATGAAGCAGCATTGTGTAGATTTTGTTGCGTTTCAAACAGAGTATACAGAGAGGAAGCTTATGTTCTTCTGGAATTGATGCATGCAGCTCTGCATCGCTTCTGACTTGTGGCTCTTCATCGATGGCGGAGAGGAGATCGAAAGAGAGGAGAGGGTCAGGAGATTGTTGGGGAGTGGAGGCGTTTGTGGATTGTAGTAGA
>CM054991.1:14841988-15016310 GCA_029030765.1 Salix suchowensis
CGTAGTCTTCTTTATTCTATTTAATAAAAATTAAGTACAAGATAATATAAGTCTATGTATAAATATCAAGTTTAAATAGCTTTTATTTGAAGAGATGTGTTAAAAAATAATATAAATCATATACTGAAAACCTCACTTAACAATCTAAATTTTTAGATAAAATAATTCCTTAACAGTCTTAATGTTGGATTTTCCACGTTGTGCCCGAGATATATACTCCATTCAACCAGAGCTTTTCATTATGCTCAACATCCTTCGAAAGAAGGTCAAGTTAAAATTACATCCGGTGAGAGCACAAGGGATTGGAAATGAGGGAGATAAGATTCTATAACGGAATATGAGCATAGGACAAGATAAATAAAAAATAGCTAATTAATTTTTTAGTTTTTCCCCCTTTTAATCCCGTGAATTTAATTGATAAATATATTAAAACGCTGCAAAAATTGTATTGTGCTTACTAGTGATCATAAAAATACTTTTATCTAGGATTTCTTTCTCCTACTTGTACTTTTTTTCCTCTCTAAAATAGTCCCCATAAATAATTAATAGGATGATACCAGTTACATTCATTACTATAAAGTTCTTCCCTAAACACACTTCCATTTTAGTATAGATAACAGTTGCAGTGTACAATATCATAAGAAAATCACAATTTAATCCTTATTGTTTTTTCAATTACATCCTTCTATTTCTTGGATAATAAAGTGTTTATTTGATTGAGCAAACTAAAATGAGGTTAGAGTTAATAGCCTAACAGTTGAGGTCAAGGTTTCTTCTTGTTGGGCATGTTTTCTTGCTACACTCACTATTGGGTTTAGTTAAGGATTTGAGATTTATATTATTTATGTTCCATATTGGGCTGAAGATCCCAACCATTGTTGATGGTCTTTGTGTCTTGGGCTTGAGCTCTATTTATTAATGAAAAAAAAACTAATCGAAAACTATATATAAAATCACAAACACCACTATATTTCGAGGTATTTAATTCAATTAAAATATATTTAATTTTGACTAACTTAATCTGTATAATCCTGATGTTTATTAACTTTTGTTGATTTTTTTGAATTGAATGGTTATAACAGGAATCTTAAGATTTAACTTTACTCCCTTCTCATATATAAATTAATTAACTAAGCACATTCATTCAAATCCAGACGAGGAGCGGAACGCAGTGCTCGTTTTTTCTCGTCTAATCCAGGATGAAGTTATCTTGAACTGGTTATTGACAGTACTACAACTCAATTATTAAACAATTTAGGATGAAGTGATAAAAATGAATGTTGTGATTTTGTTGATGAATTGATGAAGATGTATCGTGATTTTATGAGTGAATTGTAGAGTATAACAATCTAATTCTATATAGCAAAGAAAAAAAAATGAGCATAGGAATAACTTAATACATAATAAATCCAAAAAAGCAAGTTTACAAGACATCGAAAGTGTGAATAAAAAGCCATTTTAGCTATTAAAATATAGCTACTCAATTAGTTCGAGGAATCACATCACATAGAGACCAAACCCAAAACAATGGTGGGCAGCAGAGAGGCATCAGAAAGCTTCTGAGCCGGGCTGTGATCAACCTGAGCTAACTATTTCAGCGGCAAGGGTGTGAAATGGTTTCAGGAACTGAGAAATTCGGTTTTCGGGGTTTGTTCTTGATAAGTCGCGATTGAGAAACCACAAAGCTGGCCCAAAAGAAGTAAGATGGGCCGCGTCCATAAATTTTCTCATCGATTAAGACCCAAAACAATCGCGTGACCATTCTTTTCTCATCTGATTAAAAATCTAAAACCAATGGATAAATAAAACAAAGGAAAAGGTTTACATCTTACGTGGCATAAGGCATGTGCCTTTGTCGCTGCCATCCTACGTGGCGCAATAACGAGAAAGTATTATAAAAAACATGTGATCGTCGTCATTAAGTGATTATTAGCCATAGTTTAAGAGTAATTTAGTCATGCTAATATTGTTAATTTTGTTTATTGATATTATTTGTCCATTGAAGAGTTGCATGGACAAAATCCCTTGTTTTATCAATCGAATTTCAATGAAATGACAGCATGAAATTGACCAACTTCTTTACCCTTAAATGTCACAATACCATTTCAATTTACAAAAAAATGCTTATCTTCCTCTAAAACAACGTCGTTTGTTAAAATTTAGGCCCTTGATTCTCTTCTTCGATCAAATAATAACTGACTTGCTACTTAATAAATGTGCCATATTCTTCTGTGTCAAAAATGTTAGCTTACCATATCAGAAACATTTGTGGTCACTTCAGGCAAATTAAAAAAAAAATCACTAATCATTTGCAAAAGTTAAATCACGGAAAAGAAAATAGCATTTACTAAACCAAGTCAACAGATAAGTCTTCCTTCAGGAAAAGATAGAAGAGAAGAACGAAAAGCTACAGTGTCATCAGCAATACTGTAGCAAGAACAGCAAAAGGCTTACACAATTCCGACGGTCAACACAAACACACAATACACCCATGCACTGATCGGTCATCACAAACAAATAACAACCCATAAAAGAGAGGAAAACAAAGACCCTTACCGGAGAAGAAAGGAGGCGCAGAGAGAAAAAAAGCGAAGAGATGAAAAGAGAAGACCTGAAGGGAAAAGGAAAAAAAATAATACCCCCGGAGGTAACAGTTAATTTTTGTTTTATCTATGAGTATTATGTTACCCCTCAATCAAACGCTAAAATCATATGTATAGAAGGATAAAATAATAATTTCATATTTATCTCAATTAAGAACTACAATACAATCATCTACCATAATTCCCCGACCTCATTTAGTTTTTTTTAGTTTTTTTATTGTAATAATACTGAATTGGTATGCTAACACAACTGTGACAAGCAAGAGTGCATGGATGCAAAACTAGTTGCGATGAGGAGCAGTGGTGTTCCTAGGAAACCCTATGCATCTGGACGGTGTCACCTTCAATATTATGAAAGCTTCATTTGAAAAGTATTTCATGCCAGTGAAGACAAGAGCCTGGTTCGGGTCATAGAAATGAAAGCACATAAATGAAAAGCTCCATTAACAAACCAAGTAAGAGAAGCAGTTTTATTTCAGAAAAGAAAGCCACAGTGCCTTTGAAATGAATAAAGCCACCTTACAGAACTCAAGCTGTACCGTCTAGTAGAGCAGTGCAGCCTTCCATGAGATAGATTTCAATATTCATGGAATTGATGGGGCTATGATGGGTGAATAGCCAAAGATAGCACCAAATATCTTAACTTCTTTCTCAGCTCGAACCCTGTAAAAAGAGGTTGCAGCGGTTGGGTCCAATACGGAAAACTTGATCTTGTCGCCGACTTTGAGCTTCTTGTTGCGACCGAATGCAAGCCAAGTACCCTTTGAGAGAACTGGCTTCGGGTGTCCTTTCTTGCGAGTAGAGCACTGGAATGTCCAGACGAAGCCACTCTCATCCATTGCTTGAAGATCTTGGACATGGCCGCCTTTGAAAGATGGGAGAGACTTGAAAAACTTGGTGGGCAGTGAGAGTCTCTTCTGAATGTCCGTACTGGTTAGCAGCTTTGAGAACTCTGCCATTTTTGCTTGCTTCGTTGCAGTATGTCACCCATTTTATAATGAATTGGTAATGAATCGCGTCCGTCCATTTTACAATATGCATCGTGGATGCATGCCGTATGCGACGAGATTTTAAAAATGTTGAAAAAACCCTAGATAATCCATGTCATTTTTACAATATACATCGTGGATGCATGCCACGTATGCGACGTGATTTTAAAAATGACATGGATTACGTATGCGACGAGATTTTAAAAATGTAAAAAAACCCTGGATAATCCATGTCATTTTTAAAGTCTCGTCGCATACGTAATCCATGTCAACAATATTATAATGATAATTTCAGCCATAGATCCATGTCATTTTTAAAATCTCGTCGCATACGTAATCCATGTCAACAATATTATAATGATAATTTCAGCCATAGATCCATGTCATTTTTAAAATCTCGTCGCATACGTAATCCATGTCAACAATATTATAATGATAATTTCAGCCATAGATAATTTAAATTGTAAATATGAATAGATATAAAGAATTTAATTTTAAAAAACAACAAAATAAGAAGCAAAGTTAATATGAAAATTAAATTAAATCACACTAAAAGATAAAATAAATTCAAAACAGAATATATATCTTAAGTTTTTAAAAGTGTATTCCACTCAAAATAACATAAAAGTTTTTTTCTAGAAAACTAAACTAATTTATTTTTAATTAAAAATATTTTCCATTAACTATTTGTTTTCAAGAGGAACTGATTTTCCAAGGAGAAATCTATAAGTAATTTTCATGAAGCTTCTAGACTAAGAAGGAAAAGGCGGTGGAGAGAAAATTTGGATTGATATTTTAACAAAAACATCCCATTTTTATTTTTATTTTTATTTTTATTTATTAACTAACGTGAAATTTAATTGATTCACTTGAGCTCTAATGCCTTTGACTTTTCTTTTGTGATGATATAATTGTTGGTCATCGCACGATACCACTGGGTGAAGATGTAAGAGAAGCCCTAATCTGGCGATGTCGCAAGTTGGTTTTACAAGGAGGGGCATCCAATGTATCTTAAAAGTTATTTGTTTTTGATTGTCTTGAAAATATTTTTTTTTAAAAATAAAGTTATTTTATTTCAAGTTAAAGTTTTTTAGTGTTTTCAAATTATTTTAAAGTAATAATATTAAAAAAATAAAAAATATTATTTTAATAAATTTCTAAATAAAAGAAACTTAAAAACAACGCTACAGTAGATATAAACAAGGAAGATATTCTATTTTTTACTTGTCAATGACTTGAGTTTTTTTTAGTGAAATAAAATAAAATAAAAACTGACAACACAAACCAATTTTTAAAAAAAATAATATACAAGTACAAAATACATGCCCAACAAGAGCTACCCCTTAGGGGTTTCATTGTCAAGTTTGGTCCATACATACCCGGCTGAAGAAATAGTTCAGTCTGTGACTCCTCGTGAGCTAGTTTTTGGAGGTTGCTAGCTGATATTAATTTTTGGGTTAACGATGATATGATGTAATTTTTATACATAAACCAGCACACGCACGCAAATTCAAAAACAAAAAGTGGAAAAACCAAAAACGCTCTCATTCAGTAAGAAACATAACCGGGGACAAAATGGCATTGCGCACTGTTGAAGTTTACAGTAAAAATCACTGGATGAAGAAAATATATCTGGCGATATCGACATTGCCTAAAGTGATGAAAGAAAAAGAAAAGTTTAAGATAATGCACTTCCCATTCAGACCTGCTAGAATATACAACATACTGTTTGTTTTTCGTTTTTTTTATAAAAATAATAATATTTTTTATTTACCTCAAAAAAAGTTGTCTTTTCAGACAATGTGTTGCTGTCAAAGAGATTTTTTTTAAAACTATTATTTTAATATATTTTTTTTAAAAAAAATTAATAAATAATTACTACTATAATTCTAAAACAATTGATAATTATATAATGGACATTACCTGTTTCTTTGACAATCTGAGCCGTAAGGTTTAGCTGCTGTTATTAGGTGCACTGTTCTATGGTGTTTGACAATCTGATTTAAAAGTGATTTCTAAAACACTTAATTTTTATATATATTTTTAAAAAAATTAATTTTTTAATGTTTTCATATCATTTTTATATACTAATACTAAAAATATTTTTTTTAAAATAAAATATATATTATTTTAATATTATTCTGAATAAAAACATTTTAAGAAACACCATCTACCGTATTGTGTTTTTGCCTTTTCCTTGTGAGAGTTCAGTAAGGGTAATACATGTCTAACTTCTTTCTTCTATTTGTGTTTTTGCCACATCAGCTCAGAAGATGATGAGACTAGATTTTCAAGACTCCTTGTAAGACCCACTTGCGACAACGCCAGATTAGGGCTTCTCTTACATTTTTTATCCAGTGGTTTACAAAACTCACTAATGTTGGACATGTTGTAAGAAGGCCACAGGCATCCACCGACTAAATGTATTCAAACAAATATAATTTAATTATTAATATTATCTAGTATATGTAGACAATATAGTTTTTGATTTTATAATCGATTTTATTATCTAGTATATCTAGGTACTTTGCGAGCCTCTTGGAACTTATTTATTTATGTCTTGGCCCTTGGATCTTATAAAAAGCTAGAATGCCTTTTCTGATATAGTTTTATCTCTTTTCAAATATTTATTATTATTTTTCAAAAGTCGTTTTGTTTTTCAAGAGATGCAGACGTCTATAAATCGATTTTTATCTAAGTTTAATATTAATTTAACTCACGGTCTCATTTATTCAAACAAGCCCACCTCTCCCTGGTCCTGGCTTGATACGATGTTGTCATAGAAGTCAAACATCATTGATGCTTATCTCATGTCATGACAAAAAGGTCCCGATATATAAATTATAAAGTACCACATATATGAAATGATTCGAAAGATTTTGAGAGAGAAATATATAACATTCCCTACATTCTAATTATTATGACTATGCTTTTATTTAAGGAAATATATAATATTCCCTACATTCTAATTATTACGACTATGCTTTTATTTAAAGATTATTAAGTCGTAGTGATTTTTATGAGTATGGTTAAAGTTATTTTTGAAAGTATTTTTTTTTTATAAATACATTAAAATAATAAAAAAAATACTTCTCAAATGCATTTTCAAATACTTACTAATTTTTGGTGATGTGATATATGACATTTTTTAAAAAGTATTTTTTTTTTGTTTGATTAACTTTTTATAATATTCTCTACATTCTAATTCATTGTTTTTTTTTTTAAATTATATTAATTCTTTTTGACACTGATGTATTGAAATCAACAGAAAATATTAAAAAAAAAAACATTAATTTAGTTTTTTTTATATCAAACGCACTAAAACATGATTTTAAATTTATTAAAAAAGCCTTTAAATTTTCTAATAATATAATTGGCTTAGATGTAAAGAAAACAATCTTTCACGTTCAGGTGATATAATCAAGTCTCATCATTTATATTTTTAATAAATGATATATCTACCTTGAATTAGCTTTATTTATAAAATATTTTAAATCTACGAGAGTTGATTCCAAACCCTTTTAGTTCAAGTCATTAAAAGGGTTAAAATAAAATAAAATTACCAATCTGATCAAAACTCAATCAACACTTATGTGAACTGGTTATTGGTCTAATCAAAATCCGGTTAGCTCATAAATAAAATATTCTTGTAATATTTACTTAATACGATAAATTGATAATATAGAGGTATTTGATTTTTCATTATGGTATGTTAGATTTTAAAAAATATTTTTCAATGGAATATAAATAAAAATAATTTTTAAAGTAAACAATTAAAAAGAAATCTATTTATAATTTTTTTTACTTGAACATTAATTAGAGCATGATAAAAGAAACCTTTCAGCATTTACATTAATTTTTGCTTGGAATTAGCTAGGGGGATCTCACTTGCAATCCGTGGGATTATCATTTATGCCATGGACATCTTTAAACTGAGTTCATCGATCGAGCTTCTCTTAAAGGTCTTTTTCCCAAGTGCGTGAATCATTGTTCAAGGGATGTAATAACTTTATGAGATTGATGATGATATTCTCATAATATTATACATGCTCATAATTTTATTCAGAAAAATCATTTTATTGTGTTTTTTTAGATTAAATTGCACAATTCTAAATAATTTTATTTTTGGATTTGAACTAATTTATTTTTGAATTTGAACTAAAAAAAGAAAAAAAAAGCAAGAACAGAAAACAAAAGGAAAGAAAAGAATGAAATTAAGGGAAAAGAGGCTATATAGGCACATATATAGCCAAGAATAGCACCAAATAGATTGATTTCTTTTTCAGCTTGAACCCTGAAAACATGTGGGTTGCAGTGACTTTGTTTTTCTCTTTGCAAAACTTCATCTTGTCGCCAACTTTAAGATTCTTGCTAGCAACGAATGCAAGCCACACCCTAGCAAGAACTGGTTCTGGATGCCTTCTCTAGCGAATTGAACATTATTTTGAAGGTCCAAGCGTAGCTCCTTTCATCAAAATCTGCAGGTAGCCTTCTTTATTCTATTTAATAAAAATCAAATACAAAATAGTATGAGTCTGTGTGCAAATTTCAAGTCTAAATAACTTTCACTTAAGGAGTTGTGTTAAAGAATAATATAGATTATATCCTGAAATCTCACCTAACAACTTAAATTTTTAAATAAAATAATTTCTTAATTGACGATGGGATTTTCCACATTGTGCCCGATATATATACTCCATTCAACCAGAGTTTTTCATTATGCTCAACATCCTTCGGAAGAAGGTTAAGTTACAATTACATCCGGTGAGAGCACAAGGGATTGGAAATGAGCGACCAAAATAGAGGGAGATAAGATTCTATTACGGAATATGAGCATAGGACATGATAAATAAAAAATAGCCAACGATTTTTTTAGTTTTTTCCCCTTTAATCCCGTGAATTTAATTGACAGATATATTATAAACGCTGCAAAAATTGTATTGTGCTTACTAGTGATCATAAAAATACTTTTATCTAAGATTTATTTCTCCTACTTATACTTTTTTTCCTCTTTAAAATAGTCCCCATAAATAATTAATAGGATGATACCAGTTACATTCATTGCTATAAATTTTTCCCTAAACACACTTACATTTTAGTATAGATAATAGTTGCAGTGTACAATATCATGAGAAAATTACAATTTAATCCTTATTTTTTTTCAATTACATCCTTCTATTTCTTGGAGAATAAAGTGTTTATTTGATGGAGCAAACTAAAATGATGTTAAAGTCAATAACCTAACAGTTGAGTATTTAGTGATGGTCAAGGTTTCTTCTTGCTGGGGATGTTTTCTTGCTACACTCACTGTTGGGTTTACTTTAGGATTTGAGATTTGTATTATTTATCTTCCATATTGGGCTGAAGATCCCAACCTTTGTTGATGGTCTTTGTGTCTCGGGCTTAATCTCCATTTATTAATGGAAAAAAAAAAACTAATCGAAAACTATGTATAAAATCACAAACACCACTAAATTTCGAGGTATTTAATTCAATTAAAATATATTTAATTTTGACTAACTTAATGTGTATAATTATAAGTTTATTTATTTTCTATTGATAAAGTTAATTACTACATTTCCCTGATGTTTATTCACTTTTGTTGATTTGTTTTGAACTGAATGGTTATAATAGGAATCTTAAGATTTAACTTTATTCCCTTCTCATATATAAATTAATTAAATAAGCACATTCATTCAAATCCAGACGAGGAGCGGAACGCATTGCTCGTTTTTTCTCGTCTAATCTAGGATGAAGTTATCTTGAACTGTCTATTGACAGTACTACAACTCAATTAGTAAACAATCTAGGATGAAGTGATAAAAATGAATGCTGTGATTTTGTTGATGAATTGATGCAGATGTATCGTGATTTTATGAGTGAATTGTAGAGTAGAACAATCTAATTCTATATAGAAAAGAAAAAAAAAATGAGCATAGGAATAACTTAATACATAATAAATCCAAAAAAGCAAGTTTACAAGACATCGAAAGTGTGAATAAAAAGCCATTTTAGCTATTAAAATATAGCTACTCAATTAGTTCGAGGAATCACATCACATAGAGACCAAACCCAAAACAATGGTGGGCAGCAGAGAGGCAGCAGAAAGCTTCTAGAGAGCCGGGCTGTGATCAACCTGAGCTAACTATTTCAGCGGCAAGGGTGTGAAATGGTTTCAGGAACTGAGAATTTCGGCTTCTGGGGATTGTTCTTGACAGGTAGCGAATGAGAAACCACAAAGCTGGCCTAAAATAAGCAAATTACACTTCAGATTTTTTGTGCTTTCTGCATCCAGAAGGTATCTCTAATCATAATGCGCATCCACAAAGTTGGTGCTCTCAAAAATCGCTTCGCAGTCCGATGTCTCTGTGCACTCTACATTCGCCTCTCGCTACGTCCGAGAGTCCCTTCCAAGGTGTATATATATATATATATATATATAGCACACAACATAGTCAACTAATCTGTTTGTTTAGTGTTTGCAAATTATTTTAAAGTTCTAATATTAAAAATAATTTTTAAAAAAATATTATTTTAATAAATTTCAAAATAAAAAACAACGCTACAGTACCCTAGTCTCACCATCGTCTGAGCTGATGTGGTAAAAACACAAATAGAAGGTAGAAGGTAGAAATATATTTCTAAGAGCATACCCTTAGTGAACTCTCACAAAGGAAAAGGCTCACACTCCATTGACCATTCATTAATGCAGCTCGTAAGGGAGAAAAAACAATGTAATATTGAAAACAAAAAAGGAAAAATAAAATGCACAGAACAAGGCACGAGAGACTTGTTCATATAACAATCACGGAAAACATAGTTAATCACCTGCTATTAATGATGGATATCCTTCAATCTTGGAGAAGAAGATGACTTCAGGGAAATTCTCCAATGGGCATTCAAAAATCAAGACTCTTTGGGACAAAATTATCAGCCAGAAAACGGACGACACTTGTCCCATTCAAGGAGTTTCCAAGCCTTCCAGCGGCCAAACTTGTCTTAGATGTGTCAGACTGTCGGGGACCAACTAAATCAGAATGTCTTCACAATGTAGCTCAATAAATTAGGGTGCAGATTTTGTGATTATTTCAGAAAATGTGAGCTGCTATTGGTGCTTTATGAAGTAAATCTCGAGAAAATTCTGTGCAAAGTGAAATCACATAAATGAAAAGTTCCATTAACAAACCAAGTAAGAGAAGTAGTTTTATTTCAGAAAACACGACAACACAAAGTCACGGTGCCTTTTAAGTGAGTAAAGCCACCTTACAGTACTTAAGCTGTACCGTCTAGTGCAGCAGTGCAGCCTTCCAGGAGAATTGATGATTTCAATATTCATGGAAATATTGATGGGGCTGTGATGGGTGAATAGCCAAATACAGCACCAAATATCTTAACTTCCTTTTCAGCTCGAACCCCGTAAGAAGGTACTGCAGCGGTTGGGTCCAATACGGAAAACGTGATCTTGTCGCCGACTTTGAGCTTCTTGTTGCGAACGAATGCAAGCCAACCCTTTGAGAGAACTGGCTTCGGGTGTCCTTTCTTGCGAGTAGTGCACTGGAAGGTCCAGACGAAGCCACTCTCATCCATTGCCTGAAAAGTCACGGCATGGCCGCCATTGAAAGATGGGAGAGAGTACTTGAAAAACTTGGTGGGCAGTGACAGTGCTTTGCTGGTGTCTGTTTTGGAAAGGATCTTAGAGAAGGTTGTCATTTTAGGCCAAGCAAGAAGAGGATAATGTAAGTATTGTCTTACACGAACGGCTTCAAATCTTTCTTGCTCGTGATCTTTCCCTTGGATGCATCATGAATCCTCTATTTATAATTTTGTACAGGTGCTGCGCGATAGGAGTGGTCAAGGTTTTGTCGTATCGCACATGTGCACAGCGGTCATTGCAAGATTCTTAGTGCCGGTTTTGCACCGCGTTTGGCACGCCGTGCTATAGAAATTTAAATTTTTTTATATTTTAATGTCAAAAATAATTTTTAAAAAATAAAAAAATATTATTTTAATTTATTTTAACACAAAAAACACTTTAAAAAACTTAATATTTCCTTGTCGCCGGCTTGTTTTCACTTTAAATCCAGAAAAAGCAGTTTACAAGACCTCAATAGTGTGATAGCAAGACACGTAGAAAATCCTTATTGCCAACGTCCACTTCTCTTGTGATAGCGACAGCAAGGTTTTGGATTAATGTGATACTGTCGCCGGCTTGTTCCACTTTAAAGTAATTTTTTTAAAGAATAATCACCATTTCCAAAGAATAATCACCATTTCCACTTGAACGATAGCCACTATTTCCACTTTAACGATAGCCACTATTTCTTTCTTTTGTACGGCTCTTGGATCTTTTGCCTTGTATCACTCAACTTCCAAACTAGAAAATGACAGGCTCGGTGCCTTTGCTACCTCCCTACTACTTCCTCTCACATTCTAAAATACCGACGCTGGGGACTAAAATGAAATAGAATATGAAGTGGGGGATTGAAGTGTTGAAAACCTATAAAAAATAATATTAAATACCCTGGAACGAAAGAGATGGTATATCAGGTATAAATTCTAAATTTAAATGGCTAGGATTAAATTAAACCATCCATATTTTTATTAAGTTCGATGATGACAAAGCAATCAAGTCGGGACCAAACCAGCTAAGAGCTTAAACCTTATTTATTTATTTATTTCTTGGTTGATAGCGATAGTTCCAGTGCCCAAAACTGGTCTCTCGTGCCTTGTTCTGTGCTCTTTTTTTTTTGTGCTTTTCAATATTACCCCCCCCCCTAATGAGCTGCATTATATTTCTACATATTAAATTAATACAGAATGATAATTTTAGTTTGTTAAAGTTAAAAATCTAAAAAACAAATATTTCTAAAGAATTTAAAAAATATATCAACACGGTAAAGAAAAACACCATCTAAAAGATGAGTATAAAATATTGTTGTACATCATTAACAACTTTGCCTCATCTAGTTGACTTGTGTTAGATAATTATATAACGATATATTGAGGTCTCATATAAAAAACTAAATTTTTAGGTGATATGGTTCCTTGATATAATATCAAAATTTTGTTAACCACGCGGTCATGAGTTCAAATCTCACCACACTCATTTTATTTGATAAAAATTAAGCACAAAATAGTATAAGATTATGCAAGTTTCAAGCTCCAAAAGATTTTTATTTAAGTAAATGTGTTAAAAAATAATATAAATCATATTTTGAAATCTAAACTAAAAATTAAGTTTTTAGTTTGGATAATTTTTTTACAATTTTTACAATTAGATACACACGCAATTAGTTCTTTTAGGTTACAAGCTAATGGATCTAAGTTAGTAATTAATTAGCATAAGTTTAATAATTAAAATAAACTATTAAACAATGTTTAATATGCTAGAAAAAAAAATTAGAAATAACTTTTTAACATTAAATAAATAAATAAAATATGATAATAAAACAAAATTTTCATTCTAAAATTCTTCCATGTAGTCTAAATCTCAAATTTTCACAAATTCATGGTAGATTTCTGTCATGATTCTAAATATATAGTTCTTTCTTATATAAATAAATTACTAAATTTATCATATATATTTACAAATATTGACAACCTTGGTGTGTAGTTGTCCACAAGAGAGAGAAGGAGAAGATGTGGGAGTATTTGGCTAGTTATAATAAATAAAGGTGGAATTAGCAGAACTCTGAGAATATCAACAAGGCTCCCTCAAAATATCAATAAGCCGGCGGCGTCATGCTTAATTAATCGTGACTCTAGCTTCTTATAATTATGGTAGATGGCGTAAACGGCACGTAAGAAAAATAATTTAGATTAATAGTAGATATGCAAAACATTATATGGTCGCGGTCATTAATTAAAAGCTTAAACCCAAAATCCCAACCCATGAGGATAAATAGAAGAAGTTTGCAAGTGGGGTCTTGGCCTAGCTGTTGAAGAGACTTATTTTCTTCTCTGCACCAGGGTTCACGTCCCATAATGCACGCCTGTCACACCCGTGAGTGCCTTACATGCTCACTAAGTTTGCAGGATGTTCGGTGAGTCGAGGGAATTAGTTGTGATGCGCGTAAGCTGACCCGAAACATCCCGGCTATAAAAAAAAATAGAAGAAGTTACATCTTTTTTTTAAAAAAAAAAGAGTAAAACGAGAATAAAGTTCTAAGATAGAAGTGGTCAAGTTTTGGTGTAAAATTCTACAATAGTTTCCAGTCCTTAATGATAAACCCTTCCAGCTGCCAAACTTGTCTCAGATGTTTCAGACTGTCGGGGACCAACTAAATCAGAATGTCTTCACGATGTAGCTCAGTAAATTGGGGTGCAGTTTTGTGATTATTTCAGAAAATGTGAGCTGCTATCGGAGCTTTATCAAGTAAATCTCAAGAAATCCTGTGCAAAGTAAAATCACATAAATGAAAAGTTGCATGAACAAACCAAGTAAGAGAAGTAGTTTTATTTCAGAAAACACGACAACACAAGATAGATTTCACGGTGACTTTGAAGGGAATAAAGCCGGCCACCTTACAGTACTTAAGCTCTACCGTCTAGTACAGCAGTGCAGCCTTCCATTAACAAACCAAGTAAGAGAAGAAAAGACGAAAATATAAAAGCCACGGTGCCTTTGAAGTGAATAAAGCCACCTTACAGTACTTAAGCGGCACCGTCTAGTAGAGCGGAGCAGCCTGCCATGAGATAGATTTCAATATTCATGGAATTGATGGGGCTGTGATGGGTGAATAGCCAAAGATAGCACCAAATATCTTAACTTCTTTTTCAGCTTGAACCTTTTCTTCCTGAACCTTTTCAGCTTGAACCTTTTCAGCTTGAACCTTTTCAGCCTGAACCTTTTCTTCCTGAACCTTTTCAGCTTGAACCTTTTCTTCCTGAACCTTTTCTGCCTGAACCTTTTCAGCCTGAACCTTTTCAGCTTGAACCTTTTCTTCCTGAACCTTTTCAGCCTGAACCTTTTCTGCCTGAATCTTTTCAGCTTGAACCCCGTAAGAAGGTACTGCAGCGGTTGGGTCCAATACGGAAAACTTGATCTTGTCGCCGACTTTGAGCTTCTTGTTGCGAACGAATGCAAGCCAACCCTTTGTTTTGCTGGTGTCTGTTTTGCCAAGGATCTTAGAGAAGGTTGTCATTTTAGGGCAAGGAAGAAGAAGATACTGTAAGTATTGTCTTACACGAATGGCCTCAAATCTTTTTTGCTTGTGATCTTTCCCTTGGATGCATCATTAATCCTTCTATTTATACAGGTGTTGCATGTCGTACAGTGTTAGAAAAAAATATAAATTCTTTTTATTTTGATGATATTTACGTAGAAGTCAAATGCAGGTGATAAATTATGCTTGTCTCACGTCATGACAAAATGGGGGTCCGGATATATTTGAACTTTTTTTTCAACGAGCAGCAATAGTTTTTGGTGATAGCGATACCCCCGGTCTGGACCCGGTCTGGATATATTTGAACTTTTTTTTCAACGAGCAGCAATAGTTTTTGGTGATAGCGATACCCCCGGTCTGGACCCGGTCTGGATATATTTTAACTTTTTTTCAATGAGCAGCAATAGTTTTTGGTCATAGCGATACCCCCGGTCTGGACCCGGTCTGGATATATTTTAACTTTTTTTCAGCGAGCAGCAATAGTTTTCCAATATATAAGTTTGATATAAATTTTATATGGTATCAGAACTTTATTAAACACACTATCACAATAAGTTTGAATTTTGCCATATTTATTTTATTTAATAAAAATAAAGCACAAGATAATATAAAATTATGAAAAAAAACTTTTAATGTGTAAGTTAAAGAATAATATAAATTATTAAATTTTAAATAAGATAATTTTTAACAAATTTTACAGTTAGACACAGACCATACCCAAAACAATGGTGGGCATCAGAAAGCTTCTAGAGAGCCGGGCTACTATTTCAGTGACAAGGATGTGAATTGGTTTCAGGAACTGAAAATTTGGGGTTTTGGGGATTGTTCTTGACAAGTCGTGAATGAGAAACAACAAAGCTGGCCCAGAAAAAGCAAGATGGGCTGCGTCCACTACATTTTAACCAAATTACACTTCACACTTTTTGGAATTAAGAGTAACGAGGGAGAAGATAAAACTAGAAAAGAGAGGAATGAGGTTTGAAAAGGTCTAGAACTCTGCAATTTTTTTATTTAATTCATTAAAACTAATTGTAATGTCAAGAAAATTACATATAAATAATACAATCATAATCATAATCATAATCAATTCGTGTTTAAAATCCATAAATTAACAAAAGTTTAATAAAATAGCATAAACTGAAATTTAATAATAAAAATAAATAAAGCTTGATAACTTAATAGCCGAATAAGCTCAATCTTCCAATTCAACAACACAAAGATCATAAATCATATGGCTATAGGAATCATGTATTGAGTCTGATCAACTAAAGAACCCTGAATCATCCACAAAGTTTGACACCCAGGTTCCCTGATCTGCTGTTTTTCCTCGACGGATGAACAGTCATCCTCCCCGAAGTCATCGTCCTCATCGTTAGAAATATATATTCTTCCCCTCGAACCATCTTCAGCCATCTTCTTATCCAAATAAGAAGAACCAGCAAAGACTTTCCTCAGCTGAGATATTCGAGTTATTGTCTCGTGGACTTTTTTCACAAACAGTTGGGGAGCATTCAAGAAAACGAAGAGCGGCCACCTAACGAAAATCCAGGACCATAAATTTTCTCATCCATTAAGGCCGAAAACAATCGCGCGACCATTCTTTTTCTCATCTCATTAAAAATCTAAAACGAATGGATAAATAAAACAAAGGCGTAGGTTTACTTCAGTGATAAATTATATTAAAATCTAAATAGAATCAACAATATTATAATTAATTATGATTTAAATAAATGAATAAATAGTATAAATCAAGAAATTAATAATATAAAAAAACTCAAAACTCAAAATTATCAACATTAGCAAATTACTAAATCATAATAAATACACAAGAACCCCATGATAATTTGGTTATTCTTATTATAACAAATTATAATGAACCTCTTTTTAGAATGCAAGTTAATGAGTCTAAATTAGTAGCTAATTAGCATAAGTCTAATAATAAAAATAAACTATTAAAAAATATTTAATATGCTAGAAAAAAATTAATTTATTTTTTCGTCTTTTTGTGAATAGAAAATTAACTATTTTTTAATTTGATTATTGTAGGTCTTTTTACAATTTATATTTTGTTTTTAAATATTATTTAAATGGAATTATAAAATGAATTAATCTTAATACAATGAATTCAATAATTCAGATATCCGAATTTTCTTGCTTTCTTAATGATGATAGTTTTATATTGGTTATTTCATCAAAACCTATTAAATAGATAAATTTATATTGATTTAAAATTCATATATTTCATAGAAAAATTACACTTCACAGGAAATTCGTATATATTTATTATTTTGACTAAATTTATATTATAATAAAAAAAACTTACACAATTAATATTTTTTTATATTATTAAAAAAATATGATATCGGCCATGATGAGATGGGACATTGGCTAGTATAAATATAAATGGACTCGTAAAATTATAAGAATTTAATAGTATTTTAACAAATTTCCACTCGCTGCTCAGCACGTATGCGTGTGGTCAACCTCTCTGGAGTGAATATTCCGATAATTTTACTTCAGCCTACGAAGACACCCCTTCCTTGTTCATCCACGTGTGCATAGAGTCAGCCTCTCTGAAGTGAATATTTATTTTTTGCGTTTTACGTTTTGCAAGCCCAGTAATAGATGAAGATGTCCGAGCAGGGAATTTAAGAGAAGAATTCTGCCTAATTTCCTGATTAATTCAAGAGCATGATTTGCATGCCCCCCTAATTCTTGCTCTAATTTAATCAGTCATAGTTTAAGGGTAATTTAGTCATGCTAATATTGTTAATTTTGTTTATTGATAATATTTATTTGTCCAATCAAAAGTTGCATGTACAGAATCCCTTGTTTATCAAATCGAATTTCAATGAAATGACTGCGTGAAATTGACCAAGTTCCTTACCCTTTAAAACAACGTCGTTTGTTAAAAGTTAGGCCCTTGCTTCTCTTCTTCGATCAAATAATGATTACTTCAGGTAAATTAAAATATAAAAAAATCACAAAGCATTTGCAGAAGTTAAATCACAGAAAAGAAAATAGGATTTACTAAACCAAGTCAACGGATAAGTCTTCCTTCAGGAAAAGATAGAAGAGAAGAACGAAAAGCTACAGAGTCATCACTGTAGCAAGAACAACAAAAGCCCTACAGAATTCCGACGGCTTCCCTGCTCGACAAGTCTCGGAAAGAAAGCAGTTACCTAATTCAGAATTCTCTGATAGCTAGGGTTTCTAGCTAGTTCTTGTGAATACTTAAACATCATCATCACCTATAGTATATTACTTCCCAGCCACACTAGCTAGGTACGTTGTTGCTAATTAATTTACCAAATAAAATTAGAGTTTTCGCTCATGGAATGGGGCTACAATGGGAGAATACCCAAAGATAACCCCAAATATCTTGATTTCTCTTTCAGTTTCAATCCTGTATAAAGGTGTTGCAGGAACAATCTGGTGTTTCTCCTTCAAAAACTTGACCCTGTCCCCATTTTTAAGCTCCTTGTGGCGAGCGAATGCGAGCCAGCCCTTCGAGAGAACAGGCTTTGGGTGCCCCTTTCTTGCGAGTAGAGCATTGAAAGGTCCAGACGAAGCCGCTCTCATCTATTGCTCGAAGATCTTGGACATGGCCACCTTTGAAAGATGGGAGAGGCTTGAAAAACTTAATGGGCAGTGAGAGTCTCTTGTGAACATCCGTTTTGGTTAGCAGCTTTGAGAACTCTGCCATTTTTTTAAAATTTGTTTTGCTTGTTTTGTTGCAGTATGTGGAACCATTTTATACACGCAAGGGATAGATTGGATTGGAATTCAATTGCAAGAGTGGATGACCATTGAATTAAAAGAGTCGGTGCGGGAGGTGACTAGAAGGAGTGGCCTGATACCATGATGGTGGCAATAGGAAAGGCACCAGGAAGGGACTAACAGAATTTCTGTCATTTGAAACCAAATTTCATATGCAATAAGAAAATATTATTATATTAGAAAAAATTCCTGTACCCACCATTAAGTTCATCCTGATTAAATTGAGATTTGCTTGATATGATTTTTAAATTTATGTTCACACTTTTTTCATGGATTTTCAAGAGTGATAAACTCTTTTATATTAAATGGACATTTTTCATTAAAGAATCCAAAATTATGATTCAAATTCAGTTGGACTATTCATTCTAAAAAAAAAAAAAAAATGGATTATTAATAAACTTGCCACTTTGTAATTTCAGATATTAGAGATTTGCTTTTATTTCCCCTCTTAAACTGATATAATTTTGGGATTTTGTCTAGCCAAGTCATGTTAGAGTTTCATTAAAAGGTTAACCAACAAAAAAACACTATTATAATTAATTGTTTTACATACAGAAATTTTTATCGGCAATGCTATGTATTTTTTGTTGGTAATTGTATTCCTAGCAATCGCACAAACAAAAACCTTCCAATAGTAAAACTCTCAACAGTTTATTTTTCATCGATGATTCCATCAGAACTTAATCTATCAACAAAAACACAAAATATAAACTACTGATGGAAACACCGACTGTAATTTCATCGATATATTCTATCGGCAATGCTGTAAATCTACCGATGAAAACACCGACTGTAATTCCATCAATATATTCCTTCAATGACGCCATCAGAATATACCATTAGTGATTTTATCATTAACATTTTATTGATAATTTCATTAGTATCCGCGGTCGGTATATTTCATCAACACACTAAACTACTTTCAAATTTCTTCAATAGAACTCCATGTTCATGAAATCATCACAAAATAATTTAAAATTAAAAAATATCAACGAATTTACATACGTTATATAATCGTTGGTAATTATGTTGGTAAAAATATCATGTTATCATACTTCATCGCTTTTTGAATCTCACTTTAAATTTGCTTGCAAATCTGCAGTATTTACCAACAAAATTATAAATGAAATATATTTGTTGGTAATTTCGTCGGAACCAATGTTATTTATTGTACATCATTGATTTTTGAATTTCACTGTAATTCCCTCGGTGTTTATTACTGATATTTACCGACATAACAATTTCATCAGTAATGGTGTTTGGAAAAGATCCACAAAAATACCTATCGGTAAATACCAATAAAAATGATGACGATAACTTCCTTCAATAATATTTTCATCCAAATATGGATGGAAAAATACTATTTTTCTATCGGTATTTGGTTGATAAAAACTTTATCGTTATTTTCATATGAATTAGTCGATTTTATGATAGTGAAACACTTTTTATAAGTAAAATACTATTTTCAACTTGTGATTAAATATTCACATCAATGTGGTTAATAAAAATTAAATTGTTTTAGAGTTTTTTTTTTGTTTTACTTGTAGTCGCATAAAAGAAATGGTTCTTTAGATGGTTTTGTAAGTTTTGAAATTAAGGTGTTTAATAATTTATTTATAGATGGTGTGTTTTGGCGATACAATATGTTTTTAAAATATTTTGTACAAGAAAAAAATTAATTTGATGTCTTTTATATTTTTATTATTATTTTAATATGTTAATATTAAAAAGATTTTATTATTTTAATGTACTTTTAATTAAAAAAATATTTTTAAAAAGCATCTGGTACCCAATGCCAATTATTAATTATAATGTTTGAAGGTCCATGTTATTTTATGTTTCTCTATTTCTTTTTTATCTATCTTGCTTTTCTTATGTATCTTGTAAACTTTGAGAGAGGAAGGAGTGAGTTTACACGATAAATATTACGGGATAAATATATATACCTTTTCCTTTCTTTTACACAATAAATTTACAATTCAAGTCCACTTATACAAAAAGTTAAAACAGCTCAGGCTTTTACTCTAACATTAGTGAGGGATTATTATGGATTTCAATAGTATAATTAATATTTTATCCCTTCGTCCACGTGAATTTTAGCTTTGGTATCAGAAATGTTTTTTTCTGAAAATTAAAATTATTTTAAACTAAAAATATATTAAGTCACATATTAACAAAAAAAGATGAAAAAAGTACAAATTTATTCTATTTTTTAACGCAAACTGAATGTGATACAAAAATAAATAACAATAAAAATTAAAAGTCAAAACTAAGAATATACATATATAAATATATATATATATAAAAAAAAACACTATCCCGGAAGAACCAAAATAAATAACAAGAAATTATATACGTTTAAACCAGACAAAAAAAAAATTTCATCCTAGCGACTTACAATTTAACAAATTTAATATTAAAATAACAAATTAAAATATATATAAAATCAATCAGTTTATTGTTAAAAAAAAGCTCAGCGCGTGAGAAGTAATTTCGTTTTGACTAAAAAAATTCCCAGTCAATGTATTATTTTTTTTTTTACTTTTTTCAAAAAAGAAAACAACTTTAAACTTTGGGTTTCATGTCGAATCCAGCCACCACCGCTTCCGTCACCAGCTGCGTCGCTTTCACACAATTTCTTCTTATCTCTCGCGCCGATTGCAATAGCATGTTGTCTTTGCTTTGCAATCTACTCAGAGAAACCAAAGGCCAAAGACTTTTGCAGAAGACCCAAATGACAATGGAAAAATTGTCTTGAAAGGGATGGGATGAAAGCAGCCGGCACGCTGGAATGGGTCATTATCGAAGGTAAACTGAGTACGCCGCCGATTTGAGTGCCTCCGGGCACTTTAACCCTGAGGCAATGACTTAATTGACTAGTATCGGAATTAATGGCATCCACCGGATGGATGAGCCGATTCTCTCCTTCAACTATATTTGAGAGAATTCATAGTTTTTTTTAACACTTCAATCCAGTTATTTCATTTCTATTTTATTTTAATCCTCGGTTCCAATATTTCATTTCTATATATGAGAGATTAGTCGACAAGTTACATTGTAATATTACAACAAAATAAATCAATCAAGAAGTTCAACACCTCCAACAATATCAGCGCCGGCGGCTCTTTCTTCATCTGCACCTTCAGCAAAGACAGCCACCTGAGAACCTTCTTACCACCGTGAGGCAAAGCCAAGGTGCCGCGAACAATCAAGTCAGATCGATATTTTGCGGGTTCCAGACCCCGCCGGGACCAAAAGCATTATTCTCTTTCAACTTTTGATTATTCAAAAATAAAAAAATTTGTCAAATTTTAACAGATTGATTTTGTTAAGGAACCATCTCACCTAAAAGCTTAAGCTTGTAAGTGAGGTCCCATGATATGATTTATATTATTTTCTAACACATCCCCTCAAGTGAAAGCTTTTTAGGCTTGAAACTTGCACAGACCCACATCATATTGTGCTTGGTTTTTATCAAATAGAATGAGAATAGTGAGATTCGAACTCCTATTTGCTGGGTCAACAAGACTCTGATACCGTGTTAGAGAATCATCTCACCTAAAAGCTTAAGCTTATAAGCGAAACCCCATAATATGATTTATATTATTCTCTAACAGATTTCAGCAACTGGAGTTTGGTTTCAAACATGAAAATTTATCAAAGTTAGGGTATTTGTTTTGCATACAAATATTTTTACAAGGAAATGTTTTTTTATTTTTTTTAGAAAATTTCTTTTCTGTGTTTGTAGTCTTTAGAATATTCTATAGACAAAATTGATCAATGAGAAATATTTTATAGTAAACATTCAAACGTAGTTCATTTGCTAAAAACTATTCTCAGCTCATGAAATTTAATAAAATATTTTACAAATAGCATTTCACTTATAATATAATCCAACTATAATCTAATTGGAATGAAATATTCTATTCTTTAATAATCTTTTTAAACATGGAAAAGAAATCGTCGTTCGTTTCTTTGACGAACAAGAATCAATCTAATCTTATCCAAATTATTAAACCTTTTGACATTGGGATCCATGCATTATCTTAAATGATTTCTATTGGGTTCCGAAACGCGGGTTGGAAAATTGCGTCGGCAGTGTGTGGCGAGGTATTTTAAAAAGTATTGATATCAATTTTATTTTTTAAAAATATATATTATTTTAATATATTTTTAAATAAAAAAACATTTTAAAACACAATCTTAAACACAACTCCAAACATATAGGAAAGTGCGAGTGATCATCATGGCTTACATCATAAACGGAAGCTTCAATCACAATGAGGTGGGGTCGTCCTCTTTCTTTTTCTCCCCTCAGCAACCGACCCTTCAAACTCTTCATCCAATTGCTGCTCTTCTCTATCTTCTTGGTCGGTGATGCAAATTGCAAAGTGTAGTCTCCTCAAGTGGACTACTGTTTGTATTCTTCATATACTGATTGAACACCACAGCAGTTGAATTTCTCCTTGCTAATTATTAGTCTCCATTAATACCAAATGATCAACTATTATTGGACCCAACAAAGTTCCCGATCAACCTCATTTTTTTTTCCTATTTTCTATTCAATTATAAGAAGTGTTTTTATATTAATTTATGATTAGCATGTTAATTAAAATTAAATCCTATCTTCTTAAGTTTGAAATCAGAATATTACAACGCACCGATTGAAACTCTTTTCCACGTTAAAGTCGGCCTCGATTATATTTAAAAAAATAACGACTGGTTATTAGAGTTTTGATATTATATCAAAACTTATTTTAATTTAAAAATAAAATCTATGACATGAATATTGTGCAGCCGTTATTATTCTTCCCCTCACAAAACAGTACTGTGGATGACCCTGTTAATTTTTTAAAAAATCATTTTAATTTTCAAAGTTTTAGTTTGACCAGCGGTTGATTTGGGTTTCTTAGGCAATTGTGGCGTTGAAATAATAAGAACCAGAACTAAAAAAGCATCAAACATGGATAACATATCAGAAATTTTATGAAAGATACACTTTGATTCTGAGTCTTTAAAAAGAATACAAATTGTTTTTATATGATTTGGGTGCCTAATATTTTTTTTTTCAAATTCAAATTAAAAAAAAACAATGTAGTTTTTATCTCGTTTAAAATTTCGGTTCGTTACGGAAATTCTGCCTGAATTTCGGCCGGAATATTCTGGTTTCGTTCCGCCCGTTCTGTTTCAGCCAAATAGTATTTTTTTAAAATAATTAATAATTTTACAACATCAATCATATCTCTTAATCCGACCATTAGATTGGGATGAAATTTTAAGAGGAGTTTCTTGACATATTTATATATATTATGTTAAAAGTTCAGAGCAATCAGAGAATGTAATGACCTTGCGAGATTAATGATGACATTCTCATAATATTATACATGTTCATGATTTTGTTCAGAAAAAAATCATTTTATTGTGTCTATTTTAGATTAAATTGCACAATTCTAAATAATTTTATTTTTGGATTTGAACTAAATTTGTTTTTGAATTGATATATTTAATTATATATACACACACATAAACAATATAACCCCAAAACAACGTGTCAAAACTTAAACATTTTATTTCAATTGAAAAAAAACTAAAATACCAACCAAAATAAAATTAAGAACTTTTATCTTGACTTCTTTAGCTAGCAACCCGAGCCATGTAAACATGTGTTATATACAACAGGACAGGACCATTAATATGGAATCGGAGCTAGCCAAACATATCCACATAAAAGCTTACGTAGAAGTCAAAACGACTCACCCAAGTGATCACTGAATCCATTTGTTTATTGATGCTTCTCTCATGCCATGACAAAAAGGTTCCGATTTATAGAGTAGGCTAGATTTTCATACTCCAAACTACATGGACATAGGGATATGAAATGATTCTAAAAGATTTTGAGAGAGAAACGAGCGGTATGCCGCATGATGTGCTGGGGCTTTTTTATCTATATAGAAAATTAATTGTTTTTATATATATTATATTTGTTATTTTAATATTTAATTAGTAAAATTATAATTGATAAAATCTGTATAATCGAAATAAAAAGTGGTTCGTATGTTCTGTAATTGCAGATAACGCAAGTAATTTTTGTTTTACGAGTTGCATTTTTTCCTAAGTAATATCAAATTTGACACATTATAAATAAAAATATTGTAATTATTTTTTTTCCAGAAATAAAATTATATTTTTTTCGCCCTATAATTAGTTATTTTAATGTTTAATTACTAAAATTGCAATAGATCAAATATGTTAGAAATGAGTTTTTTGTGTTGTATAATTAGTATGCTTGCCCGCGCATTGTGTTAGGGTTTTTTCTATGTAGAAAACTATTTGATTTTTAAAATGCTGCAATTAGTTGTTTAAATATTTAATCAGTAATATTTTAATAGATAAAATATGTAACATATAAATTTTCCTCGCCTAAAATGAATAGTTTAATCGAAATGGGAAGTGATTCGTATATTTTTAACTGTAGATGACCTAGGTAAATTTAGCAAAAAAAATTTTGAGTTCCATTTTCTCCCCAGTAATATTAGATCTGACACATTAAAAATAAAAATATTGAATTTTTTTCAGAAATGAACTTAATTTTTTTTACGTGCTATAATGACTTATTTGCCGTCTAAAAGGAACAGGAATCGAAACGGGAAGTGACCCGCATATTTTTTAATTGTAGATAACCTAAGTAAATTTGTAATTTTTTTTTTAGTTTAATTTTTTCCCCAGTAATATTAGATTTAAAATATTAGAAATGAAAATATTGTAAATTTGTTTTTAAGAAATAAACTTAAACAAAAGAGTATCAAATTTAAATTCAAAGGCAAATTTTTTTTTATAAGATTTATTAATTATATTATTATATTAAATATATTTAAGAATATTGATATTAATTATTTTTAAGGAAAAAATCCCAGGTCATTTTTTCTCTCTCTATATATATTTATAGGCGATAATATTCAATAAATATTAAAACATATAATTAGTCTCACATATTTTATAGAGTAATCGAAATGGAAAGTAGTTCGTATATTTTTTAATTGTAGATAACCTAGGTAAATTTGTTATTTTTTTATGAGTTGCTTTTGTTCCTCAGTAATATTAGATCTGACGCATTATAAAAAAAAATATTGTAATTTGTTTTTAAAAATAAACATAATTTTTTTGCGTGCAATAATTATTTCTTTGTCGTCTAAAAAGAACAATATAATCTAAACGGGAAGTGACTCGCATATTTTTTAATTGTAAATAACCTAGGTAAATTTGTCATATTTTTTTTATAAGTTGCCTTTTTCCCCAGTAATATTAGATCTGACACATTATAAATAAAAATATTGTAATATGTTTTCAGGAAAAAAACTTTTTTTTGTGTGTTATAATGACTTATTTGCCGTCTAAAAATAACAGTGTAATTGAAACAGAAAGTGACTCACATATTTTTGAAATCTAGGTAAATGTGTCAATTTTTTATACTAATATATGATTAGCATGTTAATTAAAATTAAATCCTATCTTCTTAAGTTTGAAATCAGAATATTACAACGCGCCGATGGAAACTCTTTTCCACGTTAAAGTCGGCCTCGATTATATATTTAATAAATAACGACTGGTTATTAGAGTTTTGATATTATATTAAAACTTATTTTAATTTAAAAATAAAATCTATGAGATGAATATTGTGCAGCCGTTATTATTCTTCCCCTCACAAAACAGTACTGTGGATGACCCTGTTAATTTTTTAAAAAATCATTTTAATTTTCAAAGTTTTATTTTGATCGGTTGATTTGGGTTTCTTAGGCAATTGTGGTATTGAAATAATAAGAACCAAAACTAAAAAAAGCATCAAACATGGATAACATATCAGAAATTTTATGAAAGATACACTTTGATCCTCAGACTTTAAAAAGAATACAAATGGTGTTTATATGATTTGGGTGCCTAATATTTTTTCAAATTCAATTAAAAAAAACAGTGTAGTTTTTATCTCGTGTATAATTTTGGTCCGTTACGGAAATTCTGTCTAAATTTCGACCAAAATATTCCGGTTTCGTTCCGCTCGTTCTGTTTCGGCCAAATAGTTTTTTTTTTTAATAATGAATAATATTTACAACATCAATTATATCTTTTAATCCGACCATTAGATTGGGATGAAATTTTAAGAGGAGTCTCTTGACATATTTATATATATTATGTTAAAAGTTCAGAGCAATCAGAGAATGTAATGACCTTGCGAGATTGATGATGACATTCTCATAATATTATACATGTTCATGATTTTGTTCAGAAAAATCATTTTATTGTGTCTATTTTAAATTAAATTGCATAATTCTAAATAATTTTATTTTTGGATTTGAACTAAATCTGTTTTTGAATTAATATATTTAATTATATATACACACACACATAAACAGTACAATCCCGAAACAGCATATCAAAACACTTCAAAACCTAAACATTCTGTACTATTTGGAAAAAAAAATCACCAACCGAAATGAAATTCAGAACCTTGATCTTGACTTCTTTAGCTAGCAACCCGAGCCTTATAAACATGTGTTATATACAACAGGACAGGACCATTAATATGGAATCGGAGCTAGCCAAACATATATAGCACCGACCTAATATCTTGATCGACTTCATGTGTTCTGTACAACAGCACCATTGCTGCGATAATTACGGGGCCACAATCACAGTGTAGCCAAATATAGCACCAAATATCCTCACCTCCTTTGCGACCTGAACCTTGTAAGCATGTGTTGCAGCGGATTTGTTTTTCTCCTCGTAAAACCTGACCTTGTCGCCAACTTTAAGATTCTTGCCGGCAACGAAAGCAAGCCAGCCCTTTCCAAGAACTGGTTTAGGATATCGTCCTTTCTTGCGAACAGAGCACTTGAAGGTCCAGACATGGCCGTCATCGTCAATTGCCTGAAAAACGACAGCATAACCACCTTCGAAAGGTGGGAGAGACCTGAGATACTTTGCTGGCACCGAGAGTCTCTTGTGAATATCCGTCGGTCTGAGTACCTTCGAGAACGTTGCCATCTGTTAGACCAAGTGGAAAGAAGATCTGGAGCTTTAGAATGAACTTCTGTGTGCTTCTGGGTTTAATTTGGATCGCTATTTGTAGGCGCCTCGAGAGATTGATCCAAATGAAAAAATAAATGAATCGGTGAAGTGTCCGTGTTGACTAATTTAATAGAGGGGGGAAAAAAGAAATATTACTAAGATTAGAATAAAAGAAGAATCCATTGGAATCTAAAAAGGTGCATGGTCCATGATATGTATTTGCAAAGTACGTGGAATGTTCGGCGACACCTTGAAGAAATCCCGGCATATCAAATTATTTTTTTTATATAAAAATTAGCATCGAATTGAAATTTTATGATTATATTTTAAGAATAAAGTAGTTATTTAATGCTATCGAAGTAGAAAACAAGTTCAAATTAGATTAGAAAAATGTTAGTTTATATTTTTATAATTAGATTGTAAATGTCTAATCAATACCTGTAATAAACTTATAACTACATTATTTTACAAAACTCACTAATGTTGTCTTTTGGACATGTTGTAAGAAGGCCATAGGCATCCACCGACTAAATGTATTCAAACAAATATAATTTAATTATGAATATTATCTAGTATATGTAGACATTACAGTTTTGATTTTATAATCGATTTGCTACGGCTTGTTCTATATATATATATATTTCTTCAAGGTACTTTGCGAGCCTCTTGGAACTTCTTTATTTTATGTCTTGGCCCTTGGATTTTATAAAAAAGCTAGAATGCCTTTTCTGATATAGTTTTATCTCTTTTCAAATATTTATTATTATTTTTCAAAAGTCGTGTTGCTATTCAAGAGATCCAGACGTCTTATAAATCGATTTTTATCTAAGTTTAATATTAATTTAACTTACGGTCTCATTTATTCAAACAAGCCCACCTCTCCCTGGTCCTGGCTTGATAGTTGATACGATGTTGTCGCATCTTTGCTGCAATATCTGAGTCTTTTAGTATTTTAAAAATATTCAAAATTTTTAGTTTTTAAATTAAATATTTTTTATGCTCTGAAAAAATATATTATTTAAATATATATTTTTATATAAAAAATACTTTAAAACATAATAACTGTCACAATATTATACTATACTTAAAATGCTTATATATATATATATATATATATTACTGTCATAATGAATAGTAATCTAAGTCTATGTGAACAGTACCAATGTGCACAGTAAAAGTGGGACAACTTTTATTTTTTAGTTAATATTTTTGATAATCGCGGTGTGTGTGTGTGTGTGTGTATATATTAGTAGATATAAATATGCAATCAGATGAAATGTGATTTATTTGGATGAATGAAAAAAGTTCATTGATAGTGTGGTTGTGGATGTTTTTAAAAATATTTTTATTCAGAAATATATCAAAATGATATTTTTTTTTAAATAATTATTTTTTAACATATAAAAATAATTTAAAAATATTAAAATAAAATAAAATAAAAATCAATTATTTTTAAAAATATTTTTGAAACAGATCACAAGACCACCCCATATTGTGATAAATCGAGATTACCGTTCTTTTTGGTTGGCTGAATTGTTTCTTCAATTAATTCATTGTTTGGTGGGAGCCAAGAAATATAAATTCTTTTTATTTTGATATAATAAAATATCCACATAAAAGCTAATGTAGAAGTCAAAACGACTCCCACAAGCGATCACTGAATCCATTTGTTTATTCATAATTGATGCTTCTCTCATGCCATGACAAAAAGATTGTCATCCTCCAAACTACATGGACATAGTAATATGAAATGATTCGAAAGATTTTGAAAAAGAAATATAAAGTATTCCCTACATTCTAATTCATTGTTTTTTTTTTGTTTGAAATTATCTTAATCGTTTTTGACACTGATATATTTAATTGATATAATTTAACTCACGGCCTCATTTAATCAAACAAGCCCACCTCTCCCCGGTCCTGGCTTGCTACGATGTTGTCGAATCTTTGCTGCAATATCTGAGAGTCTTTTAGTATTTTAAAAATATTCAAGAATTTTTTTTTATGTTCTGAAAAAATATATTATTTCAATATTTATATAAAACAAATACTTTAAAACATAATAACTGTCACAATATTATACTATATACACTTAGCATGCTAATATATATATATATATATATATATATATATATATATATATATATATATTTAGTATATGTGCAATTAGGTGTAATGTGATTTATTTGGCTGAATGAAAATACATCAAAATGATATTTTTTTATTCTTAAAAAAATATTTTTGATATCAATACATAAAAATGATTTAAAAATATAAAAAAAATTAATTTTTTTAAAAACATTTTTGAAACGATTGCAAAACCACCTATATTGTGATAAATCGAGATTACTGTTCTTTTTGGTTGGCTGAATTGTGTTTTTTGATATCAGTATATAAAAATGATTTAAAAATATACAAAAAATCAATTAAAAAAAATCATTTTTTTTAAAAACATTTTTGAAACGATTGCAAGACCACCTATACTGATATCAAAAAACAGTTTGAGTTTGAGGTTAATGAAAAATAATTTCATGTGTTTGGTTACCAAGCTTTTCATATTGCTATCAACATGTGAAATTACTTTAAAGTGTGTGTGTGTATTGTTTTTTTAAAATATTATAGATTTAATAAGCATGATAATAAAATATAATTAATAATTCAAGTAAATTAGAAATTTGTTTATATTCTCTCAACAAACTACTTGTAATTCCATCACGAACTAAATCTATAAGCGAAGACCTCTGCGATCCCATAACAACATGTGATAAAATATCATCTGAAACAAAATTAGAGTTGCGAAGTAAAAGTTATATTGTGATTCCTTCTAATGTATTTATTTATATTTTAATTAATTTTTTAGATTTTTATATTTTTTGATTATTTTAATATTAAAAATATATTTTTTATAAAAAAACTTTTAACAGAAAATATAATCCCCGCCGCTGCCCCTCCCCTCACTCCCTCTCTCGAGCATTGGTCTCCAGCCACACACAACAGAACTATAACTGAAGTGAGGGATGCCCCCCCTCCGAGCATGAGATCTTGGTTTGCAACCACACACAATAGAATCACAACTAAAGTGAGGGATGCCACAACCCCTCTCTCCTTCATACATCTTGGTCTGCCATAAAGAGCAGTGGATCTGTGATACAAAAATTGAAAAATTATTTTTCTTACATTAGCGTTCCCCTCGTTTTATTTTGTGGGACCCATGTTATATTTCTGCTTTTCAAATTTAACCAAATACTAAAATAGAGAACTTTTTTGCCAATTCCATTTGCATCACAAAAACAAACACAAATGATTCTAAAGATTTTGAGAGAGAAATAAATAGTATTCCCTACATTCTAATTTTTATGACTATGCTTTTATTTAAAGATTATTAATTTTTAGTTACTTTTGTTTTTTAAAGTGTTTTTTAAAGTGTTTTTTTTTTAGAACTATATCAAAATAATTTTTTTTTTATTTTTTAAAAATCATTTTGATATCGGCACTTTCTAAACACATCTCCAAAACTCCCGCTAATTTTTGGTGATGTGATATATGAAAGTTTTTAAAAGTATTTTTTTGTTTGATTAACTTTTTATAATATTCTCTACATTCTAATTCATTGATTTTTTTGTTTGAAATTATATTAATTGTTTTTGACACTGATATATTGAAATCAACATAAAATATTGAAAAAACATTAATTTAGTATTTAAAATGATGTTAGAGTTAATAACCTAATAGTTGAGGTCAAGGTTTCTTCTTGCTGGGCATGTTTTCTTGCTACACTCACTATTGTGTTTAGTTAAGGATTTGAGATTTGTATTATTTATCTTCCATATTGGGCTGAAGATCCAAACATTTGTTAATGGTCTTTGTGTCTTGGGCTTAAGCTCCATTTATTAATGAAAAAAAAAAAAACTAATCGAAAACTATATATAAAATCTCAAGCACCGTTATATTTCAAGGTATTTAATTCAATTAAAATATATTTAATTTTGACTAACTTAATGTGTATAATTATAAGTTTATTTATTTTCTATTTATAAAGTTAATTACTACTTCTCCCTGATGTTTATTCACTTTTGTTGATTTTTTTGAGCTGAATGGTTATAATAAAAAATTTAAGACTTAACTTTATTCCCTTCTCATATATAAATTTAATTATTATATTTTCTGATTTTTTAATTTAATTATTATTATACATATTTTAATACTTATCCCAATTTTCAAAATTTATTAATATCATTGTTTTAAAACCCGGTCCAACCCATCATAATCTAGATGACTTAAGTTCTAAGTGGGGTCAAATCTAAACAAAAATAGAAGAAAAAAATTTATGGAAGGACCATATTGAAAACCCGAATTGACACACAATTTAGTTAGCCTACGTTGATTAAAACCTAGTCTAAACTCATTAATTAATTTATTTTTCTTATAAAAAAATATGAATTAATCATGATTAACCTGTATTAGCCCATTTTATCTGTGATATAAAACTTTGTTGGAGTTGATTCTAGGATTGAGTTTTAAAACTATATTAATATTTTTTTATAAATAGTTAATTAATTATAATTGTAGTTAGCCTAAGGTTGATCAAAACCTAGTCTAAACTAATTAATTTAATTTATTTTTCTTATAAAAAATATGAATTAATCATGATTAACCTGTATTAGCCCGTTTTATCTATGATATAAAACTTTGTTCAAGTTGATTCTAGGATTGAGTTTTAAAACTATATTAGTATTATTTATAAATAGGTAATTAATTATAACTGTTATTACCATTGGTTCCCTCAAAGGAAAAGGTTTCCACAAATCACCTCTATCCAAGTTCTCCTCTCATCAAACAAAACCCAAAAATCCCTCAAAAGTTTGAAACACAGACACACATGTGTTTTTGCTCTCCACTTTAAATTCGCATCAACCTTTATTATTCCACATTTATCCCTAACCGACTCATTTTCCACAAGTCTGTCCCCCTGGCTCTATCGTAATTCTCACAAACTCCAATCCCTTTCTCACACCCCATCCCGCCGACGATCTGTCGTCTCCGTTACTCACTCAGCGCCTTCGTTTACAATAAAAACCTATCCTATCCAATTCCAATTAGGTTTTGTAACTTACTCCTTGAACTTTTAAGAGCTCGAGGGTATGGATTTAGATTCGGTTAGAGCTTGGGAATCAATGATTCTGTAAGATTAGGATTTTCCTTTCGATTTCGATTCTCTATTGACTGTATCGATTTTTCTAGGGTTTCAATTTGAAGTTTTTGGAAAGTCGGGGATTAAAAAACGATGCCGAGAAGTTCTCGACACAAATCGAGTAAGCATAGCTCGAGAGAGTATTCAGATTCGGAGAAAGATTCGAACTTGAAAGAGAAGAAGGCGGCGAAAGAGGAGAGTGTCAGTAATAATAGCAGTGTTAGGGTTTCGAGCGAGAAGAGGAAGTTAGATTTGAAGGAGAATAAGGAAACTTTAAATGGGGAAAATGTAGAGGAATATTCTTCCTCTTCGTCAAAAAGGAGAAAAGAGAGAACTGAGGAAAGTTATGATAGGTGGAATGGTGGACAGGAGGAGAAAGGGGAGAAGAAGGGGAAGGAGAAAGGTGGCGAGGAGAAGTTGAAGAGTAAGCGGAGGGATGATAGTGTGGAGAAGAAGAGTGAGGGAAGGCATAGGGAGAGCAGTAGGAAGGAGGATAGGGAGAGGGTAAGGGAGAAGGAGAAGAAAGGAGTGGAGGGGAGGAGTGAGGTTGAAGAGTATTCGCGTGGAGGAAAAAAAGTTACTGAAAAAACTGGTAAGGAATCAATGGATTGCTTTGTAATGGTTGCGATGTGTTCTTTAGATGTGAGTATTTGTGTGTTGATTTTGTCTGCTGTTTGTTTTACTATTTGAATTTTTTTTTGAATTGTCAGAAGGAAGTGTTCTCATCATTGATATTAATTGTTTAAAGAAACTGTCTTTTCAAGTAAACAAGGGAAAATTTAGGGGTTTGTTTTGGGCCTTGGAGTGTTAATTCAATAATACTTAGCCTCGAGGTTTCTTTTCTTTGTTAATTTTTTACTAGTGCTTATTGAATCGCCTTCATTTCTTGACTCTTGTCTGTTGAAGTGTCTTCAATAGTATAAAATGATTCAGATTCTACTAGTTGATGACTTATCTTCTGGAATTGGTTCTTGATATTTTAAATGTATTTAAAATTTAACTCTTATGTACTAAAAAAATAGTAAGGATCTGAGTGACGCTCATGTGATAGAAATGTGACATGCTCATGTCTTTTGTGAATGACTTCTAGTTGATTGATGATAGAAAAAGTTGACAGTAGGAGAAAGTATGTCAATGCTTCACGTTCCATTATTTGTAACCTTAGATATAGTTGACCATGACATAGCTATCCATAGAACATTGACTGGCTGATCTTCAATTCGGTTTTCTGATTTATATTCATGTACTTCAGATGTATCCATCCAATTCTGGGTATTTTCTTGTAAATTCTCAATACTTTTATCTGAATTTGAGCCCTCAAGAGTTATTTGTCTTCAGTCAACTTTTGGTGTCCTTGTGTAATGCTTGGTAGAACATAATGGAGTGCAATTTAATGTTATGGAATGGAATATTGGTATCTTCCATTATATTACTTCACTCTGCATTATGTTCCACCACATTTATAGCATTTTTAAACATTCTTTTTATTTGAAATTCGAACCTTGGAGACAAGATAAATAAAGTATTCCATTTGATTTTCTGGTACTGTACAATAAACAATTACAACTACTTATAGAATGTGGCACTGAAGATTTTATTAATAGCCATTTATTTTGGTATCAAGGCCATTTACTTCCACCCCAACTCAGAGTGCATTGTCAAGATACTCAACTACTTCAGATGAAGTTCCTCAAGCCCTTTAATATTCATCACGTGTTGAATGAATTTGGGTGTTACAAGATTTCTTGATATTATTGTAGATATACCTGTTTGTTCATTTTTTTAAAGAAAACTGGAATAGTTTTTCTGTTGTATTTGATGTGCAACCTTCAATCCCATATCCAGAAACTAAATCTTATTTCATGTAAGTTTAGTCATTTGGATTCCCATGAAAAGGGATGGACAGTCATTATGATTGGAACAATATAGCAAAAGTTCTCATGTTTATTGAATGCAACACTATAAAATCTAGTTGTTATGATATTTCTCCACCTGTTATCCACATCATCTTATTTTAATTATTAAGATTTTGGAATCTGATGAAATTTTACTGTCATTGCAAAGTCACATTACTCTTCACATGGGTTTCAAATTGCCTTACAAGTTGTTTTGTTGCAATGACTTTCCTATCTTTTATTCAAAGATGATGTTTAATGAAGTACTATTAGATTGGAAATAAAGTGATTTGGGGAGGAGAACATGGGTATGACTATATTTCTGAGCTATTTTGCTGGATATATTATATTAGTGAAGCTTGCATTGCAACCATTTTTTTTATAAGTTTTTTAAACTGTGAAGTGAATGCTATTGACAATCTTGCATTGGATGTTGGATGATTTATAATTCAAGGCTATATCCAGTCACTTATTTTAATAATACTTAGATAGTCTAGATGAGATATAATGCTAGGCCGATGATCATTTCTTACATCATGTTGTCTATGTGTCTGCTCTGGGGCTTGCTCCCTGTTTACCATTATTCAAGCTTTAGTGGTAGTCTATCCTTTACTTCTTTATTTATCTCTAACCCCACTCTCTTCTTTACACATAAGCAGCCTTCTTGTCTTACTTTAGCTGGCTGAACACTTCCTGCAGCTGGAATATGATGGTCCTGTTTATTTAATCTGCCTTATTTTTATTTATTTTATTTTATCTTGGTTCTTCTTTCTGAACATCCAGCTTACCTGTTGATTTATGTCTTGTGGAAGCAAATGATCAATTGCAAAGTCCTGAATCAGAGAATCGGTCTGATAGACGAATTAGGAGAAAGAGAGATGATTCTGCTGATGGGGATAAGCATCGTGATGATATTGGAGACACTAATGGCAAGCGATTATCCTCAAGGGAAGATGTTAAGGAAGAAAAACCAAAGGATGAGAAGCACAAGGATGGTAGATATAGAGTCAAGTACCATGAGGTCATGGAAAGGGAAAATAGGCATGGAGATGATAAGCAAAAAGATGAGCATGGTGCAAGAGATTATGTTAACAACAGGTCTGAAGAGAAGCACCAAAGGGATGAGAAGGATGTTTCAGAAGCTCGGAAGAAATCTAAGCCACAAGACAGAGATCATGACCATGAAAGAGAGCGTGATCATGAGCGTAATCGTGATAGGGATCGGGAGCGAGAACGTGATCGAGACCTGGATCATGATTGTGACCAAGATCGTGATTGGGATTGGGATCGGAATCAGGACCAAGATAGGGAACGAGACCGTGAAAGAGACCATGACTGTAATCTTGACTATGATGGGTCACATATTGATGATCGTAGTGCCAGATACAAAGATAGCAGGGGAAGGAAAAGATCTCCCGAGGATCGTGATGACTATAATGATGCTAAATCCAAAGGTACAAAGGCACCTTACCCTGATGTTGAAAGGAAATCTTTGAGCAGTGGGAGAGTTGAGTCAGATGAGAGGGGAAGATCTCAATCACGTCAAGCCCATCTAGACAATAATGTTAGCAGCAACAGGCGGAGGATTTCCCCAGACACCAGTCCACATGGATCTGTTGAAGAGTACAGGTAACTGCCAATATTTTCTAAAGTAATGAAAAAATGTGAGGATGCTGTATGAATAATCTTTCCAAATTGATATTTTATCATTTGGAAATTTTAAACTTTCAGACATGTGCCTTTTGCTTTAAAAGTAGGGTTTATATATGACTACCGGTTCTTGGGTTAAGTCAATGATTTTTCAAGTTTATGAGAACTGCTCTCTCTGCTTCACTGGTTACAAATTTGAAGATCCATTTATTGGTGATGGATTGCAGGGTTATTATTTCAGTCATATTCATGTCACTAATACAAATGAAGGTAGTGCAAATGAAACAATATAACAAATATATTTTGATCTCTCTGTGAAGTCCTAGGGTTTACGCTGTATAGGTGAATTTTATTCCAGTTGCAGTTATATGCTTCTCACTTTAAGTAGTTGGTAGAGCAGTTTTGTGTATATCAAAATACCTGTCTCTTTGAACATGATCCTTTAATCATTTCGAGAAACCACATGACTGGATTATGTTCTTTCGATTTACTGTCATTATCTTTTCATATGGTATTCCCTTATGCATTGTTAAAGTTGCATCTTTCTTAGAAAACATCTATAAATGTCTTTCCACTGAAGTCTATTCACTGTCTTGCATGTACAGCTAGATTCATACTTGTGGGGCTGATATCATGAACCATGAACTATGAACTATCAATATTTTTTCCTGTTGCAGTCCAGAAGGGAATATATTACAAGTAAAAAGGTCAAAACGTGATGTATCCAGTTAAAAATTTCTTATATCAACAGGTTTTAACTATGGGACTTATGTTGTTGTGGTTCGGTGCACAAGTGACCTTGCATTCATCTATTGATCCATTTCTAAAAGTGATCTCCTAATTAAATCATTTTTATATGGAACCTGCTTCATTGTTCAAGATGAGTTTATATTGCTTTTTAATGCCCTTGGTAGTTTCATGAGTTGAACTGGACGATGGTGGTGGTTTTTATTTGTTCTATTACAGGCATTTCAAAGCAGAAGATTTGAAGTACAGGGATGCTGTGGCTGAACAGAGGTCTAAAGCAATTTCTTCAAGAGAGGCTGCTGATTTTTCAGCATCATTAGAGAGAACTTCCAAGTATAGGTCATCTGATAAATCTATTAAAATGGATGATGGCCATGTGGGTGAGTTGTCAATTGAGAGGTCCTCAAATTCTAGAGCTTCACCCCGGGGCTTGGTTGACAAATCTCCTTCATCAAGCCTCGAGCGCAGATTTGCAAACAGAACTGGTGTCAGACGGAGTCTTGACATTGAAGAATCTGCAAGGAGGAGAAGTGGTTCCATCAGTGCTAGAGATTTGGCTTCTGCCGAAGACAGACTAGGTCGGGATTTACCGTTTGAGAAGCCTCTAGCAGATGAGTCAACTCCAGCTGATTCATCCTTTTATAATAGAACTAGTCAGAACAGTTCTTCTTTGATTCCTCCATCCATCTTCAGGGGTGGAGGTGGCAGCCCGTCTTTTATGAGTTCACTAGAAGAAGATAATAGATGTAACACCCGCTACAAGAGAGGTGGCGATCCCGGTCTGGGAAGAGGCCAAGGAAATGCTTGGAGAGGTACGCCAAACTGGTCTACACCGATCCCAAATGGCTACATGCCTTTCCACCATGGACCACCTCATGGAGGTTTTCAAGCAATGATGCCTCATTTTCCTTCTCCACCGCTGTTCAATGCCAGGCCTTCAATGGAAATTAACCACTCTGGGATTCCTTACCATATACCTGATGCTGACAGGTTTTCTGGTCATTTGCGCCCACTTGGGTGGCATAATATGATGGATGGGTCAGGTCCTCACATGCATGGATGGGATGGAAATAATGGTGTGTTTAGAGATGAAACACATGCATTTGGGCAAGAATGGGATCAGAATAGGCATCAGATGAATGGTCAGGGATGGGAAACTGGCACGGAGGCGTGGAAAACACAAAATGGTGATATGAATATGAACTTGCCAGCAACTTCTATGAAGGAGGATTTTCCAATGCAGGCACCTCTGGAGAATGTTCTGGCTGGACAAGCAGGTCACCTGTTGCAAAACGAAAATATCCAGCTAAGTGTCCAAGCAGAAAATGTTGAAACAAAATTACCTGTTGCTTCAGCAAAAGAGCCTTTGAAATCTATGTCAAAAACTACCCATGAGAAGCCTGATCCCTCTAGAACACGAAGTAGTGATGACAGTTTTCAATTTGCCCATGCTTATCTTTCTAAGCTAGACATTTCAACAGAACTTGCTAGTCCAGAGTTGTATAGCCAGTGTATGAGTTTGCTAGGCATGGAGCAGAGTGCCAATGCAGATGAAGATATTGTGATGCTTGTAAATTTAAAGGTAGAGACTCTCCATCTGGCATGCACACACATATAACCTCATTCTGTTTTTAATGTTCTCTATGCTATTTTGATGCTACAGGATGGTGCAAGAGCAGTGCCAAAAATTTCTGATTCCATTTTCAGTCTTTCAGTTCTTCCTGCTGCAAAAGATGCAGTTTTTCAGGTAAATCATTAGGATTATATATAGCTGTGATTAATTCTGTGTTCAGAGGCCCGGGTTCATAATTGTGCTTGTTTGTAAACCAGTCATTGGCCAAATTGCAGTCATTTGAAGCGGCATGGTGATTGTTAATTTTTCTCCCTAGGGAATTTACTGGGATATCCTTGGCAAGTGAAAGCGAAGATTGTATAGGCATGCAGTTGATGAGATTTTGCAGCTTGCAATGCCTACTTATCTTTTGCTGCTAGTTACAATTCCTATATCTTTTTGTTTTCTTTTCTAGCCCATGCGTAATTATTGTTCATATACAGAAATTCCTTCAGCAATATTTACCGGTAGCAACGGGGGAAATGCCTGTTTCAATTGAGATTTGATTACACGGGAAAGAAGTGAGATGTAGGGTAATAAAAGAGGTCTGGACTATATATAAAGGCTTATCGGTTCGATTTGGGCTTCACTTCCTGGACTGTGAGAGGGGGGACTGATATTTTTTGTTTTGTGATGCTACATTTGCATATCATTGTGATTCCCACCCCGGTTCTAACTGCAAACTGTATTGATTTGGATTTAACTTTATTCTTCATATTGCGCTTCTGAATAGTTTTTAGATTCATTATGAAGTGCCAATTCTGACATTCTGGTTCCTTACTCACAGAGAGCCATGGAATACTACAAGAAGCAGAGAGTAGGTTTGAGTGGTCTGCCGATTGTTAATGGTGGAAAAATAGATGCTATTTCAACATCCAAAATGAAGGATGGACCTATTAAGGACATGCGCAAAGCAGAGGAGCTAGTTGTAAATCAGAATGAAGAAATGCCAGACGTTCAAGTGTTGAGTATAGATCAGAAGAAAGCTGAAGAGGTTGCAGATATCCATGAGATATCGGAAGAGCTTGTTTCCACTCCTTGCCAGAAGGAACATGCTCATGCTTGCACCTCCTCTCAGGAATTGCCTGATCAAACTCCCAGTCAACTAGATAGTGTGGAAAAGTCTGTAGAAATTTATAATGGTAATAAGATTGATGAGGTGCCATCTGAGCCAGACAATTCGGGTGTAGTGGGTAATCTCCCAAGCCCTGAGCGTGCACCAGAAGCTGCTGCCATTTCACCTGCAAAAGGTTTAGATGGTAATTCCTTACAATGTGCTGGAGAAGGTAAGGGTTCTGGTGGTACAATGTGTGGTCCTTTATTTTTTTCGGATGATTCTCCCAAGGCATCTGGGGCTTTGATGCCTGGGTCAAATGAGTCTGAGTCGGTAATTTTAAGCCGGATACATCATTCTCCTGAAAGTACACATTGAGACAATTTCTCTGTGTTCTTTAATGCGTTTCTCGTTATTGTTTTGCTTTTCCAAGTTTTGTTGCTTCTCGTTTTATGAAGGAAATAAAATGAAATCTGCTCTTTTGTTCCCCTGGATAAGGGGTTTGCGAGCCTTTCATATCATCTGCCGCATGCTTCTTCTTCAAGAACTTCTGGTTTGCCTTGGCTGTGCTTTGACGATCACATGCTTGACATCCGTACTAGGGCCTGCATCCAGTAATTTATCCTCCATGGATACTGATTTTCCATAAGGTGAGAATTTTAGGTTGGTCTGTTTAACAATCATATTGCATCTGCACACTGAACTTGTAATCATATTGCCCAAAACTTGATTCAAGTGGGGTTTCAAAAAAAATCGATAAAATCCAATTGACTAGTTGAATTTTTAAAAACTTGTTTATCTTGCCGAATTGATCCGATCCAAACCAAGAAAGAATATGACATTAATACAGGTTAACTCCAAAACTAATGACCTGAGCTCTTCTCAAGGTTATTCCCTTTGATTTGTTACGAACCAAAACCCTGCGAGTGCTAGCGCATGAGAAGGACAGGGATACGATGAGTGACTGAATAATTTTTACTAACCACCTTATTTCGCACCCATGATAGGAAGCTTTTTCATCTTTTACTCTATTCCTATACCTTTTGTTTCCTTTTGATATTTATAATTAATAAATAGAGAAAATGTAAAAATCAGATTATGGTGCAAAGCTTTCTGATTAACGAAATTAGTTCATCATATAATTTGATTAGCTTTTAACTATAAGAAATTGTGTCAATAAATTTACACAATGCCTGAACTAAAACAGCAGGCAAACCTACAACTTTTATTAAGCTCGGGAGGTCAAAAACAAAGAAAATTACATTTTTCCTTTTGCATAAAAAAATCACAAATTCTGTATGGCTGTAAGATCCCGCCGGCATGGGATTGGGTTAGGGCTCCTTTCGGAGTAACAATGGCTGATGTGTTTGTATCCTAATTCATGTACTTCCTGCAATTTGGAGCTTTACATAAACAGGGAACTTTGAATTCATCGGGCTCGTTAGGATCAAACAAATAATCATACCTGCCATATGCAATAACAAATACTGAGCAATTGAACAGTTTAGAATTTATGTGAGAGAGAGAGAGGGAGAGAGAGGGAGAGACGTTAGCTCGTCACCGGCAGATACATTTGTCTTGGCAATGAGGACAATACGACTTTCATTATCACCGACACTCATGATCCTTGCGTAGCAATTGGGCAAGCACTGGAACAGATGCAAGTAAATTACATCATGATAAGAAAGAGTGGAGGTCACCAAACTTGTAACATAGAAGAGATGAAATATTTTTATATGAATTCAATCACAAACTACAGTGTCCCAACTCACAACACAGAGAGAGATGTTATCGTTCCATGAAATTTGTGGACCTTTTACTAGTAATTCACAATATTCAATCATTTTCGCCCATGGCAGAATCTTTGTGATAATTCACATGATATACTTTGCAGAATATCATCACATGATATACATTGCAGAATTGAACTACGTGATTATTAAAAGACAGGATGCAGAAAGAGAGCGACTCACAGAATGGTTTATCAAACGTGCTATGTTTCCTTTATCAGTGGCATCTACCACTACCTCTTCACTTATCTTGAAAAGCTGCAACGGAAAATCAGACCACGGTTTAGCTCTAAAAAACCATGTAGAGGAAAAAAGAGGTCAAAAACTGCCTTAGCAGTAATCCAAGGAACCAAAGCAAGTCCAACTTAGAAGACTGCTTTCAATATACTGAAAACTAGTATGATCTTAAGCAGAGTCTTGGGTTTCGCTGACACCCACAGCGCTTCCAACATCCTTTACTTAGTATGAAGTGTAAAGAGAAGAAAATAACTCACATAGCAGTCTTTGCCTTCTGATCGGTAACGTGCCTCCCTAAGATCCGCAATACTGCCTCTCACTTGTTCACCACGATACTCAAGAACCTAGAGACAATCACGTGCCAGTGATGGATTGTATTTCAGTTTTAATGATTATATAGACATGCAATTCATATGTGAAACTTCAGTTTCATTTCATAAAATGTATCCAGTGATCAAGGTTTTCTCGTTCACAACAACTATTCATACCATTTCTCCTTCTTGAATGTTTCTCCGTGCAAAGAGGCCCCAGCCATGTATTCCAGACCTCCCGAAGCAAACTCGGTCATTTTCAGTTTTCTGAGATCATATGCACACCCAATAGATGGTTAGAAGGCAATCTAGAAAGTAATTATATTAACAGAAAGATGGAGACTTGCCTGTAAGTAGTAAAGCCTTTCTCTGAAAGAAGAAAAACTTTTAGGTTCCTCTAACACCTGTTGAAGAATAAACCAAGCACATCACTACTAGCTTTGTCTCTCGTTTTCCATGTCAAAAAGGATGAGAGGACAACAAATTCTTATATAATGCTGAAAGCTAGGAAAAAGAAACTTTACCCTAAATGCATTCAAACTTTGTATCTCTCCCAAAGGATGATGACAAGGCCTTGTCAATCGATGAGAAATGGTTTCTCCTTCTGTTCGCTAGAAAATAAATAAAAAAAACAATAAAAAATAAAGTGAGGATAGATTTGATCGCACGAGCTAAGAACATTTATTGTAGAAATCATTAGGAAAATTCAAAATAAAAAGCTTTTGTTAATTCACAAAGCATCTTGTAGATGAGGTATATCAATTCTGTTACTCTTTTAAGGATAAATCAAAACAAGTGTAAATTTGATGTATAAGATGAACCATTACATAGAGCTCGTGAACGAACATCCCACAACTTATCAGAATAGAGCATAATTCACATTTTTGTTTGAAAATCTAAACTCTAAACCAACTCCAAATCCATTGAGAAAAAAAAGCCCACAAGTTATGGCATATTATTTGCTAGGCTGCAACTCATAACTATACCAACACATAGAGCCCCAGAATATATTTGAAGCACAAACTTGATATTGAACAATTCGACCAAGTAAACAATACCACAGTAGGTTTCCATAATTACATCATCATTTATTCAATCTTTTTAACAGCAATCAAGCACTTTATTAAGCATATGGACATGATGATTTTTTCTCCATAACTTGTGGATTGTATTACAAAGAAAAGAATCTAGCTAATTTTCTCTGCTCTAGTTGTTGAACTTGAGATTTTTCTCATGTCATGGATTTTGTTTGTGCTTTATTCCTTGTATGATCCCCTTCATAAAAAATGAATAACCGTATCTACTTCTAGGAAGTATGGGCAAAAGAGCATGTTATATAGAGCCTTCAAACTCACGAGAAAGGATCAATCACTTATCAGTCCACCAGACAAACCTTAGAATCTGATGGACAATTATCCCCAACCCCACTTCCCTCCAAAAGTACCCAAAATATACTATTGCTGCCCAGCTACAATACGGGTGAAAGAACTAACCTTCTTGTGTTTGATAAAGGCATCAACAATACTTTTGAAAAAAAGTAGGAAAGGAAGGAAGATATATCTACACATAATATAAGTGATAGGTAGCGAAACTCTTGTTCAGGTACCTTCTTGTTGTTGTTCACTCTTTTGAAGATTCGACACCTCGCAGCAGAGAGTGACTCCGATTCAGTAGCTTCTTCAGCTGACACCTCTTCAAGTTTTGCTCTATTAGATGAAATCAACCTCGTACCAGCCCTTTTCTTATTTTGAACAAGGTTTTTGGCTGAAAACACTCCTAGAGGAGACTGTATAATCAAAACCGTGTCTGGATTTGGAGCCCTGCACCATGAAAGAAAACAGAAAGTTATTAGAATATGTTTCTTGAAAAATATGAAGGTCAACAGAGTCTTTAATGTGCAAATTAACTCTGAAAATAGAATTATTGGAAGGGGAATGCTGTTGATTTAAACCTAAGAAAGAAGGACTCTGTACCTGTGATATGCACAATATGAAATCATTTTTGTTGTCTGTCTCCCATTTTTCTCCAAGCAGTGCAACTGCGATTTAGAAAGAGATAATTTAATAACAACGAGAGGCTTGACAAAAGAGACAGAGATAATCCAACCCCTGCCGATGGAAAAGATCAATAACTCAAAGTAACTTGTGAATGGATTTTCCCGGATGAAAAATAGTGTATATCTTTTTTTCTTTTTACATGCCTATGGTAAAACAGGTGTATGCAGCAAGTATTTCTACCCAAACAGTAAGGAGCAAGAGCAACTCACCTCCATGCGATACCCTGCCCTTGAAGCACACATTGCATGGTAATAAGTGGAACACTTGCAACATTGAGTACACGAGCCATGAATTTGTCTACAAATAACACAAATCTGGAGTTCCAGAACAGCACATTCCAGTTTCATCAGCGATGTTTTCAGATGCACAAAAGAGCTCACAATTCTCGATTCAATATTGTCATTGATTAAAATGAGGAATGAGAAAAATAAAGCAGGTGCAAAGCTCAAACAAAAAAAATGCCATAAAATATTGAACACAGAAAGACCAACTTCCACTATTCACCACATAGTTGCATAAAGTTGGATAAGGCTCCAAAACCACCAGTCCTCACATGACGCTAATTAAACCTCTAACATGGATTCCTAGGTCAAGTATGAAATTCATAAGGTTCTTACAAGTTAGACTTGAGTAGCTCTAATTCAGTGATTATCAGAATGAATTCTACCTTTACAAAAGAATTTGATGGGATGCTTAAAATCCCAAGAGCAGGTTCCATCTTTTCATCACTTGCAAATGAGACTTCAGGTCGAAACCATGCACATGTAACATGAACCCATAATGTCTCAACATCAGTTGGCTTTAGAGCACCACCTACAATCAAAATTGAGAAAACAGACATAAGATCAAAGAAATAAAATCACAACCTATAATCAAAAGCAGCAGCAGAAGCTCTCATACGAGTTTAATAAACACTCAGTACATAGTAAATTTTTTATGGAAAAATTGCAGACAGAACTTGCTTGAAACCACTGTATGCAGAAGCGAGCTATGATCAAATAATGAAAAGCAATCTCTATTTGTAACTGGCTCAAACCCAAGATGAAAAAAGAGGGTTTCCCTGCAGACTGGCCAAAAAACAAACCTTTAACAGGACAAAGACAACACTCCCTCTGAATATCTGGTGTTTCACATGCTTTGCAGACCCATGAAGTGAAATCCTGCACGTTTCTTGCTCCATAACATTCTTGATGAACAGCTATCTGACATCTGACAGATGCATAAATAATGACATTAAATATTAGAATGAAATCTCCAGCCAACAAAAAAATGCCTTGCTCTAATTAGCAAATACACAAGCAGGACATTCTTTTCTATTTTTTCAGGTTCAAGTTTTATTCAGCAAACTGCATCATGTAATTCTATATGAAAGCAGATAAATGCAGCTAGAATGAATTCCTAATGAGTTTATAGTATTCAAATACTCCATAATCTTCTTTCCTGACTAAGATAGCTTTGTTTCTTTAGATGTAGATAGAGATTTCTCCAAGTGTCAGGAACGTGTCTAAGATAAAGTTCAGAATTGCCTGGTGTCTTTAGCACCAAACATTTCCATTGACACATGGTATACTGTGCATGCTAGAATCCCAGTTGAAATTGTCCCAGTACCTGTTACAGATAATAATCTTGTTGTAGTCCCAATCTTCTACCCATCTACAAACAGCACAACGTTCTGTTGTCCACTTTGCATAAACAGGTTCATATTTCTCTGTCATGAAAAATGATAATAAAACGCCCATGAACAGTGAGAAATACACACGGTGCAGCTCAGGATAACATACTGTTCAGGTTGTAATAGCAACATACCTTGTAAGAAATCAAGCAACTTCTGCTTTCGCTCTTTAATCAAAGGTCGCTTGGGAGGTTTAGTTGAAACAGCACGTGCATGATAATCTGCTATCTTCATCATCTGCAAAGTCCAAGAGTATATTGTAGAGGCATACAAATCAATATCCAAAGTATATGAGAAGAAAAGAAGATGGCATTGAAAAGCAGCTCTAATGTTCAATTGAAGATGATTGTAAGAAACCATGTTTCATGATTATTCTTTCTAAATGCAAATACTATACTTTAGAAGTACATCAGCACATAACCATCTAGAGACGCAAACTTGTAAAAGAAATAAGAAATATTCACAATGATAGAAGCTCAAAAGATTCTTCACAAACCCATTGTTCTAGCGGTAGCATGGAATCTTTCACCCTAATACTGGTCCTCCAATTCTTAATTTTGGAGCCTGTGTGTCGTTCCCATTCACTAAGGGCTTGCTTTTCTGAACCACAGAGCCCACAATTGCAAACAACCCTAAAGCAGGAGAAAAAAAGAATTGCATCCATAAATAAACTTGAAAAAAAGGCTCAGAAACCAACAGGAATTTTTTACAGAAATGCTCGAAATTCATGCACCCGTGAAGCTACATTCCTGCTTACATGTGCAGAATAGGGAAATATGTCCCTTCCACTCCTGAGCAGATAACAGTAACCTTATTAGGTAGTGCTGGTTGACCATTACTTCGGTTTGATCTGTGCCGAAGGCTCTAATATATTAGATATAAGCCCTTCATATAACTTGTGATAGAAAATTTAACATCCCGTCAAATAACTTGTGAATAGAAAATTAAACAATATTCTGTTTGTTAACAAAAATAAAAATCATAAGGAACCTACTTGCATTTCAGCTGTGATTTTTCTGAATCTGACAATTCAAAATTAAATTTTGCTTTGCATGAAGGGCAGTAGTAATCTGTGCCCCCGAGATCCTTCAACCAAGAATAGATTGATCAAGAAAGTCAGAAACTTTCATCCATGTTCTCATTATGCAGGTAGAACAGAAAGTACCGCAACATTGGTAGGAATGGACAAACCTTGAAACGATCGCTGGGAATCTTGTCACACTCTGCATGGACCCAAACTTTACAACCATCACAACGCACCTGATTCAGAGAGGAGAACCAGAAGACCAATTTGATAAGAAATAAACATTAAAATTGAGCAGGAAAAAAAAAATCAAAACTCCAATATAAGTTGTAGGCTGCCTCACCCAGCTCCCGCTATCTGAATGATTCCAAACCTTCTTGCATATACCACAAAAATGTTTTGATTTGGTCAGCTGCAATTCCAATTATGCAGGTGTAAAAAATACATATAACCAATAAATACATGACTTAGACTATGGAGACAACTTATTGCATAAAACACTGAAGACAAGACAGGTGGTACCAACCCTTGCACATGTTTTACATAAGAGCTGGCTTCCAGGGGTTTTGCCCTTCATTTTCTTTGCAGGTTTTACAGGAAGGCTTGTGCCGCAGCCTTCACAGAGGCGCATGTCATTATTCTTCCAAATCATGTCCTGAATCAGACAAACAAAATTCGACAGGATTCAAAGAATGAAAGGACAAATAAGCACTTCCTATTTCTTCTTTTTAAAACAATAGAAAACTTCATTTAAATAAGAGCCCGAAGAAAACTGAGACAAGCCAAAATTAGAATATGGAGATTTAGTTTGGTGTTTCAGGTTCTTTCATAGGGGAGAACTCCAGTGAAAAGAAAAGTATCAACCATTACAATTGAGTAAGCTTCCCCACTCTACTCCCATTCAAAGAGTAGTAGAAGACATAAACATTTGAGCATATTTTGGTTTATTCTTCTCAAAAATGGTAATCACAAAATCTTTACAAGAAAAATGGAGGGCAAGAAACGACACTATTATACCACATTAGGTATTTCTGTTCCTCTGTGAAAAAGAGACAACCGAAACCAAGAATGTTTGAAGTTTAAGAAAAGTATTCCAGGTTTCCTGAACTTGTCAAACTGTTTTCATGTTTCTACAACTCTAAGAACTAAGAGGACGGTTATAGCTTAGAAAGCCAAGCAGCTCTGCTGCTGAAAGCTGGGAACTGGGGACCATTTCCAGATTCCAGATCGACACTCCCCTAAAATCCTGCCAGATGTGATTAACACCAGATCATCATTCTGAGAAATGCAACTAAAGCAAGCCTACATTTACATGATAACACATCCAAATCCCAACACAAACCTACTATAGATAGCCAAATTATTAAGAGATGCAACCCCCATAACCACGTAATTCATTGGTTTTCTCAGCCCACTGACTTGGTAAATCTCGAGGTATTGTACCGGGTGCCACGGATCAAAATCCATTTACACCTAAGACTTTAAAGTCTAAGCACGGGACTGGAAAGAACAAAAAATAAAAGGAGAAGAGAGCTTCAGAGAAAAATAACTTAAAGAACTACACCATGAAACATGCCTGGTTTGGAGAATGAAATTCCAGATCCTGGTTTGAGCCAGTAGCCTCCTGAAGCCACCTATAAACAGATTCATCAAAAATTGGATTCCCAGCAGCTGTGTTTATATCCTGCATCAACTTCTCAGTGAACCCCAGTTCAGCGAGAAATGCCTCCTCAACCGCCATCTGGAAATCACCACGCTTGCAGTCATCCAATTCAGACTGCTCCTGGAACCTACGCCAAGCAAAAAAACTCACTCAAACAGAAATTTCAAATCCCAAGTTAACAACCTTCACTACAACAAAAACAACGACAATTAACACACCTGTCAACAAAATCCATAAATGGAAAGATCATCCCTCTTTGAACCCAAGCATAGTCCTGCTCATAATCATTCAACTTACAATGATTAGCAATCACATCACATCCAACCAAAAACTAACACCACAAAAGCTCCATATATCCAAAGTAACCTCTCTTTACATAGCAAATAATTCATAAATTTAAAATCCACACATACCCTCTGATCCCCATCGTTCCCAGAGCAACCAAAAAACATCACACAAGCGGCATCAGCAATACAAGACCTCAAAACCAACTCGGGTGCTTGTGTCATTGGATCAATAACGATAGCTGGCCAAAATGGATATTTCATTCCCGACTTTGCCCACACTAAATCACCTGAATAAAAATCTTCCGGCCCAAACAATCCATCATCTTTCCTTTCCCCAATACATAAATCCAAAACCCCACCACACTCATTGTCATCCACCACCACCGCCAGATTCTCATGCACTGAAGTAAGCGTACTTCGCGAACAACTCGAATGATACTTTTTCATATCAGAGCCACCCTTAAACCTCCTCCTCCCCTCCTCGTCCTCCTCACACGTATCCACATGCTTGCCACCACAATGTCTGCTTTGTTTCTTCACATTACTACCCGTTCTCCCTTTCACTTTAACCTTTCTACTACTCTTAAACTGAACATCATAATCAACATCATCATCATCATCATCATCAACAACAACAACATCGTCATCGTTATCATCAAAGCTATTATCACGCAAACTAGTCTTACTTTCTTTTCTCCAATTATCGATAACTGAATCATTAAACCTTGAAGGCAATACCTGAACTCTACCTCTCGACGTCCGCACTAGCGGTGGCCTAGAAACCTCCACCGTCCGATTACCATTAGTATTATTACTGCTACCGCCATTACCATTAGCTTCTCTCCTCGTCATTGAATCTCGACCGTTGGATTCAGGCGGGGAGCAAGATACTTCCGTGCACAAAGAAGCAGCAAATCCTCTCGACGACTTCAAACTCACCGGAATCACACCTGCAGCGACCTCACGGAACAGATTGAGAGGGTAATAACCGCCGGTAACGCCACAATTGCTGTGATGGTTATCGCTCGTAAGCTTACGTTTCTTCCTCCGAGTTGAAGCGGAGTTGTCCTCCTCCTCACAAGCTGCGCTGTCGCCGAGTCTGTTGCACCTTCCTAAACTCGGCATTTGAGATTTCAAGTTCCTCTTAATTATCATCTTCACTATATCAAAATCAAAAGTGATTTCAATTTTACCGAAATTAAGCGCCAGAAACCCTAATTCCGAGGCTAGAATTTGGCAAAAACGGATTGAAACGACTCCGCATAGGTGCAAATAGCAAGAGCAAGAGCGTGGCAATTCTGTCAGATACAAATAGAAGATGATGATGAAGAGAGATCTGAAAATCTCTAGAGAGAAGTTTCTCTCTAGGCTCGATTGGGCTGCTGCAGTTTTCTCTTTCTTTCTCTCTCTAAGAGCTGCAGAGGGAGGAGTGTATTAGGAAAAGAAAAGGGATATTATATTTAAAAATAATAAGAACAAAAACATGTATAATTAAAAAATAAATAATGCAAGGATTGATGGAGGAAAAGCTGAGGGAAACCGGAGGGAAAATTGGTTTTTGTAGAGAGGGAAAGATGCGCTGGCTGGCTAGAGCTTAACTTGTGTGGGTGTGGGTGTGGGTGTGGGTTTGGTTGTTGGGTGCGCGAGAGAGAATAATGGGGTTTACGTGGTGGTGGTGGTGATGGTGGTGGAGGGTGCAATGGGCTAGCTCACGTGTTTTTTATTAAAAAAAAAAATTATAGTAAAAAAATCACCACATCGTCTAATCGTTCTTCTCTATGGAATTGAGAAGAATGCTTTGTTGCTCAGCAATGGTGGTTGCTGTCTGCTGGTGATTATTTTTTTTTTTAATTATTTTTTTGTTTTTAATGTTATAGATGTAGATAGTTCCAAGAATGTGGGAACTCATTTTTATAACATCTTTGATTGAATTTAAGCATGAAGATCTGATCGTGGTGTTGTTCTTATCGAGAGGATTTAAATAGTGAAGGAAATTCAACAAATTTTCCACTATTTGTGATGGGATTTTTTTGGGACAAAAGTCGGAGCGGAAAAACTTTCGATAATGGCACGATTGGGGAGTGTCTGCAACTCATAGATGGGGTATGATGGAGGAAAGATTTTGAGTGTGCGGCGTCGTTTTCGGTGTTGATGGACAGAGGGAGGGAGGAGGAGGTGGTGGTGGTGGTGGGTTTTCATGGTGGTTCTCTGGTACAATTGGCTCGTCGTGTGGACTGGACTAGCATGGGATTTGAATTTTATTGCTAGGTGCTGTAACAATGGCGTGGCAAACATGAATTTTCCCACCATTTTTGGAGGGTAGTTTGGGTAGTTTATTCGTCTATTAATGGGCTGCCTTGACATTTTAACTGCGGAATCACTGTTTATCAGTTCAATTATATTTAATTACTCCGCTGCTGCTCAGGCAATTTTTATGTTTCGATACAAAGTTCAGGCCATTTAGGGTTTTTGATTTCTAGAAATGGGTTTTTAGGGTTTTTGATTTTGTTCATGGGTTCTTTCAATATTAGCAGTGGGCATCCCCCCACCATGGAAATTAAATGGAAGAAATTTGCTACCAGCACCATCCTCGTAGGAGGGGTATTCCTGGTAGTTTCGAGGGAGATGGATTTGTTTACCAAGTTTGGTTTAGCCAAAAAGTTTTTTGGTGGGTAGAGGTTGATTTTTTGTCGATCATGACAAGAATTTCTTGGCGAGATTTGATGGTTAGGACTGAATCTTTGGGCTGGATGGATGATTTTTCCTGAAGTTTTGTCGATCATGGTATTCTGGGTAGGAGGATGCACAGTTCACAAACAAAAGGGGCAGTGAAATTAACAAAAAAAATATATTTTTATTTACTGTTCGTGTATTTATTTATTTATTTCTGTGTTCTAACTAGGGTGGATGATTTTGATGCCACTTTTGCCTGGATTGGGCAGCAGGTAGATCGATACACATGTGGATCGTTCAGAAGAGTGTTTTTGCCAGATGGGTTTGGAAGATTTTGTGGTAATCTGTCGAAGAATTTTGTGATCACAGAGATTCTGAAGAGGCAGCTGTTTTTCTAAAGGCTGCTACTGCTGCAACCACAGTTCCGGGTTCGGCACCTGCATGCAATGGCTGCCCACGGCGGCTTATCAGCGCCGTTGTAGGTGCGGTGGGGGTAGACTACCCAAAAAAAGCAGCAGCCGAAATGAGAAAATGATTTTTATTGTGGTTCGGAATGGTTATGGAAAGACCAAATTGTAACTTGAAACTCAGAATTCCATCTGCCCACGGTGGCTTATCAGAACCGTTGTAGGCTTCAAAGGTACCTCTTTTGTTTTGTTATTTAAAAAATGAGAGGAAGAAAGGGTGCTTCAAACTTTGACGTTGAATGATGTGCTCATAGCATCCACGCCATAGTGGAGGCTCGGGGTGGCGGAGCAGGGCCCTGCCCTCCCATGCCAAAACTTGGACGTCTCATACTCCCCTTCAACTTACATTTCGACTCATTATCAGTAACAAAAGATTATAATCTATGCACGGTATATCTTGAATTCGAGTTTAATATATATATATATAAAAACCGAGACAATCAGAATTTATTGACTAGAGTTATAAAATAAAGCTTTAAAGGAAAAAAAAAGATTTGTGATGAGAATATGTGAAACCCAGGGTTGGGTATGATAGTAGCTACAACATCAAGCAAAATCACTTTACCAAAAATGCGCAGGTGGGGTCTTAATCTAGTGATTGAAGGGACTTGTTTCCTTACTCTGCATCAGGGTTCAGGTCTCATCATGCATGTCTGTCACCCCCGTGGTGCTTTACATGTTCACTGAGTTTGCAGGATTATCAGTGAGTCCAGGGATTAATTATGATGCGTGTAAGCTAACACCTCGGTTATAAAAAAAAAATACAGGCGCAAAAACCTTGGCAATTCCACTTTCTTTGGAACCATGTATAGTCATTAAAATTTATCCTGGCCTAGTGGGTTGATCTGTAAAGTTGGAGACCGAGAGTCTAATTTTGATAGATTTTAAATTAATAAAATTTTATTTTTTTAATAAAATAGATAACTCAATGACCCATGACTTTACAATTTTCCGGATTAATTATCACGCCAAGTTTGACAACCATACTTAAAATACCTAAATATTCTTTTTTATTTTTTTGTATTTTTTTCTCACCTACCAAATCATTTTTCTTCCACTTTCTCTATATCACTCTATTTTACATTTTTGTTATGCATTGATATAAAAAAGAAAATAACTTTATCCTGTAATTGAAATCAAATATTTTTTTTTTATTCAAATCATAGTTTGAAGTTTAAAGTTTAAACCGCAATGCGAAACAGTCGAGTTCATCACCATTAAAATAGGGTATAGAGCTTCACCACTGCATCCATGTATATTTGGAGGGATGGTGATGTATAGGCACATCCCAGGCTTGCTCTGTGTAACCATGCCATACAAGTAGAGAAGGCAAAAGACAAACTGGAAGCTTGCAAGCTCCTCAAAACCCGTAAACCTCTCGATGATGAGATGAACTTGCCTGGATTTTGACCAATCCAGTTTACTAAGAAGAAGGATTCAACGAATTAGGACAGAGTCAAATCAAATGAGATACCAAGATGTCTTCAAATTAGGAAGAAAAACAAAATTCTATACTTAATTAATTGCAAAATCAAGCTAATTCTGATAGCTTTATTATGAGTTCAACATTTGTACGTTGCTGCAGTCATGTTCCTGTTCATGTATCTAGACCAAGAATGAATTTTTTTTTATTCAAGTAAATCTCATTCTTTGAAAAATATAGTTTATACATTCAGGTAAGTGAGGAAAATTCTATTTATCTAAAATTATTATAAAAAATATATGTCTTGACTCGAATTCAAAGACATGTTATATCCCAAACTTGTTGTCATCACACCAGCACGTTTCTTGAGACCAAGAATGGGTTACACATGCTTTTGTCAAAATGTGAAATTCTACGCATGATTAAAAAAAAATGGTGTTCATAACCATAGTTGTAGGATTTGGGATCTGATTGGGAAAATCGCTAGAACCATTCGTTGCTGGATTGATATTATTTTTATTCAAAATGATATTATTTTTATTTAAAAAATAATAATAATTTTAACAAGGTTTAACGTGTCAACAATCAATTCACCAAGTTACTTGGACTTAACATGATCAGTGTCAAAACTTGCTCAAAATAAAACTTAACCTAGGTCCAGCTCCAAGTCAACTCATCTAGAACTACTACCAGAATTTCAGACAGGTGGTATTTCTAATTTCAGATAGTTTTCGGTTTCCTTCTCAACCTTAGCTAGGAGGCGGGATGAAGAAGACATGGAATGGATTCATCACACACAAATGATGAAATGGAACATTTACATATCGAATATCATGCAGTGATGATGATCAGAATAGTTTGGACAGCATAACAGATGTTGTGGAAGGGCCAATAGAAATATAGAGGGATTACAATATTGCCATTTCACAAGATATATGAACAAACACAACTTTTTATTGCTTCCTCTTCTTATTTAACACAACCCTATGTACAACTTTACTTGGCGATTTTGTTCTACTGCAGAGGTTATTACAGCAAACAAGATATCAGCTATGCTGCAGAAGTTGGGGGTCTAGTTTATTTAACAATAGTTGCTTAGTTTTCTGCCAAATCTATTCGCCAGGCTTATTACTCATTTTCTGCCATTACTGCATAGCAGTATTTCGCTTCTACTCCTCTTTTTTCGTTTTCCTGAATTAGTTTGATAGTTATTGCCTCTTGGAAACATCCCACTCTTCAGTCTTTGCAAACCTTCCTCGAATCCTTGGCTGACTGTCTGCAAGAGCCTTCCTGCAAGCATACTGAAACAGACATGATGTGAGTTGAATCCAGCATTTGAAAAATTGGTGGAAAATAAGGAATTGATACATCTCACCAAGTAAATGATCCGGGTTTTAAAAGTTTTGTTGCTTATTTGATGCTTTTTGTTAGCTGGCCCTTTTGATTTTAAAACAGAAGCAATGATTGACTGGAATTTCAGGGGCTGGTGCTTTTCTTGGAAATTTAGTTTGAGTCGGAATAGTAAATGTACAACAAACCAACAATATTTTGATTATTTACCTTAATCTTCCTGCCAAAGTTCCTCTTGGTCTTCTTATTCCTGTACCTTGAAAGCTTTTCCTGGCGGCCCTCAGCAGAGCAGTTGATAATCAATGGTCGATCAAGATGAGAACAGATGAGGCTCGTGTTACCATTACCAAGAGTCTGTCATAAAAACTCAGTATCAATGACTCAGCCCCATCCTGTGGAAATGGCCAGAAGCATCTAAACAATTCTCAGTCCGTAGACTTTGATACAGAGCATATTCATGCTTGGTGCTTGGATTGCAAAGAAAGGTTCCACTAGAATCTGATGGAATTATGCGAGAGAAATGATGAAGGAAAATAGAATTAAACTGATAATAAAAGCAACAGATTCGGTTTTCAAGTAGTGGATATAATCGTTCTCATCAACAGTCCATTTAAAGTGATAATAAAATCAATTGGATTCTGGATAAAGAAAGATGAAAGTCTCAATTATCTGTTCAACTGCAAGGGCTAAGGGGCAGCAGCATTATGAAACAATACTGATACGAGACAAAGAAAAGCAGCTAGTTCCATCCTGGATGAAACAGAAGCCCTTTCCTATAGTGCTTCAAGTGATTCATGGCAGTGAATTGACTCACAAAATTGACTCACAAAAATATCATAGGTCTATGCCCTCTGCCACATCTAAGAAGGATCTAAGCAGAAGGGAAAATCATTCAAACATGCTAGAAAGACTATAGTAAAGAAATTTGATCTAACCTTTATGTCTCCATCGCTGTACGCCCTCCTCATCCCATAAGCATTTTCAAAATCAATTCCAGGAAAATCCAGAAAACCTGGGTTCCCTGCAGCACCATGGACCCACTCAATTGAACTCAAACATCCTGAGCTGACACTTTTTGATAGTGCAGCATCAGGAAGTAATTTGTTTTCTTTGATGGGGTTTTCATCAGTCCTGGCAATAGGAAGTTTGATGTCCAGAATCTCTGCAAGTGATGATGTATCCATTGCTTCTTTTTCCAGGAGGTCCTTCTTGCATTCATAGAAAACCTCATTCAGAAGCTGCTCGTTTTGAATTGATTCAATATCTGTCACCTTTAGTCCTTGTGAAGTGATGACTTCTTCCCCACAAGAGATCATTGAAATGGCTGCCGTCATGGGATCAATGCCCAGTAGTGGCTCTTCAATGATTGGTTTGGGAGCTTCGAACAGATCCCCTTCGCCTCCCAGATCATATTCTGATATAGTGGTCTGAAGTAGGTTGCTCTATGTTAGACAAATCAGTCACCAACAAACAAGATGACATAAGAAAAATACGTAAGAAGTAAATAGTGATCTAAACACCACACCAATTATTATATCCTTAGTCTTAAGGGATTCTTAAAGAGGTTGGAAATGAAGTATTGTTATATTTTATAGCACAATCTGGTAAAAACTGTTGATTTGTGAACACATGTATACAGCAGTAAATAAATCATGCACAAGTACAAAGATGTAGGAGCTGTAAATATACATTTTTTAGAGAAATCTACAGATTGTAAAAGCACGTTAAAGTGATAATCACTTTATTGATCCCCAAAACCTATCTAATGATACGCAATTTAAAGTGTTCTTCTTTGTTACTTCGTAGTTAGTATCTTTGAATTCTTAGTTTTTTTTGTCTTCGTGTCAGGACTTTCCTGTTTCAGTTGCTTTTAGTTTAGATGGAAGTTTCATTAATCGAAGAAGAGACTATCTAATCATGGTCTTTCAGTAGTGTTCAACGTGTTAAATTTCGTGAATGAACCGTAGCCTGTTATAACCAAATTTTCAAGACAGATGAAGTGATTTCTTAATGAGAAGAACACTTCACAGCTCAACTCAAGAAAATATTCTTTAAATGGCCAAACACCTATGACTCAAAAGATCACTAACTTTATTTGCATAAATACCTAACATTTTTAGCTAAAGCAAGGATCTAACGAAACTCTTTCGAGGTTTATTTTCTTTCCACCTCCTTTATACGAGTTTAGTTTCAACAACCAAAGAGAAGAGAAAGACAGCCAAAAACCCAATAAAATAAAGGTGGAGAAAACTCTCTTTTCAGCTTTCCCAACCTTTCTTTTCTTTTCGATGCCAAAAAAAATAAAACAAGTCCTTTTTTCCTCTTTTATCTCTCTTAGTGGATTAAAAGGCCAATAAAAATCCCATTATTGGTTCACCATCACACAATTGGAGTCAGAAAATAGACGAAAGCTTAAAGAACACGGAAATGAAAGCTGTGTAATCATTTTCCTTATGTAGTCTTTCTTTATCTAAATGTTCTAGATCCACCAAGTCAAGAAAACACTTGTTGTTTCCATTTTAGCCCTATTAGTTTGCTTGCCAAATGTTGAGAACAAAAACTAAAGACATTGATATTTGTGTAAATAAGCACATACCCACAAGCATAAAAGAAAAGGCTTAAAAAAAATCCAGTCTTTTCCTCCATTTTCTCAGCAACTAAACGGAGGGTAAAAAACACAAGCATCAGGAAGGCAAGTTTCACTGAATAAATTCAAATCCTCAAGATCAAAACTTTGAACTTTCCATGTGAAATTTAACTGAGAAACAAGAAAAATATGAACTTTAAATTGGATTTCTACAGTAAAAGACCGATATTTCTTGTCGTTATACCCCCATTTTCTCAGAAACCAAACAGAGCAAGTTAGAGAACAAAGCAAAGAGCAAATCGAAGTACACAAAAACTAGAACTCCGGACTTTAAAATAATCAAAGCCCAGTTCAGAACGGATCAAATGAATGCAGATCACTCAAACAAACAAAGTAAAAAAGAGCTCAAACACACCGTGAAAGGGCATATAAATACAGGCAAAAAACAGAGAGAAAACAAAGTACCATTGGAACATTGGTCTTTTGATATTTGCAGTACTCTTCGAGTTGTTGAACATCTTGAAAGAAATTCGGCATGTGGGGAAACAATAGCTCTTCATACATTTTTGTCAAAAATTGCAATCTCTCTGTTTTTTCCAAATCTTGACACAGAGCAAACGAGGAGAACCACCTCTTCCAAAACAGAGCAAAAACAGGGTAACCCGGAACAGAACACAGCTCTGAGTCTCTGACTAGCTAGCTTAGTGCTAGTTCTTAAAAGCAAAGGAGCCAAAATGCAATATGTAGAGAAAGAGATAGGTCCAGTCTCTTGGCCTTTGATTTAGGACTTAAGAAGGAAAGGGAATATATATAAAATAATAATCAAAGGGATGGGGTAATTAGTAATTAAGTTTTTTAAATAGAGAATAAAATTAGATGATACAATATAATAAGTTCAGTGTGCCTTTTTTATTATTAATATATATTGCGGTATTTAAAAAAAAAATATTTTTTTGTTTTATTTTTTAACATTAATATATTAAAATCATAAAAAGTTAAACAAAATTAGAAACGTTCCCCCGAGCACCGTCTTCAAAATAAAGACAAGGTGTAAAATGACATGATGATGCTTACACTGTCGCATACCTACTGTCATGCAATTTGGTTTTTCTAAGAAAAACAATATTGAGATTAGATTTTACTTTAAAGGACTCTAAAAATGTGTTTTTGTATTAATTTAAAAAATAAATTTTAAATCCAGGAAAAAAATATCTTGAGAAAGAGAGAGTATATTTGGAATTAAATTTTTAATATTTATTGTAAAGTGGGTGCTGTGGGAGTATAGTATTTTTGTATTATTATAATGCAAATTGAACAAGTGAATGCATTCCTTGGCAAATTGAATGTACCGGGCCAGAATCTGTGTCTTTGTGGGCTATATACACAGTGCTCGTCACTCATCATCACTCTATCACCTTGTCAGGGATAGGTCCACGCGCTTTCTTAGCCACGTACACCTACTTTCTTTCTTCCTTTCTTCTTTTTTGAAATTAATAATGTTTTTACATTTTAAAAGTAATATTTTAAAAATAGAAAAACAATTAATTAAAATTATATTTTGAGTATGTTTGGTATGCTAATATTAAAAGTGATTTAAAATATAATATATATATATATTATTTTAATATATTTTTTAAGTAAAAAATACTTTTTAAAATATCTAAAAACACACTAAAAAAATTAAAATAAAATATTTTTTTATTTTTTTTCAAAAATGTTTTTAAAATACAAATGTTAAACAAACAATAAATCTTGTATCTCTATTTTTTATATATATAATTTAATTAGGTCTATTTATGATGGTGTGTGTTGAATCTTATATTTTAGTTACTAGCATCATTGCTAGTCTTATCAGGTTTAAAGGTAGATGCAAGGAAAAACATTTTGAGATATAATTGTAATATTTTAAAAATATAAAATTATATTTTGTTTTGTAATTAAGAATTTTAAGAGAAAGCTTTTATCATGTTATGATATATGGTACTTAAGGGTTGTGGTGTGATATCAGAGAGTTTATGATATGCATAGCAAGTCTCGAGTTCAAGTCTTGACATGCACCCTTTATAAAAATCTACGATAACTATGGTTTTGCTCATTCATCTGGTCTCACAAAGTGTGTTTTTCTGAGATTGAGTTTCTTAAAAAAAATGTTATGATATATGTTAATTAACTATAGTCATTTTTAAAACTATAGTCATGCACCCGTAAATTAATTACTATTTTCATGTTAGTATTTTCACAGATTTTCCTTTTTTTTTTTCATAAAATGAAAAGGTAGCCAAGCATCTATCTCCTTGGATTTCACCTTATGGGATCGTTGTCAAGCCAGCCTCGATCCCTTCCCTGAAGAAGAAAGGGAAGCACAAAAAGGTAAAGTGAAGATCCCACTACAAACTAGGGGCTGATAATTATAGTTTAAATTCTCGTGGATTAAAAAAGATGATTTTTTTTTTTTTTTTAGCTTGGAGTAATGGCGGTGGGTACTTGATTTCAAACTTGTATAATTTTCAATGAGAAAAATATATATTATTAAGCTAATAGCCTATCTAGATCAGTGGTTGCACTATTATTTTGCCATTATTTTTTATTGTTTTTGTTTTAATTTAATAATTTTGGTGTTTTTAGATTTTTTGATATTCTGCTATCAAAAATAGGTTTTAAAAAAATATAACAATTTAATATATTTTCAAGTAAAAAATATTTTGAAAAGCAATTTCTATCTTATCTAACTAAATCTTAATTTTTCAATAATCACTCTTTAACTATGATACATCGTGACTTCAATGATATATGCAAGATATCTTTTTAGATTAAATATTTCTATTATTTTATTAAATTTAAAATTTAAATTAACATTTAGTTATTTTATTTATTGTCTTAAAATAAAATAAACAAAGATTGTGAGATAAATAAAAGTTTGCTTCAAAATTATTTAAAAAGATGTTTCATTTATGTTTTCTCTACCTATAATTTAATATAAAAAAATCATTTAATATTGATATATAAATATTACCCGAAGAACTAGACTTAAGTTTATGCTAAGTTGTGCATCCTTGTTTTTTTTCTTTGTAAAAAGCGATATTCGAATGCCATCAGCGCGTTTCAAAGGAAATAAAAATATTTGACTCGAGTTATTGATTCGATCGTGGCTAATAAGTTAGTTTTGTTTTAATTAGATTATAAAAATAGATAATGATAATAATAATAAAAAAATAGCTAAAAAAATAGTTTTGAAATTGGTTTAAAAAAATGGATAAAAAAAATGGATCTACATGAGATAACATGATAAACTTATAATCTAAATAATAAAAAACAAGTTAGCTTGAATTAACATGCAAAACTTGTGGTTCATGTCATGAGATTGAAATAACCAAATAGAAAAGAAATTTAAGAAACTACAATGCCATTTGTTTTTTTTTTAAAAAAAAAAGAATATCAAGCAATGAAATCATAAAAGAAAATAAGATAAAAAAGAATATTAGTCTATGTTAATTTCTCAAACTTGCTAGGTTATTAGACCGAAAACACCATACATGAAAAAAACCATGAAATTCAATCCCCATTAAATCAAATATTTAAGGAAAAATTAAAAAAAATCAATTCTATAAACTGATAAAAAAAAATAGCTATTAAAAGAGTGAGAATAAAAACAAATTAGAGGGCAATTATATTTTTTTTAAATTTTCCTTAAATATTTGATTTAAGGAAAATCAAATACTTATCAAATACTTATCAAACACCCCCTCTAGTGCAAGGTGCGCCCCAACAATTTTTATATATACTTATCAAATACTAAAAGCAAAAACATATATTTATCCTTAAGCCCACCTAAAAAAATAAAAATAACAAAAATATCCCTTGATGTAAGCTAAGGTTTCTTTGACCTCAAAGGCATTCTAGTAACTTCAATGCACGCTAAATGGTAAAAAAAAAAAAGAAAAAAAAATATCCCTATACACTAGGCCTATAATTTATGAAATCATGGGTATTTTTATTCTCTTTATTGTTAAAAATAATAAAAATAACACAATCAAGAGAATTTTTATATCAATAGAGGCTAAACCATAATTTTACTATCCATAATTGATTCTCAAATCTTATAAAAATATGAGAAAAAAAAACAAATATAGGTTCAACTCTCCCTACTCTAAAAGCAATGCTACCCTTCCATTAAAAACTATCTACACCCGGAGAGAAAAATAAATAAATATAATCTTTAGTGGCAGGAAGGTTCAAGGTTTGAAGAAAAAAAATGCATTTGCCAATAAAATTGCTTTTTTCACCATAATCCCCTTATTAATTTCAACTAAGCATATGATAAAGGCTCCTTCATGGGGTGATGCCTCATGCTCCACTTGAATAATAATAAATAATTTTCTCTATCATAATTATGGTACGTATTCATAATTATTCTGACGATGTGTGTTTAACGATGATTAGAGTTAATATAATTAACTATTTTGTAAAGTTTGTTTTTATTGTGATTTTAGTTTCAAATCTTGTGGTTGCTAATATAATGACTACTAAAAATTTACATGGTAGTTAACTTCAGGGCCCGTAGGATTAGTTGAGGTGCGTGCAAGTTGACTCATACTCACACGTTAATAAAAAAAGATGATATAATTAAATGTTGGAATATAATAAAGGAAAAACAAATTATTATTTGGAGAGTGTATTATATAATAGCAATGATCAAGGATGATATAATTATGGTAAGCATTCATAATTATTCAGACGTTGTTGTTTAACAATGATCAAGGATGATATAATTAAATGTTGGAATATTTAATAAAAAAACAAAAAACAAATTAACATGAGAAACCCAGATAGTGCACTATAATATTTCTGCGGCTAATAAGTTAAAACAGTCATGATCAAGCTACATTTAAAAACTATATTATTATTTGGAGAGTGTACTATATAATATAGTTGTAGAATAATCATTGCATCGAAAAAGGGCAGGTAGAGACACATATATTGTCCACTTGATCGTACTGTGTGCATCATTGCAGCTGAAGGAAAAGGACATCCCATCGACTTTTCTGGGCTCAAATTAATTATGAAGAAGCATTATTTTTTTATTGTTTTTTTTTAAAAAAAAATTGAATTTTATTTTATTTTTCATATAGATTATTATTTTTTTGATATTTTCAATTATTATTTTATATGTTAATATTAAAAATATTTTTTTAAGAAACATTTTAGAAAACAACTCTGACAATAGTCAATAATATTTTTCAATTTTAAAAAAATTATTTTTGATATTATTATATTTAGATAATTTATAAAATATTTCAAACACAGAGAGATAAATCATTTTCATAAATACTTTTAAAGTGATTTCTTAAGCATATCAGTGGTCGTAGTTCTTTTGAAAGCATGGGCAGCGGTTCTAGACTTGAATGATAGTGTGACTAAATTTGTTTTTTTAAATGATTTTTGCTTAAAATATTAAAATAATATTTAATTTTATTTTTAAATAAATTTTAATATCATCATAATAATCTAAAAGTATTAAAAAAATTAACATAGTACAAAAAACAAAATCAAAAAATTTTTTATTTTTTTCAAAAACAATTTTAAAACACATAGTCAAACAGAAACTAAGTTATTGCATTAATGTGCATTTTATTGGATTAATATTTTTATAAAAATAACTTATATATTCATGTATATTAAAACAGGTTTAATTACATGTTGATTAATCGAATTATATCAGATCAGTATCTAGTTTAATTAATTAATTAATTAATTAATTAATCAATATATATATATATATATATATATATATATATATATATATATATATATATATATATATATTTAAAAGAGAAGAAATGGAGATGGGAAATAAAATAATACTAGCTGTAAAAGGATGAGGAGATAGATTCTGCATTCCAATTTGATCAAATTATTCAAATTCTCTCTCAATGTGGTGAGCCCTATTCCTCCTCACTGCAATTTGATTTTATTTATTATTATTATTATTATTATTATTTTGAAGAGTCAACCTAACTTTTGTCGCTTTCTCAAACTTAAAGCATAAAGTAAAGAATAAGTATTGGAGAAGCAATGACGTGGAAACCTGAATGCAAGGATATTATGTTATGGAAAATACCATATGATGTGTTTTTCCACCTTATATTTCTGTGAATTGATTATTCGAGTATTTTAATTTTTTAACTTTAATATTACTATTTTTGGGCCAAATTAAAAGATAATGTAATTAAATTTCTTTACTAAGAACAAAATTAAAAAAATGGAATCAGAGCGAAAAACTATTATGCTTTGTTTTTGGTGCTATTTTAAATAGTTTTAAAATTAATATCACTTCCCTTTGATTCTTTTATTTTACCTTTTTTAAGTATTTTGTATGTATTTAATGTTCAAAGAGATTTTTTCTATTTCATCTATAATTTTTTTATGTTTAGTATAATTGAAATTTATTTTTAAGAATTTTGAAAAAATATTTTGAATAGTATTTATAATAAGTGCAATCTTATGAGATATTGTTTTTTTATTCAATTAATTGTGTGTGTATCCTTTTATATTATTATTTCATTAAATAAAAAATAATTTTAATAAACAGAGTTATTAAACACAATTAAGTAAATATATTATTTTGCAAGATTAAATATTTTTAATTTATAGTTGTCTCGCAACCTTTTCATAAAAGTATTTAGTTACCGTTAATGATTTTTTTTTGTCCATTTATGAACATAAATGATTGTTAAATTATTGAATTCGATGTGTGTATAAACCTTTCAATTTACATTTAATACTTTTATGTAAAAAAACATGTCAAAAAATAAATCTATATACTTAGTTTTTTCATAAAAAAAATTCAACCCACAACAAAACAACGCAGATTTAATGGAGTCTAAAAAGAGTTTAATTAGCTTCATCATGCATATGATACAAGAATGCAAGTCATGGCAAGTGGGTCTTGGCCTAGTGGTTGAAGGGATTTGTTTCCTTCCTCTGTATCAGGGTTCAAGCTCACCATGCATGCCTGTTACCTCACGGTGCCTTACATGCTCACTGAGTTTGCAGGATGTTCAGTGAGTCCGGAGATTAGTTGTGGTGCGCGTAAGCTGACCCGAACACCCCAGTTATCAAAAAAATAAAAAAATGCAAGCCATGCTTATCACCAGGTGAATAAACACAAGGGTAGAACCATTTTTATGACTCTCAATTTCATCTCGAAGTTAGTTCATTTTATCAATTGCACCCCCAATAAATTCGTTATTTCTCACTTGGATCATTTCATCCAAAAGAACACAATAGATATATATATATATAAAACAGGATTTATTGTTCTCAAATCCCAATCAATCTCCCTCTCTCTAACACTATTTATTTGCAAGGTGTACCGCGCGACGCCCGCCATTTCCTCCCTCCTTGCGGCGGTGACTTTTTTTGTTTCATTAGGGTTTAGATTGGCTTCAAATATGGATATAAAAAATTTAGTCAATTTCAATTTAGAAAAAATATCTATCTTTAAACAAATTAATCCCGATCAATTTCAATGCATGGATGGCTAGTGGTGAATATATATCGCAATTGTGTAGAAAAAAATTCCTCTTAGATTTGACTCTTCAATGAGTTTCCTTGCGTTTAGCAATGCATCCAACTTTCGCCTGCTTTTATGAGAAGCTAGTGTGAAAGCAAGAATCTAAAAGTGTCTTTGATAGTGTAATTGTAGTTATTTTTTAAAGTGTTTTTTTATTCAGAAATACATTAAAATAATATTTTTTAGTTTTTAAAAAATTATTTTTGATATCAACACATAAAAATGATCTAAAAACACCAAAAAAATAATTTAATTTAAAGTAAATAATAATAATAATAATATATATTTTTTAAAATACTTTTAAAATACAGTGTCAAGTATCAATAACCACATCGAGACTTATATGGAATTCATGATTGCTTTCCATCCAATGTTAGAAGAAAAAAATGTGGTGGGAATATATATGGAGTTAGGCTGTAAAGGAGAAAAGACGCAAGAGAATTTCAACCCATAATGCATTTAAAAGAGAGAATGATGAAGTATACTTACGCTCGCTTTCTTGATCAATGAGTTGTAAGGAATGTACACTTCCTGATTGGCTGGAAAATAATATTAAAAGCACATAAAAAAATATAAAAAAATAAAACCCCTTAAAATTTCCATATCAGGAGAAGAACATTTGAGCAAAAGTATGGAACCTCTCAAGAACACGTTTAAATTAGGTTAACCTAGCTAGCCTCATGTTTGATGTCTTTGTCATGGAATTCTAGTGTGCAAATTCATGTGGCGAATCCATTTTCCAACACTTGGCAGCCGCCATTTGCTTTGGTGGACTTTGCTGGCAAAAAATAAGTTTTTTATATATATATATATAAAAAAAAAGTCGTGTAGAATTTAAATGGGAAAATGGGATTTTCTCGACCAGAATTTAATTTCTTGCTGGGAAATTCGAGGATGTATGAGAAAATATTGACGGGCTAAGAATATTTTTGTGATGATTTGATGATTAAAGTGGATTAAGAGGCTCATGAAAGTGGCCTTACTATTTTATGGTAAGATGGTATGGAATCATGCAATTTGAAACGATCTGCTCCACGAGAATTGACATGAGGCCGACAGACATTGTGATTTGAAATTAAAATTAATCTTCAATTTTTCACTAATTATGTTGACCTGAGATAGGCTAAACTACTTTTTTCTTTATGATAAAGCTCCAAAATTAACATTAATGGAGGAAGGTGAAATGAATTTAGTCCATTTCTTGCAAGCTCTGCATCCATTATATTTGGAGCGTGGCTGTGATAGTTTTCTAAAGTATTTTTCATTCAGAAATGCATCAAAATAATTATTTTAAAAAATATATTTTTACTATCATAAAATAATCTAAAAACACAAAAAATAGGAATAATAATAAAAAAAAACAGCTGGAGTGGATTGTCTCGTAGTGCCTTCTGTCTTTGTAGAAGAAATAATATTACGGGGATGCCTGTTGCCTTTCCATGGCCCAAACGACAAGGCATTTTCTGGATTCTCCCTCTTATTGTAATTATGAATTGGATGTTCATTTCAATAGCAGCTGGTCTCTACTTTGTAGCGAGTTGACGTTGACAAAAAGTAAGCAATTTATAATTTGGCATAATTCATAGACGTCTAGCTGTAGAAATTAGAGTACACAACTCAAGTTTGATTTCTGCTTTGAAAATCCTTGCATCCCACAAATGATAGAGATGGGGAGTGCGGTAGAGATCGCGTTTTGAAATATATATTTTTTTTATTTTTAAATTTTATTTTTTGGGTCCGCAGGATGATTTAAAAATATTATGAAGTTAATTTTTAGCTAATAGTGTTTTGACTGTATTTTTCTGTTGATGAAGGGTTCTGTGCGGCCATGGCGGGGGAGTTCCTATCAAAACCGAACCCACCACCATAGCCTGTCTTGGAATTTGAAGAAGACGATCGATCATGCATAAAGAGAATACTTTTCAACTCCTGTCCACATTAGCTTTCCATCTTCAGCTCATGAAACTGCTGATGATAGCCTTCGTGATTGTTTGCGACTGTCGTTGATTGAAGTTGTTTTTAAAAGTATTTTTTATTAAAAAATATATCAAAATGATATTTATTTATTTATTAAATGTTATTTTTGACATCATCATTATATATATGAAAATAATCTAAAATCATTAATTTTTTTAATTTAAAATAAAAAATATATTTTTTTAAATGCAATGTGAAATAATAAAAAGAAAATGTGAGGGTGAGTGGAGCGATGGAGTTATAAGATTAATTGGACCCTTCATCATGTATGAATACAGCATTTTTGATATTTATGATTTTGATATGTTTTTGTCTGTTTCCCTTTTCATCAACGCAGGTATTGATATATTTTTCTGTCTTTTTTCCACCCAAAATACACAAACAATGAGGCTAATTAAATTCATTTTAATTGATACCTTTAGATTTCTTTTTTTTGTTTAATTATTAGAGTTGTAGGGTGATTTAATTGGTATGTTTATATATATTACGTCTATTCTTTTCTAGATATGAGCATGAGATATACATGATTTCTTTATATATAAAAAATATGGAAGATTAATTCTAAAATTATTGAAAGAAATATGAGTTTGGTCTATTTGTCACTCTAGAACTATTTGATAAAGGACATATTGTATGGGTTTGGTGTCATGTTTCTTTTAATTTGGACTCGATTTTGATTGTTTATTTTTTTATTATATGGTCAAAAAATTATTTTTGAAAAAAAGAAATCATGTTATTGAACTTTAGAAAATCCATACACTTGTTTGTAGGTGTAATGGGCTGTCTCGATTCACAAAAGTAATATTTTTATTTTTTTTATTTTTCATTAAATGCTAAATTAATTAAAAATTAATTAAAATAGTTTGAGTTTAAAATTTTGATTTGACTTGGAGCAAAACGCGTGTAAATAAACCAGAAATAAATTAAACAAACGCCAAAGGAAAGAGCGGCTGTGGTCTCCACCTCCAGGCACGCGGAGGAACCTCTTGATAAGTGTTCATCTAGTTCGTGTTTCCTTTTCCCTTGCAAAATAAAATAAAATAAAATAAATCCATCGAGCTTAATTAGGTTTAAATTAGTCATACGTAGACCTAATCAAGCTCAATCCAGTTTAGCTTTCCAACTTTAGTATATGAACTTTGTTTAATACTAAAGAACAATCCGAACTATAATTTATTTTATTTATTTCGGCTGCTTTTGGTTTTTGTTCTAGTATAAAAACAGATAAATACAGGAGAAAAAATATCTTTAATTAAAAATACAAGGGAAAAAAGTTTAAAATAAATAAATATATAACAATGATAAAAAAAAAGACATGTTCCCTCTATATCAAATCAGAACGTCATGTATGTTTCCATGACAATAATGAAACGCTGCCGTGTAGTCATGGTCAAGTGCGCGTCACTCGCTTCTCGTTTTCAAGTGCAGATAAGTTAAATTCTAGGTTTTGGAAGCTTTTATTCGGACACGGACACGTTCAAGACTTGCTCGGATTGTTTGAGATCCACTTGGACTTTAAGAAAGCTGGAATTCTTTCAGAGGCGGCAAGTGGCCTGCCATTTCATATCGGTTCTGTCTATAATAATTGCTGCGTTGCGAATTTTGACATGGCTTCCCTCTATTTCTTTATTTATAAAACTATTTCAACTTTAATTTTAACTATATATATATATATATATATATATATATATATATATATATATTGTTTGTAAGATATTCTTTGTTATTGATTTTCAAAAATATTTTTGGAAAAAATTGAAAAATTTTGATTTTAAATTAATTTTTTTGATGTATTTTAGATTATTTTCAATGTTAATAATATTTTTTAAAAATAAGAATGTATTATTTTAATATATTTTAAACGAAACAACATTTTAAAAAATAAAGTCAGTAAATAAAACGAGAAGCATTAAAGTTTGCGTCTCGACGTCTTGTCGTCTCTGTTGGATCATGCGTGAGACAAGACAGTGTAAAATACATATAAATGAGTATGAAAGCCATTTGTAGAGTCTGAAGTGACCCCACAAGTGTCCTTTTACTGCCACCTTTAAAATCTTATACTTTATCGCAGGTTCATTGTCCCCCAATTATGCTGTGCATAATTAAATAAATAGAGTTGATAAAATCTAATAACATATCTTAAAATCATGTTGTAAATCCATTGTCCGTGTCCATTAGATTTTTTTTTATTTGGAATTGTGGTTGATTTTATTTTTAAAAGTATTTTTTAATTTAACAATATCAAAATTTTTAATTTAAAATAAAGGAATAAAAATAAATTGTTCTTTTGAAATAATATTTCGAGTATGTTCGATCATGCATATTTTCCCTTTTATTTTATTAACTTGGTTTCATATGTGTTTTTATTTATATTATCTTTGATTGATTTTAATAAATAAGTTTAGTGGACATAAAAAACAAATTATCTTGATATATGTCTATCTTTCTTTTTTTTTCTCTTTTAGTTATTGTTAACAAAAACAATTTTGCATTGATTATTATTAGATATTTTGATAAAGTTATTATTTCACTCTAATTGCTTAGTTTTTTGCCCTTATTTTTTTGGATTCTTTTTCTCATGAATTCATATTTTGAACATTTGATTTGTCTGGGATTTGGCTTCGTGTAATTTTATCATTTTGCGACCATTTGTTTTGTTTGAAAAAAATATTGGTATGTTTATTATCTTCAATTTATTTTTTTGTTGTCTATTGGTTATTGTCAACATTTTTTTTTTTAAGAAAATGAGTTGTTATTGATTTATCTAGTTAGATGCTTATATTGACTTTTCAATCCACACTTAATTTTTGTTAGAATTGATGGATAAATCAACTAAGTTGATCTTGTTGATTAATATGGATTTGTACCATATTTATATAAAAAAAAATGACAAAAGAGATCGCGACTTTGTTCTAGACAAGTAATTATATTCCAAGAGATTAAATATATAGATAACTAGCCACAATAAATCTCCTAAATTTCATGGCCACCGAAAATTGGGATGTTGTGTTGTTTTATATATGTATATATTCTAGAAGATGATAAAAGTCTTGAAAAATATATATTTGAGATCCTTGAAAAAATGTCATTTTCTTCTTTTCTTCTTTCTGAAACCTTGAAAAATAGTCTATATTTTCATGGGAAAAAAGTAAATTCCCAATTGAATCTTATTAATTTAAGAAAAACATTGCCTGGTTAAGCTTATCAAGAAAATAGTTGATTTCTGCCAAAAAAAACAAGCAAATAAATGAAATTAACTCAATATATAACAGCTTTTTTCGACAAAACAAGCTACAAAAACCATCCTTGCAGCTAGTTCTAATTATTCTTTTTTCTTCAAAAATCAAGGGTACATGTTTAAAGAGGTGTTTGACACTAAACACTTTAAAAAAAAATTATTTTTATTTTAAAATTAAAAAATTTAATATTTTAAGATCATTTTAATGTGTCGATATAATTTATTTTTTAAATATATTTTTAAACAAAAAAATATTTTTAAAAACAACCCCGCAATTCAAAAATCACCAATCACATAAAAGTATAAGCAGAGCAGCTCTCAATCTACACAAAATCAAGGCCACCACTCATTCGTGTGTTTAAAAGTACGATTACACATCTAAAATGGAGTAGGTTTCCTTAACGAGCAATAAAAAGCTTTACAGGGAAGAACACTGCATGTGGCACAAAACTCCACGAATCCTTCGCGAAAGTGCAGGCTCTGAAATGAATACGGCCTTTGACAGCAGCGACCTACCCCAGGATAGGACACCGGAGATGGTCCGTCAGGGTAGTCCCATGCCTTTTCATGGAAAGGGGCATGTCGACAGGGACTCATACGACGACGTGTCACTCTGCTGTTGCCTTACGCACAGTTCTGAAAGGGAAGTTTCGCTTTGTTTTCACCTCCACATTTTGTCGTTTCATCCCTTCATTATTACACTGGTGGGCTTCCCACCACGGAGACACCACCCCCACTTCCTCCACCGCGAGATCTTCATTCAGTAGTGTGTTTGTTATTGTGTTTTAAAAATATATTTTAAAAAAATAATTTTATAAATTTAAATCAATTATTTTAGTATTTTTTTATCATTTTTATATATTGATATTAAAATAATTTTTAAAAAATAAAATAAAAACATAATTTTAATTCATTTTTTAAAAAAAAAAAATTTTTAAAAACAACCATATAATCATACTCCGAAAAAAGTGTCTTGTCGAGAAACTGCCTCAATGACATCACCTACGACATCAAGTGTCCTCATGCTCCAGCACTGCATGTTTCGGCATATGACTGGCTCGAAATTCGAGGTAGAGACTAGATGGGCCCGATTTAAAATAGAAATCGATACAACTTGTACTCCAATGTCCTTTTCTTTTCCAAGAAAAATCAGACCACGTCTTTTTTTTTTTTTTTTTTAAATCAAACGGCGTATCTCGATTTAATTCTACATGTAATCCAATCTAGATCATGTTTCAATCATTAGAAAAAAAGTTATAATTGTTTTAGAGTATGGTAACGATAGTGTGTTCTCATTTAAAAATATATTAAAATAATAATTTTTTTATTTTTTTAAAAATATCTACAATACCAGTCCATCAAAATAATCTAAAAAAAAATCTGACTATAAGATCAAATCTTTATTTATTTTCTTATAAGATCAAACAAATCTCTCCATTTAAACTCTATATATAATCTAATCGAAATGATGTTTTAATTCACTAAATGATCATATCGGTCAATGAATTAAATTAAGTTTAATAACAATATAATATACTCAAATACTCGATTTTTTTTTGCCAAAAGCCTTCAAATCTAGAGGGAATTATACATGAACATGGCATTTTACATCCCAAAAACACTTAGAAGCATAATGTTTTTGGTAAAGCAAAAGAAAAAAAAATAGAGCACAAAATATATACTTGCAAATTCAAATGTCACCTGCTCTTTTAATAATCACCAGTAAAACAAACAGAATTATTCTTTCAAATTAATCATAAATTTAATAATCAATTGGAAGGAGAGCAATTTTCTCTCTGAAAAGCAGAGAAGGCAGCGAGGTAAATAAATAATTAAAATGAAATAAAAATTATGGGATATTCATCCGAGTATAAGTGGCTCTTTTGCCATTAAAAATGAACCTCGACGATGAGGGATGTCGAAGAAGAGATTTAATATAAACAATATCATCTTTATATATATATACAATGAAATATTTAAAAAGATAATTAAAAATTCAATTAGTATATCAAAATAAATGATTAACCATCATAAGTATTAATAGATGAAATTAAAAATGAGTGTGATTTAAACTAATTAAATTAATGGCATACTAGGGTCATCTCAGTCAACTTAAATAAACAAATAAAATTTAGAATCCAGGTCAAAGTACGATCCCATTCAGGCATGATTTTTTTAAGCTAAGTGATAAAAACAATGAAATTGTTTTTTAGTTATTTGAAGTTAAATAAAAAAAAAAATCAATGATAACAAAGGGGGTTAAATTATATTTTTTTTAAAAAGAAACTTAAGAGGGGGGAATGCATTAAAAATCTTATATGTTGTATGTTGTGTCACGACTCTTCGAATCAGTGATTCAAGCCAAGGGCTTGACAATGTCTAATGCATTTTTTTAATAAATTTATGGTGCACCCAAGTAAAGACTTGAAATAATTGGAAAAAAAACCCATAGAAAAGCCTAGGTGGGTAGGCCTAAAAGCCCAACACCTTTGGGCTTTTTGTGAAAAAAGCCCAATCACATATGTATATGAACATCAACCAATTTGGTGCTCAAAATATGCGAAAACAACTTTCTTTTTCTATAACAGAACTCGGCGAGATTTCTCACTCAGAAACCAGACTTAAAAACAACAAAAAACATACGCTAGATCAAAGTAGACACCTTGGCCCAATTTTGAAACAGCAGACACAAAAACTCCCATTTTATGCAATCTTTGCCCCTGAGAAATCCATCTCCGGATGCTGAAACGAATCAAAATCAAATGACAGGTTAGCTAATGAAGTGATGAACGAGGTCAAGTGAAAACTAGGGATGCAATGGAGGGAAGTTCAAGAGAGTTGTAGTTTCACCTCAGCCATGAACTTCTTCAGAACCTCCTGTTTCTGCATCTCATCACTGGTTGGAAGGCCCATAGACTTCTGTCTCTGATCAAACTGCACAGAAAAAAGAGGAAATTGAAACATCAGAAATCGCAAAAACTAAGAACGTCAATTTTTCACAACTACCAAGCAAGAGGATGGACAAGCACAACCAGATGCCATGTCAAGTAAGCAACTATAAGAACCTAAACTCCACTAATCAAGATAGAAGAGCTAGGCACCAATGCAACATCAAGAATGGCAAAAGGCACAAAAATTTACCATCATCTTTTCAACAGTTTGCCGAGTTTCACCATCCAGATCAGATAGTTTGCTGTTTTCAGGTTCCACTTTCTGAGTATCAATTTTTGGATCTCCTTTCACCAAAGATTCCCACCAATCCATTTGGTCATGCTTTGTCAAAAGGATTGAGATGGTATTCTGGTCCTCTGGCGACAGTAAATGGTATAAATGATGAATAACTCACAATTATCTGACAGCTCTTGATGGGGCAACAAAATTGAAAACAATGCACCAAAGGAAAAATGCTCAATTCTTTATATACTTCAATTTTTGCTACGAATTTTCAAATATTGTCTTTAGCCATGAAGATAATTCCATTAGTAAATTCACTGACTGGTGTAGTTTGCATACCTATGCTCCAATAACAATCATCAACCTTGACAGGCTTATAAAGCTCTCCCTGCAAGTATTTGAATACAGAGTTATGACAGAAAACTACCTGAACAAACCGAAGATAGTTCACCAGGGGACAATTCATAAAAGAACAGACAAGTGAGTATGCAAACTTACCTCAATTATTGGGGGCAGACCCTTGAGTCCAACTTTTAGATGATTTCTCTTTATGTCACATACAACAAATCTTGATTTAGTTCCAGAGGGGACTGGAACTTGTATAGTAACCTCTTGCAAGGTCTGTGTCCAGGAATATTTCTCCAGATCAAGACCATTTCCCTTATTTGGAACTGCCCATTATAAACATGAATCAGCAAGGGAGATGTAAAACAAGCAATGAACATCTTTCCTTCAAACTTCAAAGATAATCAGTAATAAAGATGTCTAACATGCTCATCTTCATTTAGCATGGAAGTCCTAGATATTTGAAGCAATTAACTTAAATGGTTCATCAGCCAATTGGGAGCATATGCTCGCTTAAACATGTAATTGCAAAATGCTAAATCCTGCCATTCATGCCAAAGCTACATAGAACTACAAACTCAAAGCTGGAGTATACCAACCTGCTACGAAAAGACTTGCGTGAAGTCTTAGATAAAACATATATCTGGATTGCAAGGAAATAGGCTGCAGTTAAGTTAATTTATCAACATACTCCTATTACAGTACCTATCAACCATTTTCATCAACTACAACACCTTCTTTATAAACGGACACTTTCAACATCTTATGTAGTTCTCATCGCATAAAATCTAAAACTTAATCAAGATTTAACTAATTTCAAAAACAGAATGTCAAACTTTAACCCTTCTATGTTCCACAAAATATCATTTAATTACAAAAAAAATCGAAATTAGTAACTGGTAATTAGGCAATTTCACAACCATCACCGCCAAGCAAATTCACAAAGAACTGAACAAGTGACTATAAAGAAGTTGAATTACAATACTTATCCGAAACAAATGGTTCAAAACCCTAGTTTTTCCCCCCTTCAATTCTCAACTTTCTACAGCATTAAGAACACCAAAATTCACTGCATTCACAACAGGAACAACCCTTCTCCTTCAAAATCTTAAACCCCATTAGAAAAATACCAAAAAGCTCAGACTTTACTCTCCCGACCATTCCGAAACTCCTACATTTCAATCCTTTACTTCTTCAAACAAAACTAGACATAAAAAAATTACAAACTTTAACAGATTAACCAATAACAATAATAAAAAAAACAAGATACGCAAAACTAAACAAAACCCGTTTATAATTTACCTCTCTTTGCACTCTGCTCTTTATCCTCCCCCTCCTCTATTTTCTCCTCCTTTACCTTCTCCTCCTCCTCCTTCAACCTCTTGTTCTCCCTCTTCACCTTCGCTTCCTCCTCCGCCTTCTTCCTCTTCTTCTCCTCCACTGCCCTCTTCACCACGTCGAGGATTTCCTTCTCCGCCGTGTCCTTCTCAAGAAAATCAGTCTCTTTCGCCACGAAGTCAATAACCGTCTCCACAATCCTTATGGGGTTTTGTGGATTAAATGTTGCCGTAAACGTCGACGTCTTGGGAGAAGTACAGGGTGACGACGACGACGATTTTTTGACGTTTTGGTCTTCTTCGTAATCAGAGATTATTGCCATTAATGGGTTGTTTTTGCTCTCTTAGACTGAGTTGACTCGGTGAGTGTGAGACGAGGAGTTCTCTCTCGTTCGAGGGTTTTATTTTTTTAGAAGTGAAGTGAAGATAGGAAAACTAGAAAGTTCGAGAAAAAGAAGTTTCGAGAAAAAGAAGTTTCCGGTGCCCGCGCAGTGGCATGGGATTTATATTGTTTTTCTAGTAAAATATTTTTATGTTGCAATTATGTTTTAGTGATAATCAATTAGACAAATTAATTTTATTTGAATTATATTAAAAACAAAAGGAGTAAAGATAGCAAAAAGGAAAATATAAAAAACTAATTAATGAGGACAAAATATTAAATAATACACTATTAATTGGAATAAAAAATAAAATTGAAAGGAACAAAACTTATACTTCAGGTTTTTTACAATTACAAATATAAATTATTTTTAGTATTTTCAAATTATTTTAATGTTAAATATAGATTTTAAAAAATAAAAATATATTTTATTTAAATATATTTTTAAGCAAAAAATATTTTAAACAACAACTTAAGTAGCATTAACAAGACTCGAGCCCCATTTCTATTTACGACGAGCCTAAAGCAAGAAAATCAAGCTCAATCCTAATAAAATTTATTAGGCATAGACTCGACTTTAACTAGGCTCTTTTAAGGGTCTGTTTGGTATTGCGGTTGCTGTTGCGGTTAAGGTTGAAAAAAAATAGTTTCAAAAAAAAGCGCTTTTTACTGTGGTTAAAAAAAAAACAGTTAAGTGTTTGGTTAAAACTGTGGTTGAGTTGAAGGTTGAAGAAAAAAGCAGTTTTGGGTGTTTGGTTTCCAAACTTTACATATTGCTTTTAACTTGTGAAATTACTTTAAAGGGTATATATATAATTTTTTTAAATATTGTAAATTCAATAATGATAATAATATTATGTAATTAATAATTCATGAAAAAATAAATATTATTTTTTATTCTCCCATCAAACTACTTGTAATTTCATCACGAACATATATTTTCCTTCCATTAAGACTGATCTGTATCTACATATTTTTTTTTAAAATATATATTTTAAAATTTTGGTAGGCCGAGAACAGCCCAACCAAATTGGGCCAAAGCCCAACTTTGCTGGACTTGGGCTAGGCCGAGTGCAGCCCAGCCCAGGTCCAGCTGCTTCTTTCTCCAAACAAATTAAAACGGTGCGCTGCACTGTGCATCTTCTTCGTGACAGTGCAGCGCACATAATTCACGTGAATAGTGCCTTCCGACCGACCACGACGAGAGCTGCAACGGAGGATACCTACGGGTAGAGGAGTCCGAGGTGGTTCTTCCTATGGTGGTGGCGTCTGAAATGGTGGTCGTAGGAAGCGTTGGAAGGTGGCGGTACTGTTCACCGACCACGACGAGAGCTTCAACGGAGGATACCTACGGGTAGAGGAGGACGAGATGGTTCTTCCTGTGGTGGTTTCATCGTAAATGATGGCCTGTGGTGGCCGGAGTCAGCGTTGGAATCTCCGGCCACCATGTCTGTTTTGTGGGCAAAGAGAGAGAGAGAGAGAGAGAGAGAGAGAGATGCATGTTACATGCAAAATATATTTGTCAAAAAAGACCTGCTCAATTTTGTGTGGGATTTTGACAGAGAAGATGCGGTGATTCACGGGAGGAGAAGATGAGGAGAATGGGTGCAGAGAAGATGAGGAGAAAGGGTGAATTCGGGTGAATGTGAGAATTGTGATTCTCAAAATCTCTGATAGGCGTTTCAAAAGCACTTCCAAGGTGCTTTTTTTGAAACGCCGATCTGAGGTTAAAATCAAGTGGGACCCATTAAAAAAAACTGTGTTTGGTAGAAACCAAACACTGAAATTGCGTCCTGTTTGGCAAACGTGGAACGCACCACATTGCCAAACGGGTGCTAAGTAGGCTTGCTAATTCCGTTCTATCCTGGCCGGAATATTACATGCCATAAAAAAACTGAGATGAAACGGTATCATTTTCGTCTCGGTTTTAATTTTGGCTTGTTCCGGAAATTCTGGCTAAATTCCGGCCAGAACACCACGGTACCATTCTGGCTCAAAATCATTATATATTTTTTTTTATTTTAGAACATTTTACTATCATGATATTTTGGAATTTTAGAGATGTTTCTAATTTTGAGATTATATTTGTTTGACTTTGTGTTTGTATTGTATAATTTAAAGTTAATTTATCTTGAATTTAACTTATACTTGTTAAATTAATATTTTATTATATATATATATATACACACACACACGAACAGTACAACCCCGAAACGCTCCAAAACCAAAACGTTTTGTTCCAATAGAAAAACCGGAATGACGACCGGAATAGTATTGACAACATTGCTTTTAAGTTGCTTTATAACTGAGAATGCCTTTGAAAATATTTTTTTTTAAAAAATATATCAAATTAAATTATTTATTTATTTATTAAAATATATTTTTGACATCATCACATGAAAATGATTTAAAAACACTAAAAATTTAATTCAATTTTTTTTTCAAAAACACTTTTAAAATAAATTGAAAACCAATGATTAATAGATCTATAAGCGGGCTAGACTTAAACTTTGATATACTTGTAATAATCTTATGCAGTTGTAATATTATAAAATCTCTTATAAATGCAATGTGCCACTTGTATATTTAAACAAAATATAATTGTGTTTCTTTTTCTTCGCTCAACAAACATTTTATTATTAATATTTATTTTTTAAGAGAATGTTTTCTTGTTAAATATAAACCTAGTTTATTTTATAAAAATCTGTTTCTTATAGGGGAGAAAATTGGAGGCTAGTAGGGGGAGTTGAGGGATTAACATAAACTCATTACTTTTTTTTTTCTTTTGGATTCAAGGAAATTTTATTCTCTGGAAAATATATTTTGTGGATCTAGGTGAGTGAGTAAAACTTCGGCTCTCCCATGCTCTTATAAGAAAAAATACATGTCTTGACTTGAACTCGAGATATGCTGTGCAAATCTTAATCCCTTTGTCACCATACCACGCCCCTTGGATACTTAAACTCATTACACTTTAAAAAAAAACTTCTAACCACCATTAGAAAATCAAGTTTCAAATGAATTCTACTAGGCATCTCTAAATATCTAGTAACTATTAAATTTATTTTTTAAAGTGCTTTTAGTTTTAAAAATATTAAAATAATATTTTATTTTTATTTAAAAAAAATAATTTTTGATATAAACACACTAAAACGACTTGTAAAAATTAAAAATAGAAAATATTTCTTTAAAAAAAATATAATTACAACATATTTCCAAATACCCTTTATAATTCAAGATTTTTGTAGACTTCTAATGCTTTTTTTAATGTTTTATAACCCGTTTGACATTACATTTCAATATATATATTAAATAATTTTATTTTATATTTTAAATTAAAAATTTCATGATCTTTTTAAATTATTTTCATGTACTAATCTCAAGAATATAAAAAAAATTCTTTACAGTTTACAAACAACGTCAACACTTGCAAACAATAGTGGACGTTCCTTTTAAGATCAAAATAGTTCGATGCGAGGTTGTGAGGGCCAACGACGATTGCATGGACTTCTAACAATGAAATGAATTGCTTGTTAAGCTGAATTATATATATAGCTGCCCAGGCATGGGAAGGGCTGTTAGAGTATAATATAATCATATTCTGGGGCCTTATTTATCAGTTTAAGCTTTTAGGTGAGATGGTTCCTTAGCATGGTATCAGAGCCTGGTTGACCCAGCGGTCACGAGTTCGAATCTCACCACCTCCATTCTATTTGATAAAAAAATCAAGCACAAGGTAATGTGGGCCTGTGCAAGTTTCAAGCCCAAAGGGTTTTCACTTGAAGGGGTGTGTTAGAGTATAATATAATCATATTCTGGGGCCTTACCTATCAGCTTAAGCTTTTAGGTGAGATGGTTCCTTAGCAAGGGCTAGGCCTTCAATCTGAACTCGAATCGATAACATCGATCTTCTGATAGATTATTTCACTGGGAAGGATCGAGTTCTCTAAATCATCAGAACACCATCTTTAATGATCTTAAGAGACTTCTCTAAATCATCACAGAGTTCATGAGGATCAGGAATCACATCTGGATCAACTGCTACGGCAATCGTCATTTTACTGCCGTAGCTCTGGAAATGGATCGTCAACGCCTGCCCAGTGAGAGTACTTCATCATGAAATCAACAGTAAAAGAAAATATCCTTCTGCTGGAGTTGCTAGGGCTACTTACATGGGGACTTCCATAGACACTCGGAGCAATGTAAGCCACTGGGTGTCCATAAAAGCTAATTTCTTCCACCGGACCAGCCACGTTTGAGAATGCCAGTGTGGTGTTGGAAACAACTCTCCGGGCCATAGCAGCAGACGCCTGCTGACATATGTCCATGAATAATCAAGAACTGCAGCGTAAGAGCTTGATAATCTCTGCTAGAAAAGATTCAAGTGTGATATAATATATATAGATATATACCTTGGCCCCGAATAACTTGATTACTAACATGGCACCGTGAAATGAGAAAGTAGCTTCCAGCGATAGCTTCTTCCGATCAATCATGGCTTTGGCCTTTCTAATGTGTTCTAACGGGTCATCTTGTAGGCCAATGGAGAAAGGGAGGATGATGTATCCGATCCGATTACCCCATCCCCATCTGGGATTATTGGATTCGTTCGCCATCAAATCAGCCAGAGTCTGCTTGTTAGAAAAATAAGATAATTAGAAAAGAAAAGAAAAAAACAATGGCCTTAGATTCTTGAACGTGAATCAAGCAAACCAAACGCAACTTCGAATCATAGGTGTTGAATCCGTTTGATTTAGTAGATTGATTCGGTGAAATTTATTCAAATTTAGTCCGGTCAACAGAGTTTTTTTACGACATTATTGTAAAATCATTATGCTCTTAAGGGATATTATTTTTCTTCCCATTTTCTACAAAAATATGGATACACTAACCTGGATTCCTGGAGTTGGTCTTACATTGACCAGGACAGATGCTCTGAGACGTATGCTCTTAGGGATGTTATTTTGCTTCCCATTTTCTGCATCTTCAATCTCACTCTGATCACCTGCTAATTTGAAGCCCACTTTTTAAGATGTTGACCATTTATTTTTGCTGCTGAAACTCAAAAATATCAGAGAACACCCCCCTACAGAACTTGTCACAGCATAGAACTAGTCTATCGACCACCATTTACATGATAGGAAAAGGTTGCAGACTTTTCTTTTTATTTGATGCGAGAAAGTCACACCCCCTGGAAAATGCTTTTATGAGCCCAGGTGAGCGAGTTAAATCCCGGCTATCCCTGACTCGAACTCGAGACCTGTTGTGCAGATCACAAGCTCTACACCCTTGAGAACTGCAGAATTGCTAATTCCTCGAACAAAATGAAGAAACACTCACCGTATTTTCGATTGAGGTATCGTGAAAGACCAGCTTGTGTCACTCCCATTATAGCATCATTGATGGTCTACTAAAATCCAACAACAAGAGGAAAATTAACGTAGTTTTAGCTATATGCCAATAAGAAGGGGGGCTACTTACCATGTTCATCGCATTCTTCACAAGCTTAATGTCATCCAGGCTAACTGTCCGATGTACAAATCTCTTGGGCTTTAGCTCGACCCCATACGCACCTTTTAGAGGAGTCTTGGTGTCTTCCAGATATAACATCGTTGCCAAAAACAAAACCAAATCAACCAAAGTGTTCCAAATCAATCTCAACACTGTCCAAATGGCAAAAAACAACCACCAAACCCCCCCTGAAAAATGAGATCCCGCCCACTGTTGTGCCGGGATACTAGGTAGGGCGTCTGGGTCGGAAGTTTGTCGGGTGCAAGCTAGAAGAAGAGAGATTAGTGATGCACCATCACCAAGGGAATGGTGGATCCTGAAAACTGCAATAGCTTCAGCATCCAATGTTTTGACGTTTAGGATGTGCATTTCCCATAATGGTTTGGAGAGGTCCAAAGGAATGGAGCTAAGGTTCGAGATATAGTCTTCAACAAATTGGTCAGGTGAGTCCATATATTGATCCAGATCTGGCTCGATAATATGATCTTCTACATTCACTGCAGTACTTTCCCATTTCAATTTCGAGCCACACTTGTTATCATCAATCACCTTTATTTTCACATTGAAAGGAGAGGAAAACAAAAAACCCAACACAGAGATCAATATTTGAACTGATTAGCACAGATAGTCAATTAACCTAAGTTGGAGAGCAATTTGTCGGAGTAATTCTTGACCAGAATAAGTACATGCATTGCGAATTAGCCGCCAGTCATGACGGCCGATCAAATTATTTCACATGAAGAATTTGTAGCGTAAAAGGGAAAAAGAGGGCGGCAACACAGATAAATTTCAAATCTATGTAGCAGGTGAATCAAGCAAACACGGGAAACAACAACTTTAAGAGTAGAACAAGATCAAACCAAAACAAAAACTGGAAGTAGCACATGAAACAACATGGTCTGTAAATCTTACCAGTTTTTTGGAGAAACGAGGATGCTTCATCAAAGTCTGCTCCAAGCCCATCTTGATAACACCAGGATTGATGCTAGTCTTGCATCCAATAGCTGTGAGAATAGTACAGTTGAACCGTGGTGCATGAAACAAACGAGCTGCCGGACTAAGTGGTTCTTGGGAGCCGGTCGATTCCATGGAATCCGCCATATCCATTTCTTCTCTGGTTTCCCATTTTGCAGAATCCTCTGTTTTAACAGACTCAAGAACAGGGGGGACAAGAGTTTCCTGGTACGGTGCTTTTCTTGATGGCTGCATAGCCCTAAACCTTGTTCAAAGGAGGGAGGGAATTTTGGTGATGGCCAGACGTTTTCAGGCCTTGTGTTTCTGGTTCAATGCTTAATCTGAGCTTGAAGCTTTACTTCCTTCCATGTAAATATCTGAAACAAGTTGAAGATGCAAGGTTTTGATATGCAGTATTCAACATTTTTCAGATGCATATCTCTTTGTTATTTAATTATATATGATTCGTTGTGTGCTGTACTGCTGTGTGCTCTGGTTGACCACGATTTCCAGATCATATATCTCTTTGAATTGTGACTATTTTTTTGTTAAAAAAATTAATTTTAATTTTAATTTTAATTTTAATTTTATTCCCAAGTCACGTCTCACCAACTCACATTATTTTAATGCCGGTCAAGCTTAGTATTTCCTTTTTGTCATTCTGATTGTCAAGAGTGTTTTTATAAAAAATTGAATTGTTTTTATTTATTATTTTAAATTAATTTTTTGGTGTTTTTATATTATTTTTATATGGTGATGTTAAAAATATTTTTTTAAAAATAATAAAATATTATTTTGATGTATTTCTAAATAAAAACTACTTTAAAAAACAATATTAACCACACTGCAAACATGCATAAAAAATTGAAAGTCTTTTTGTTGATGATAATTTGATCTTTTCTATGTGCTATTTATCATTCAAATATTGTTAGAGAATATGTATGTTTTTTTTTTCATTTTTTAATTAGTAAAGTTAAAAAGTTTTAAAATTGTTTTGTTTGTCTTTTCATTTCATATAATATAATAAAAGGATGTTTTTCCTAATAAAACATGTGTTAAGAGGCATTTTAATATTTTTAAATAGTCTTCTCCTGAATTCTAGTTCATGGAGGGTTTTTATTTTTTATTTTTATATATACTAGATAATTAGTTTTTATTCAAAAAAGCCACTAGCTAACACGTGCTAGACATTGTGTGACGATGATTGATGTACAATTTGTCACCGATAATTTTTTTCTTTTATTTTCTCTCTCGTATATAAAAAGTACATGTTTGTTCCTTTTATTTTTGATATTTTTAATTCTTTTGATTTTTTATTTTCCTTCTTAGATTTCTTATAAACAAAAAATTGTTTTCAATTTAGTATTTTTACATAGTCTTGTTATGAATTCTAGTTCATGGAGGGTTTTTTAATATATATACACTAGATAATTTGCTTTTATTCAAAAAAACCACTAGCTAACGCGTGCTTATCATGAGAGGCATTGCGTGACATTGATTGATGTACAATTTGTCACTGATAATTTTTTTTCTTTTATTTTCTCTCATATCTAAAAAGTACATGTTTGTTCCTTTTTTTTTGATATTTTTTATTCTTTTGATTTTGTATTTTCCTTCTTAGATTTCTTAGAAACAAAAAATTGTTTTCAATTTAGCTCTTCAGCTATAATTTATCATATATTATTTTATTTTTTCTAATTTGATCGCTATTATTTTTATTTTAAAATTTTTCCTTGCTTTTTTTGATAAAGTTTTATAGGTCTTCAATTTTATCATCTTTTATGGTTGGTTTTCATGGGATTCAACTTCATAATTTTTTTAATTGTGGTGTTTCTGATGCAATGACATGATTCCCAAATTTGAAAAGTGAATGTGGTTTGAAAAGAATTAGGTAATTCTACCTCTTAAAGAATTTGAAAAGAATAAGATACAATTAACTCAGCTCTAGAACATGATTTAACAAAACCAAGAGCACACAAATATCCTTCAAAAATCGACATTATAAATTATATTTATATTTATATTTATATTTACATCAATGTGATTATCATTTTCTTCGTACAAAAAATTATAAGGATATTTTAAATTCTATAGATTGTGTTGCCTATAAATCGTTAAAAACAATTATCTTTCAAGTTTTAAGAAAAAGGTAAAAACATTTTCTCGGTCTAGTTGCCAAGAAGTTGATAAATTTATATACACATATAACCATTGTCTTGTTCCGTAGGGGGTGTAGCTCATATGGTAGAGCGCTCGCTTCGCATGCGAGAGGCACGGGGTTCGATTCCCCGCACCTCCATTTGTGTTTTGTTTTTTGTTTTTTGAACTTTATTATCCAGGGGGTTTGGCCTTCAATTTTTGTTTTATCTAAATTACTTTCTTCAAAGCCAAGTCCATTTTTTTCTAGCTTGATTTAATGTTATTTTTTTGTGTTTTAAATATGTATTTTAAAAAATAAAGTTTTTTTTTCAATGTTTCAATTTTTTTTTTAATTTTTTAGATTATTTTAATATGCTAATGTAAAAAATAACTTTCTTAAAATTAAAAATATTATTTTGATGTATTTTCCAAACAAAAATTACTTAGAAAAAGTGAGAAACAATCTTAAACAACCATCATCAATATTTTACACAAATCCAAATACATAATAATAATAATAATAATAATAATAATAATAAAATATATTCCAAAATGTTGAAGAATGCACTCAATAATATATATATATTCTCTCTCTAATTGTGATGCCTATCGCTATCATGTTGGCTAGGAAGTAGAAACTAGCTGTGGGTTTTTTTTTATATATATATATATATATATATATATATATATATATATATATATATATAAAATAAACCCGCAGCTAGTTTCTACTTCCTAGCCAACATGATAGCGATAGGCATCACAATTCGAGAGAAAAATGGTGTATGTGCTTGTTTTTAGTGCAATTAAAATTATTTTTTATTTAAAAATATATTAAAATAATATTTTTTTATTTTTTAGAAAATAATTTAAAAATATTAGTACATGAAAATGATTTAAAAATATTGTAATTTAATATAAAAAATATAAATAAATAAGTCTTCAATTTTTTTTTAAAAATATTTTTAAAGCACAATAATAAATAAATTATATGACGTGGCCTCATCACCATCCACCTCCAAATTTAGCCACCCAATCTCTCCTCTTTATCTACCGAGCTAGTTCTATAACCATTGGTTCATCAAAATGGACTTGCCTAAAGAACATGCTCGAGCCTTCCCACCTAATTAATCAAATGATCTTGCCTTGGGCTAATGTTTTTGCATTTATTATATTTTGGAGTTGTGACTATTGTTGAATCCACCTCAATCACTCAAAAATCTAAAAAGTTTTTATAAACATTAAAATTATTTATTTTTTCTCAACTTCATAAACAATTAGTACAATTCAATTTCAAATATAATAAATGATTAGTTTTAATAAGAGGTCCTTTGAACTCTCATCATCATCACTCAAGCACACATTACAAGTTAAATAAAAAAGTAAATAATCATTTCAAATTCCATAAAAAGGGTTTGTGCCTATTAATAATTTGTTAGAAAAAGAAAAAGAAACTCAAAATGTCTATCCATTTCCTCCAATTTCCAAACCCTAATTAAAACTTATTCATGTATAAATATATATATATAAAAAACTAAATTTTCTCACCACCATCAGGCCCCTCTCCTCGCATGAGAAGCAAGCGAAGATTAAGAGAATTAATGGCTAACAAAGGCACTTTGCCTCAAGAAACCCTCACTGACATCCTCTCAAGACTTCCCATCAAATCTTTGACCCGTTTCCAATCCGTTTCTAAACCCTTCTCTGCTTTGATCAAGTCCCCTGCTTTCATTTCAGCCCATCTTCGCCGTTCGTCTCGCCATCTCTCGTTTTTCGTCCGTCATTCTAACCTATATGGGTCTGACCATTCTTTTCTCCTAAACAATAACCAAATAAGTGATGTTGAAGTTCCTTTGTTGGGCTGCTTGACTAGGTTCCCAAAAATTGTTGGTTCTTGTAATGGTCTAGTCTGTCTTGATATCTCTTCTTGTTATGCGAGAGGGTTTGTTTTGTGGAATATTGCTAGAAAGCAGTATTCTTGTCTCCCTAGACCAAGGATCAATGATTCTCGTAGACCCTTTTGGATGGTCTCGCCTGGGTTTGGATTTGATCGCAAAAAAGATGATTACAAAGTTGTAAGAATAGTGAGTTTCGGCTGCGAAAAGGATGAATCGCCTGCTGTGATGGCTGAGGTCTTCTCATGGAGGACTTTTTGTTGGAGAGTGATTGAAACACGTATTGGGGCTTGTGTGACACATGAAGGACAGAATGGTGTGGTTATCAATGGAGGATTGCATTGGTTAGCTAATAGTGCTGGGAAATCAGGTATTCAGAAGTTTATTGTGTCATTTGATTTGGATACTGAGGAGTTTAGAAGGATCCCAATACCAGACTTTCCGGCCGGAATTTGTGTTAAAATCATGGGGTTTAAAGGGTCACTTGCACTGGCATTTTATCCTTCGAAGGAAGTGGATGTTCATTCAAGACATGGAAGACCTGGGGTGGCTGATTGGATTGAGTTCTGTGTATGGGATGATAGTGATGGTGCTGATGGAAAGTGTTGGACTAAATTGAGCTCTATCCAATTAACTACTGTTGGATACCCTGTCGGCGTTGCAAATGAGACTGGATTGATAATTAAGAAGTTGATGGAGGGGCAGGGTGCTCAGTTCATCTTGTTTGATCCTAGTAATCAAAATTACAGAGGGATGCATATATGTGACGCTAGCTACTCATGTGATGTTCATAGTTATGTTGAAAGTTTAGTTCCTGTTAATGGAGGAGGGCATGATCAGGTTATAGAAGAGGAGCCTAGTGAGGTAAAACTGGAGTCTTTTTTTCCTCCACCCTAGTTGCTGGCTCTTTCCTTCCCTGAGGGTCTACTACTATCTAGTGATCTAGGATCATAACTTAGTTCCTTTTGTGTTTCTTAGGGACTAGTGTTTTAATTTTGACTTGCTTACAGTGGCAGCTGACAAATAGCCCATCATGAGCTATGGGTTGCTCTTTTTGGTTGCTTGATGCATATATAATACATATTGCTGTTTTTTTATATTTGGCCATTGTTTTGTCCTGTCTGGTTCATTGGATCTTGGTGACCTGAACTCATTGAAGGATATGATTTTCTTCTCTGCTGTCTCTTCTTTTTTAATATAATTTGCTAGACAAATATATATGCATTATACATAAAAAACAATTTTTTATATAGCTTAGTTCCTCATTGGTTTCTAGTTGATATATATGTTTGGATTGAGTCTACACAAGCAATTTTAAAAGGTTTGATGTATATGTTTGGATTGGTTCTAGCCATATAAAACTAAATCAAAAGTTTATTGTGCACTGCTCACCTGAGCTCATACACGTTGAATTAATCTTCCACCGTGTTCATGAATCTTGTATGGATGCAAACAGACCCTTGACGGCCATGACATCTGTTAACGTGTTTGGGAGAAAGCAAATGATTATCAGAGAAACGCAAACTGCCAGCAGAAGACTCTACTCGAAAAGATAAGAATTCAAGAGACAACTTCTTCCAAAGTCCAGAGAACACTAAAAGATATTTTTACTTAAATTACTGCATAAATTGGAAACTAGAAATTACTTGTTAATTTGATCTCATTGAAAACCCACTTTCATAGCCAACCATCTTCAAGATTCAATCAACAATCCTTTCCTCTTCGTCTATTCTGGCTGGGGTTAAAGGCTTTACCGCATCAACCCAACTTTAAATAGGCCTTCTTGATAGTACATTCTTGCCCTTTACATCATTACATGATTTTTGCTGCTTATCATAGCTTAGTCTGGTAAAGTAGCAAGTTTAGACAATATAATCTTCAGTGATTGTGGTGAAAATCGTATTTGGTCGAAATCATATACAATTTCTCCGCTATTTCCTACCTCCGGAAAGTCAATTGTTATATGGGGCAATAGTGAAGTTATACTTCAAGATGCTAATGTTTATGATGAGCTGTTCTTGTATGATTTGAATCAGTTAAGGGTTAGAAGTCTTCCAACTCCTGCGAGAATTCTCTCTGTAAGGCCCTTATTTATACAGAGCTTTGTTTCTGTCTAGCTAGAGAGCCAGAGAGGCGTCAGGATCTTCATGCATTAATTGAGATGTTAGTCGCCATTGCCATCATGTTACCTGGTTCTACTTTTTCACCAACATTTTAATTGTTCTTCGTTAATCTTAGAGGCAATGGTTGTCAGAGAGCAATTTTTTTTTAGCGAATCCTTTACTTGCTGCTTTTCTCTGCCACCACTTTCAGGATGCTGCTGTATGTTCTCTTACTGGCTGCTGTTTTGTGTGTGTTCCCACCCCGCTTAAACGATCTTTGAGACTTGTATGTGTCTTGTTCGCTTAATATATGCCCTAAGTTATCATGGAGCATTCATTAAATGGTGTTGCTTTTTTTTTATTCGAGGAAACCTAACTCCAGAAAACATTTTTTGTGGGTCCAGGTGAACGAGTAAAACCCTGACTGTCCCAGATTTATACAAAAGATGCACGCCCTAACTCGAACTCGAAACCGGCTTTGCAAATCGCAAATCACTTGCACGCTTTTTGTTATGCTCTATCTAGTGATTGCATCCTGCAGATTTGAAGTCAGCCTGTGGGATTTTGGTTATCTTTATGGATGAGGTAGGTCGGGAGGGCGTTCCTAGTGATCTTTCTCCTTGAATCTAATCATATCGGAGTTGCAGCGAAAGGAAAGCGATTATGAATTCCTTTTATGTTATGCAGTAAAAGAGATGAATGATTGCAGCGAGCTTCCTCAGCATTGTCGAAATTGCGTGAAATCAATGATGAACTACCACCACTCGGTACAACGTGCCATTTCTTCTTATTTTTCTTGCCAAACATAACTACATGAGATTCTGGAGAAGCTAAAGCGTTGGATTCAAACAATTTTTCTTCTGGTATGAGAATTTCCTAGCTACAAGTGTTGCTCGTTCTTGAGGTTTTTTTTTTCTTTTTTCCCCAGCTATTTTAGAATTTCATAACTTTTTTCGAAGCAGTTCTTTCATGGGCAAACTAACACTCAACTCTATCTTCTGGAATGAGAAACTAAAATAAAAAACAAGATTAGGGTTTCAATCCCTTTTCAATCCTTGTCAATATTCAGGTTGTGTCACTGTAAATCTGTAACAACGTCATCTTTCGTTGTCCTCGGTCATGCTCAGCTGCAGAAAGAAATCATCAACGAGAAACAGTGATAGCAGTGAGGTGGACTGTGGATAACTGGATACAGCTTCAAATGTTGTCACGTTACGAAGTCCCTTTCGAGCTTACAAGATGATAAATTTAATGAAGGCTCCACGTCATCATTCTAGCACAGTGAAATCCATGTTCATATCAGCACGTTGAATGGTGTGTTGTTATTAGCTGTCACCCGTAACCCGTCTGAAAAGCTGTCGTCAATGGCCAATAATCAGCTAAGAACTACAATCCATATACGTGGCGAGTACTGAGCTCTTACAGCAGCAGCAGCAGCAGCCAATCATATAATGTTTTTTTGAATTTAATTAAATTCCATTTCTTTTTATGTAATTTTTATCGATTTGAGTTAAATAAGTAAAATTTTAATTATTATAATTTTTTATAAGGTTAATATACACTAATTCGAACCTGAGATCTACAAATTAAATCTCAAGTTTTTTATCATCACGTCACGCTGCTTAAAATTATAAATCCTTTTGCTTCACTCTTCACGACCATTTTGATCAATAAGTTTGTTATCTTGTTGTTAGCGTGTAAAAATAGATCCATAAAATATATATATTATGAAAGATTTGATGAGAAAGATAAAAATAAAAAAATAAAATAAAATAAATTTATCTCAAATAATTTCAAAATATAAAAAGAATATTGATATATTTACTTTATCCCAACTAAAAATTGCAGGTCTCTTTGGCCAAAAACCATTGGCATCGAGGGCCTCAAAATAAACGATTGTTTCCAAATATAATTAAAGTTATTTTTTAAAATATGTTTTTATTTAGAAATGCATTAATATGATATTTTTTTATTTTTAAAAATTATTTTTGAAATCAATATATGAAAATGATCTAAAAACACCATTTTTTTTTCAATTTAAAGTAGAAAATACAATAAAAATTCTAATTTTTTTCAAAAACATTCTTAAAAAAATAATGCCAAACATGTCCTAGATGTTGAATATGTATCAATCATTGTTTAAAAACAGGAAGCAAGGTTAAGTTGATGACTAGGAATACATGTTGACACTCAACTTTCGTTTTCAATTTGAAATAAAGTTGCTCTTGCCAGCTTACAACATTGATTCAATCAATATTTTGATAGTGATATTCTTCATGTAGCTATTAATCTGGACTTAGGTTAATCCTGATTAATCTTAATTATTTTCTTAAGAGAAGATTAGACACTGATTAGTACCAGTTGAACTATTGCTCTTAGCTGTTATATATATATATATATATATATTCTCATGATAAAACAGAGATTAATGATAGATGATATGTATAAGCAATAATTGTTTGTTAAACTAAGGAAGCAAGATGTGAAGTCTTCACCCCAATTTCCAAGAGAGATAGTGGCAGGCTGCTAAGAGTATCTTCCATGGAAAACAAGTTGAATCACGTGACAGCCTAACCATTTGTCACGGGCCCCCTCATCACTGCCTCTCTTTCTGTGAACTTTCCATGCTTTAAGATACAGGTGATCGTGTACTACAAGTGCTGTCAACAGTCGAATAGGTACCAACGGGGGCGTGGGTGGACTGGTAGGGGGTTCTCCTAGCTTAACCAAGGTCTCGAGTTCGAGCCTTGGGTATGCAGTTGCTTTAAAACTTGCTTGGGAGAGCTTTGCCACCTTTAAGGGTCTTACCCTGCTCGAACCCGGATTAGTCGGCAATGGCCGGATTACCGGATGGTTTCTACCAAAAAAAAACAGTCGAATAGGTAGGGAATCAAAATGAGATTGGGTTTGATTTTATTTTTTATTTTTATTATCGTTAGTGAATGGACCAGTTTGCATTTACTTATACTCAAAATGTTTTGTATAATTTAAAAAGGAAACAAAACAATATTATTTTTATTCTAGATTTTTTTAGTTAAATATCAGTCGAAACGTTCTGATTTCATTTCGCTCATTCCGTTCGGTCAAATAATATTTTTTTAAATGATGGATAATTGTACAATATCAATCATATCTTTTAATCCGACCTTTAGATTGAGATGAAATTTTATAAGGAGTCTCTTGACATATTTATAAATATATTATATTAAAATTTTAGAGTAATCAGAGAATATAATAACTTTGCGAGATTGATGGTGACATTCTTGTAATATTATACATGCTCATAATTTTATTCAAAAAAATCATTTTATTGTGTCTTTTTTAAAATTAAATTGCACAATTCTAAATATTTTTATTTTTGGATTTGAACCATTTTATTTTTGAATTAATATATTTAATCACACACACACACACATAAACAATGCAACTCTGAAACAACACGTTGAAACACTCCGAAACCGAAAACACTTCATTCCAATTGAAAAAAACAAAGCACCAACAAAAACAAAATTGACAACTTTTGACTTAGATTAATTCAACGCGTCTTGAAGTTAATGACCATGTAAACTTTCAGTGATCATCATATTAGCAACCACAATACTCAAACCTAAGATCACATGAAAAACAAACCTATTAATCCCATTTTCTTACTACTCGATTATCAATTAGATGATCATTGGATTTGCTTATTGTTTATGAGTAACGTGTTAAATATTATATGGATGCACGAACTACCGCACTAGCTCATGATAATGACTCTCTCTCTATATATGTTCCCTCCTTTCCAAGTAACCAAGGATCCATTTTCGTATACGATGAGCCCTAACCATGTGTAGCTCAACATCTTGAGTGGTAGATTTACGTATAATGATCGAATTTAATTCTTTTTTAAGGAGATAATGTGGAAATTGAATGTGGTGTCGGCAAGTTCCATCAATTTGAAAAGCTTAGACATTTATTTGTCCTCGTAATGTCAATTTTTCTCGTAGCCATCAATGTCTTGTTCAAGGCTTGTAATGAAAAGAGTTGGCTACTAGAAACCGATACGACTGGTTATTAATTGAAATAGTTTGATTAATCACCATCCGATCAGTGGTGGTGCCGCGTTTTGGACCCACAAGATCTGCCTAGCAATGGTCAAATGAAACACTTCATCTCGGGACTTGGAAAAAAAATGCCTTGAAAAGATTGGAATCACAAATGGCCCCCAAGTCATATGTAGACCTCATGCACGTTTTGGACCTACATCAAATAATACAACAACATTAATTTATATTATATGTTAATATTCTCACGTCCAGAAAAAAGAAAAAGAAAACTGAAATTGCTTTTGCTTGTTTCAATGCAAACTTAATCAAATACAAAAAAGAAGTTAAAAAAACATCAAGAAGGTTATCTACTTGAAGAATCCCTATCTTATTGAACATTTATGCATTTTTGCTTCAAATATAAGAAAAAAAACTAATTTGTTTTCTATTAATAACAAATAACTCTTCAGCTAATTAAACTAATCTATAAATTATTAATACAAAGATGACTTAGGGAGTGTCTTGCATTGTGTTTCAAAAACGCTTTTAAAAAAAATAAATTTTTATTTGTTTTTGTTTTTTACTTTATATTAATTTTTTTTGATGTTCTTAGATCATTTTCATGTGCTGATGTCAAAAATAATTTTTTAAAAAATAAAAAAAATCATCTTGATTCATTTTCCAAATAAAAAACACTTTAAAAAACAACGGTAACCACGCTTTAAACAAACATTTAAAAGAGCCACTTGGACAATAACCTAAGACCTCTACTTAATAATAATAATAATAATAAAACCTAACAAGAGAAGCCAATATACATATCTTGCTTACAAAAGTCTACAAGGTTTTTTGGTATGTAGCATGGGAAACAACTATATAATCATTATTTAAACTCATTAATTAAAGAAGAATATTTTCATAGGAGCATGCACCATGCATGCATGTGTTGATGTCCATATGAGGAATAGCATTAGTCAAATTCAATGGTCAAATCCTCATCTAAATAAAACCTCGACCCCACTAGCTCCTCAACCAGCTCATATACAATTTAAAACGACAAGTATAGCATGTAAGAAACTATTTAAAAACGACAAGTCACAATCTTTGGCTTGAAGTTTCTTTTTCCCTCTTCGTTTTCCAATTTAGTATATGTTTAAGTAGAAAATATGCATGTAATCATGAAAAAACTTAAAAAAGAAGAAGAATTGATAGTCGTTTGATCCAGTCCCAAAAGCGAGCACTTGATTATAAATTCATAGCTAGCAATCATAGTTCGAAAGTTGTAGAGAAAGAAAGGTTTGTAGATGCTCTGCAGATTTTTCTGCTAAAGAAAGTGCCGTTGAAAATCATCAAATGTAGGCTAAAATAAACTTTGCGGCCCATTATCGAGAGATCATGCCTATATAGGCTGCTGTATTGTGGATTTATTTAAGATTTTGACCTCCTGATAAATGCAAACTGTATGACGAACTGAGAAGAAGAAAATCATGATGTCTGAAAGTATATATAAATAATGTATGAGCATGTTGTCGTAATGTATTAACATTTTCATCGTAGTAAAAAACGTGTCGTAATAACAAAGAGTTTATAATTTACATAACAGGTCTTGAGTTTGAATCAGGGTGTACATTCTTTATAAGAGTCCGGAACAATCAGAGTTTTACTTGCTCAAAAATAGAATTTACTAATCAGGGTGTACATTCTTTATAAGAGTCCGGAACAATCAGAGTCTTACTTGCTCAAAAATAGAATTTACTTAAACGTGCTATGATAATAAAAAGCTTGTGATATACACAATATGTCTCGAGTTTGAATCAGAATGTATATCTTTTATAAAAACCCGAAACAATTAAAATTTTAATTGCTCAACTATACCCACAAAATAAGTTTTCAGAAATAGAATTTACTTACATTAACAAAAAAAACAAATCTGCTTTCATGAAATGTGGTGCGCCATGCAAGTGGTAGGGCAACTGTTGAAGAACAGTGTTTTGAAGGATTGACAGTAAACAGAACCCGAAGGAGAAGACAAATATAGAAACGCAGACAATGCTGCTCAAAATCATTGCAATCTGCAAGTGCAAATGTACAGAAGGTGCCCCAGAAAAAACTTCCAAGGATTCCTGGTTTTTTCAGATGGGCTATATTAACACAGTGTGCTGATACTAAATCAACTCCTTGATGCATTTAAAAATTTAGAGTAGTATGATCTATACTTTAATTTATAGCTCTGTTTGGTTTTTAATCCTCAATCTGTGTTTTTTTTTGCCTGTTCTTCCTTAAGAACAGGTGCCGAACTTCACATTGGCTTAATTTGGAATCTGATTGCTATCTTGATTCTTCTATATGAGTGGTGGTAAGAGATTTCTAGGATCGAGACGCATAAAGAAAAGTCTAATCATGAATAATTTGAAAGGGAGAGCTCATAGAAAACATTGAAAAGTCTCAAAGTTGAAGATGATAAGACACTACTCTAAGTTTGAGCACTTACTGTTACTAAAATTATTTTTCATTTGGTTATATTTAAATATTATCTGTAATTGAGTTTTTTTTTGTTTATTTTATATACATTACATGAAAGCACACAACTTTCAATTAGGAAGTAGAATATTTCCATATATAGGAAATCATGTTTCTAAATGATTAATAGAGCCTGTATGTAATTATAAAGTGATTAATTATGATGATTTTAAGATGCTTCATGCATTAAAATAATAATAATAATAAATGATCTCATTGAAATAATCGATCAAAGTGGGATTTCAAGTGCTCACGTTCAAAGGAGAAAGTTATGAGAAACATTAAATTATTAACACCTCATGAAGTTTGAATACGAGCATTCATAGACTAATTATAATAGATTTGAATGAAGGATCAAGTGGATTAAGGCGTCTTGCTTGGCAATACGGTGGGTGCGTTATAAGTTGTCCCCGATTTTTTTTTCCCGTGAGCGAGTACAATCCCAGTTATTTTAGATTTTTATAAAAGATATATGTCGTGACTCGAACTCGAAACCTGCTGTACAAATCTCAAGCTTTCAATCATCACGCGAGGCGGGGAAATCACAATTATATATTGCATTGTCAAACAAACTAAGTCAAATTAGTTTTAGATATTCATGCTAGATTGATTAGCTGAGGTCTTATATATGACAGATTAACAGAAAAAAAACAAAATGCAGACTAATGGTATTGAAGATATACTGGTATCATATATAATTTAATTTGCATATTTTCTCTATTAACCTCTTCATTAATCACAACTAATCTTCTTCATTAATCTACCAAATCTGCAGATCTTCAATATGGTACGAGTTTGTTTATGCTATACAAATCCTGCTCTCAATTCTACCAGTAAACATATAACTTTCAATACTCTCAGTGTTGCTTGAACAATCATGATGAAGATTATATTCCAAAATCAAGAAAGTGATATCGATCCAATGGACAAATTGCTGCCAATCGAGTAACAGATCGTGTGATGCGGGCTCTGGATATTTGCTTGGTGTTCCCCACCACACCAGGCAACAGGGCACCTTTGCACATGGCTCTTAAATTATGTGTTGCTTTCACTTCCGTTCATTTTGTGGGCATGCGGCCGATCTCTTTCACTCATTTTCATCGGTGAAATTGTTTTTCTTTCATTCTTGTATGTGAAGAGAAGAGATTGGATCCTTTGAACTGTGTGGCTCGCTGATTATTGTTGTTTTCTGCATCGGAATTTGTACATTCCATCAAGATAAATGTAAAATTGAAAGGAATTCAACTTTTCATACAATATATATATATATATATATATCCACCTCTTATATACTAGCTTCATTTAGAGAAGTATTTATAATTTGTACTTTAGAAATACATATAATAAGGTGCTATAAGGATTGAATTGTATAGATGTTGTCTACAATTGAAAAAAAAAATCAAAGCAATATTATTTTTTATTAAGAAAAAGTCAACCAAATTGTGGATCAATTTTGAATCAACCTGTGAAATATCGAGTTTTAATAATAAGATAAATTTTCTTGCAAACCCTTTTTTAATTAGAAAAATATAAGGATAAATACAAATTCTTTTATTTTTATGGAACCAGATTAAACTATCAAATTTTCACTTAATTATACTACACTATATAAGTTGAGTGATGTTAATGATAATAGATAAGAAAAGTCAATTAGCAAAATTAACGTGTTTTTGTCATTTAATAGGTTAATGATGACTTTGCTTAATTTCTTTTGGGTGGTGAAGATCCATGATTAGAAAAAAAAGAAAAAGAAAAAAGAAAGGTAGACGTATCTTCCTTAATTTCAGAGAAATTCACTCATAGAATGAAAGAATCTGACGAGCTTCAACCTCTTCACCACTTTACTGGCGCAGGACCATCATGATAACCAAACTTTAGTCCACTTAATTGTCTATTGTCTTTTTTTATATATATATAATCGGGGTGTCCGGACCAGCTTACACGCACCACAACTAATCTCCAGACTCACTGAACATCCTGCAAATCCAATAAGCATGTAAGGCACCGCGAGGGTGACAGGCGTGCATGGTGGGACTTGAACCCAGATACAAAGGAAGAAAACAAGTCCCTTCAACCGCTAGGTCAAGACCCCACTTGCATCTATGATCTTTATTAAAGTCCCTGGTAGTTGTTTATTAACGCGAGAGACGTGTGTATGATCTTCACGGGAAAAAAACTTAATCAACATGTAATCATGTCTGAAGATACATTTGATCATCAAATATAAAACATTACACATTTAAAGATGTCATCGAATTTACGCCAACTACGTTCATGTTAGAGTTTTTTTTATTGTCTTTAACAATCGACACAGTGTTTTGTCGGTGGATTTGAGTGGATCCATCTTGCTTAACCGTTGAAAATTGCCTTCCTTAATCACAATTACATATGCCCTAGCTCTAGCTCTTGAAAAGTTGCTTCACGACAACAAATAGTAAAATTAGTGACAAAACACTTAAATTATTGAATCAAAATAATTCTTACAAGAAATATTGTTGATTTAATGACAGTGCAAAGAGTTTTGAATGACTAGCAGGGACAACATAAATATAAAAGATGATTGAGAAATATATAGCTAATATGTTTCCAAGAGGTGTGACATGATGATAAAAACTTGAGATTTGCACAACAGGTCTCGAGTTTGAGTCAGAACGTATACTTTCTTGTAAGAACATGAGATAGTCAGTGCCTGAACCCATGAAATACGCTTTTCTAGGAGTGCGATTTTCTCGAATCCAAAAAAAAAAAAAGCTAATAGCCTGACCTAATTAAAGAAAAATAGACAAATTTAAAGAACAAGATCGATTTAAGTGAATAAATGAATTAAATCATGAGTAAAATAAATAAATTAATACAAACACAGTATTTAATTGAAGGGTTTCATTCTCGATGGGAAAGCTTGCTTGCAAGGTTTTAATTCATCTCACATCATCTAATTTCTTAGCTCCTTTATAACCGACAGTTCTTTAATCTTGCTTTATGGCCTTTTTTCTTTCTTATCTAGTAGTTTACTAGATGACAATTACACATGTCATCTCAATTAACTGTCCAGAATTGCCCTTCCTTAATGACAATCACATTTTTCTTTTTCTTTTTTATATAGTTTTTACTTTCGTGTTTATATTAGTTATTTATTTATAATATTTATACTTGTGTGTTTTAAATTGGACCGACTAATTCTTATATTATCTAACTTCTTTCAATTAATCATTATGTTTTCTGAATCTGTTTAATTAATCAATACATGGCTAACTTATAGTAATTCTCAGTATTTACTGCGCATGTTAATTACGTTTAATAATCAAATTAAAAGCACATAAATAATTGACACCAACCGATAATTAATTTTAGGGTTTTGTATCACATCATCTAATTTCCTCCTATACAACCGACAGCTCTTTAAACTTGCCTTGAGGCTGCCTTTTTTTTTTTCAATGTACAAAGCACACATGTCTTTCTCATGAAGTAGTTTACTTCGATGAGGAAACCGAAAGATTATACAATGAAATCAATCTTTTTGTGAGGGTAAAAGCTGCCACCACAATGCTAACTCTTTCTGTAAAATCCCACTTGACGAAGCAAACGGGAGATTTTTTTAGGATGTTAAAATCATTGATGAAAGTGTATTTTATAGTACAGGTAAGAGAGTAAAATCCTGACTGTTTTAAATTTTTATCATGCAAATTACAAATCCTAACTTAAATTCAAGAATTATTGTGCAGAATATAAACTTTTCATCATTATTACACGCAACTTTAGGGACAAACGGGAGATCAACTTAGAGCAATCACATAAAGCAAAAGAAAAGAAGCTAGATTGCTAGAGTCCACACAAAGGTGAGGAAAAAGAGAGGCCAGGACGATGAGTGGAAAGGAAGCCATGGCTGGCAAAATCCGATTATATTGTGCAGAAAGAAACAGGAGGAGGAGGAGGAGGAGGAGGAGGAGGAAGCAGACGTGTGATTATTTATTGTTAGAAATCAACTCGAAGATAATTTTAACTTCAACTTTCAAAAACAACTTACTCACTGAATACTTAGCGGGGTGTTTGAAATTGTAGTTTAAAAAACATTTTTGAAAAAAAATATATTTTAAATTAAATTTTTTTTGATGATTTTTAGATTATTTTTCATGAGCTGATATCAAAAATAAAATTTAAAAAATAAAATAAAAATCATTTTGATGCATTTTAAAACAAGAAACACTTTAAAAAACAACCTCAATAACACTCACAAACCATCACTAATGCTCTATTTGGTACTGCATTTCAAAAACGCTTTTTGAATTATTATTTTTTAAAATTAATTATTTTTAGTATTTTTATATTATTTTCGTATACTGATATAAAAAATAATTTTAAAAATATTATTTTAATATATTTTTAAACAAAAAAAATATTCAAAAATTACCGGGAATATCATTCCAAACAGCCACTAAGTTTTGATGTCTTTAGCTCTCGACATATGTAAAAAGCAACGCGTGTTTGCCTCTTTTCTTGGGCATTAATTATTGGGATAATTATAGTTTCCTACTAAAGAGGTGAAAAGGTCCTACCTTTCTACAATATTTACTTAGCATTAATTAAAAGTTGATCATCAATCACCATTGCACCATATTATTATTATTATTATTATTATTATTATTATTATTCACATGTGACATAATTATGAATTAATTAATTCATTTATAGAGTGATGAAATGTATAAAAAATAGAGTTAACCATGTTAGTGCTCCTTTTTTCTTTTTAATTATAGGATTTAACCTTATAATAGACTAGTGTGCAAAAGTGAATCCTTGATCTTAATTCAAAATAAAATAAAAATATATTGAAATTATCTCATTATTTAAAGCTTATTTCTTGTAAGTAGGTCTACCTTGCGATTGTATACTTGATTTTTTTTTCCTCCCGTAAAGCAGGTTTGAATCACACTAATTATATATTTATTTGATTATTATACAATAAGGAAGAGTTACTTTTATTGTATAGTCCAAGGTTAGCAAAAATCCTAATGAAAAGAACATAAATTAATACTTTTTAAAAATCTTGGCTATGTATGTTGTTTTTCATGTGTATTTACATAAAAAAAAATTTTGATCGAAAAATCGGTTGTTTTGTCCAAAAAAACTAAAGGAGACACAACTTTCATTTCATTTAAGCTACAAAATTAGTGAATGATACATTGTTTGCTTCAACACGTGCATAACTTGCTACTGAAAGGTTAAGTGTTGTTACTTGATTTTTTTTTGTGTTTTTCTATTTTTTGCATTGATTAAAAAAAACTTGCCATGTTTATTCACTTGCTTTTCAATTTTTATGTGTTTTTTTTAATAATATTATAAATGTTTAATGGAAATTTTAATAATTTGTTCTTTAATTATCATGTATCTAATGTGAAAATTAGAAAAATACATGGAAATTAGATTTAAACTATTTTTTAGTTTTTGAAGTTTTTAAATAGATTTTGAATATGATCTCAATAAATGTATGATTTTTTGAGCTTTCAATCACACATTACATATGGATATAATATTTTGAAGCTTTTTTATAACTTGTTTTAATAGTTATAAAACATTTTTTTAATAGAAACAATGATTCCATTTTAAGATTTTGTTTTCACTAAGATAAACAAGAGATGTTAATAAAAAATAAATCTTAGACTTGAAAAAATTATGCTTTGTGATTATTTAAAATGACTTCCATTCTTTAAGAAAAAAAACTATTGTCCTATAATTAGATTAGAAAAAATTGAAAAGCTACATGTGACATGATATTAAATATCTTATTATATATTTTAGATAAAACAAATATTATTATTTTTCAATACATATTTCACGATAAAAAATTATCAAAAACAAATCCAAGTATATATACATTTTTATATATATAATTAAAAGTGTTTTTAATCTCCCTATAGCATTATAACACAAAGGGTCTGTTTGAGAGTGTGATTGAGGTTTTTTTTCAAAGTACTTTTTCGTTTAGAAAAATATTATTTTTATTTTTAAAAATTAATTTTGATATTAGCACATCAAAATGATCTAAAAACATTAAAAAAAATATTTTCTTAAAAAAATATTTTTAAAACACAGTAATAAACAAACAAGAAAATGCAAGCTAGAGCCAAAGGATTTAATTTTGGATGAAGATGGGTCCAGCTGGCTAGCTTGATAGCTACGGCAACCAAACAATTGTTCTCCTTGTTTCCTCTCACTATACATAGCTTTTTCTAATCTCTTCACTACACTTTATTTCATTTTCTTTTTTTTTTCCCACCCAATTTGAATCCCATTAACTATTGATCAAGAATGTAGTAAATAGACATCGACCAATATTTGTTCCTATGGATTGTTTTATTAGCTGACTTCCTTTTTGAGAGTTTAGTGGATGCGTGTTAGACTCTAAAAACTTCGATCATTATGTTATTTAATCAATTATTTATATTAAAATAATCATGATTTATCTTTTTTTATATATAAAAAACTAATTTAAAACTTGATTTAAATGAGGTTATAGTTACAATTTCACGGATTAGTTCACTGGGATTGACAAGAATTTAATAACTACAATTTATTCTATCAACAAAATTAAAATAAAAGAAGAGAGCAACAAAAGCACGATATATATTATTATTATTTTTTCAAAATGGAGACTTGACAACCTTAAAAAAAACCCTGTTGTTATTAGTACAAACAGTACATGTGAAGGAGGAAGAAAAATCCAATAATCGAGCAAAGCTGGAAAGTACTTTATGTTTTATAATTAAAAAAAAAAAAACATTACTTTATGGTACGTAATATTACGATGAATCCAAAAACTTTGTGGGGCCTAATAAATAGTTGGGCATTTGCCTTAGAACCTAAAATAATAATATTAATACAATTTATTAAAAGATGAAACCATTCTTTATGATTGCTTCTAAAAGAAGTTAGTAGACTTTACAAAGATTTTTTAACATTACGTTAGATAGTTAGTTGATTCCACGAAGTAATCATTTAATTCGCACCGTTGATTTCGGGTCAGGTTCGGCTATGATTTTTTCACGGTTCGATTCAATTCGGGTTTAATCATTATATTGCTACATCCACTATGCTCAACTCACCAAAGCTGAACATTTTATATTTATTCAATTCGGGTTATTTTTTTTATTTTAATTTAACTTGAAATTCAATCCAAATTTGGAGTAGTAATCTGTCGGGTCAATTCTTTATGTAAAACTAGTTTTAATAACGATGCTTTATTCCGTAAAGGAAAATTAAATATAGTTGAAGAAAAAGAAGAAAAGCAACGAAAACTTTACTCATGGCGAGCAAATTAAAAAAAAACAATTGTGACTTGTAAGTCAACGTTAAAAAAATCCAGTCGTAATTAGTACAAACAGGACATGTGGTTGTGGAAGAAGAATCATAATCGAACGGACTCTATGTTTTGTAATTTATATTTTATTTTTATTCTATTTTTTAAAAAAAGCAGTACTTTATGTTATGATGCACACATATCGCGAAATGCTGTGATGAACCCTAAAAATATGTGGGGACCTTATAAATAGATGGACATATGCCTTCGAACCTAAACTAACAATCAACACTATCTAAAAGATAATTATTTATGTATTTTTTTATCATTATATTCGACATTTAATTGATTCCATGGAGTTATAATGTAATTCGCACCATAACATTTGCCATCACTTTTGTTTTCTAGTTACCGATGTTATGATCTGGAATAAGTTTTGGATTAATTAAGTAGATTAATCATTTTTTTTTAAAATAATATTTTTTAAAATTCTTATTTAATAAAATTAATGATTTTTCAATAAGGTTCTGATCATTTGTTTTTGTAAAACTTGAATTAACTCATACCCCGACTGAATTTAATAATTATGGTCAATGCCTCCACTGAAATCAATCAAATTGACCAATGCCAAACATTAATGAAAGGCTAGCAAGCTTGCATGGCCCCTCTTGTTTACATACTTTATAAAATAAAATAAAATAAAAGAAACTATACTTTTGAACTGGGTGAAAAGAAAAAACTTTTCTTCCAAACAAATACAATTAGAAATCCTTCATCCAATCATATTATATTTCACGGGGTAGCTATGAAATTGGACTCACAAGAAGCAGAATTCAAACTTACCACCAGATTCTACACGATTATTTAGATTAATGTGTTTTACTCTACGGATTCCATGGATAAAAAGCTGTGTATTTGTCTTTTGTCATCTACAATACAAATTCTTCAATGGCACAGAAATCTGTGAAGAGATTATACCTAGGATTAGAAGGATCTCAGTCTTCAAGGATGTTTTCTTCCTGATGGGCATTAACAATGGAGACCCACCATCTCTTCCCAGACCCTCTCTTATTGCATGAACAAATAAGATGACAAAACGCAAGACATTGTAGGAATCAAACAAAATAGAAGAATAGAACATGCAAAAGAAAGGAAAGTCACTTTATATAACTTTTTTTTTATGCGAGTAAACCTATCTTTGAAAAATGTATTTTATGGGCCCAGATGAGCGACTAAAACCCCGACTGATTTTAGTATTTTACAAGAGATGCATGTTTTGGCTCAAACTCGAGATTTATTGTGCATATCACAGGCTTTTTATCATCACGCCACACTCCGAGACACTTCACATAACATACAATGGGCATGAAGTGAATGAATGGAAGTAGAAGCCAGCTAATTCTTTAGATATAGACTTCACACCAAACTCTATTACTCACTTTCTCTCTCACACCCCCACCTCCTCGCTACTATATTTATACCCATCTATCTCCTATACAAACACACCCACACTTGTAGACACTTCCATTTCATTACAAGCTAAACCCACTTCTCATCTCTTCTTCTCTGAAAAAGAAAAGGGAGGAAAAATAGCCACGTTTATCTACTTAATTACATGCATGTAATTTTGCAGGATTGCGTAAATTAGACCTCGATTTTTTTAATTTTATGCAAAAGAGTCCTCGGTTTTTGTTTTTATTTTTATGATAGACACCTCCGCTTTCTCTCCAGTCTTTCTACCCAGGCGTTCACTCCCTGCCACGCAAGAAAAAATCTACTAAGCCAAAATGGATTACGGTAGACTCGGGCGAACAGAATCAGACCAGAGAGAAGGATCCGGCAACTCATCTTCTATCAACCAACCAAAGCAAGCCACGTCACAGGTATCCCCAACGAGAAAAAAGAAAATCATCTTCCTCACCGTCCTCTCTGTCGTATTGATCGCCGCCTCCGCCGCCTCCGCCACGATCCTCCTCGGGGTCCGAGCCAAGGCTTCTGGCCAGACCGACAGTCTAACTCACAGGAAACCGACCCAGGCTATCTCCAAGACATGCAGCAAGACTCGGTTCCCCAGTCTCTGCGTCAGCTCGCTCCTCGACTTCCCTGGCTCAATGAGTGCGTCCGAGTCGGACCTGGTTCACATTTCCTTCAACATGACTCTTATGCACTTGGATAAAGCTCTGTATCAATCCTCGGGAATCTCCTTTGTCAACATGGAGACACGTGAGCGGTCAGCATTTGATGATTGCCTCGAGCTGCTGGAAGACTCCATAGACGCTCTCTCTCGGTCCCTCTCCACATTCGCACCATCCTCCGGCGGTGGTGGATCGACGGAGGATGTAGTGACGTGGCTGAGCGCGGCGTTGACGAACCAGGACACATGCAGTGAAGGATTTGAAGGAGTGAACGGAACTGTTAAAGATCAGCTGACGGAGAGGTTGAAGGATTTGACGGAGCTGGTCAGTAACTGTTTGGCGATATTTTCAGCGAGTATTGGAGGCGATTTCTCTGGAGTGCCGATACAGAATAAGAGGAGACTGATGACAGAGGATGGGGATATGCCGGATCAAGAGGAGAATTTTCCGAGCTGGTTAGGGAGCAGAGAGAGGAGACTGCTAGGCCTGCCTGTATCGGCCCTACAAGCCGATATTATCGTATCGGGAGATGGAAGCGGAACGTGCAAGACGATATCGGAGGCGATAAAAAAGGCGCCTGAGCATAGTAATCGGCGGACGATAATTTATGTGAAGGCAGGAAGGTAAAGTTCGGCAAAACATTAACTACTTTTTAAAAGAGTTTGGGTTTTTGTTCGCATTTTCAGTTTTTAACCGTTGCCGTTTTGTGCTAAAAAGACAAAAATACCTCTACAAGTTTGGGCAAATTGACTCTCTTTTTTTTAAAAAAAAAAAAAAGAAAGAAAGAAATTGCAATGAGATGTAGGTGATTGAATGATTGACTTCATGGGAGCAATAATTATGCGAAGAAAAACAAATGTCATGAGACTATAATTATGTGAATTAAAAAGTTATTGATGGGTGTTTTTTCCTTTTCATGATTTGTTTTTTCAAAAAAAAAAACCTTCATCGATTCATAATGTTCGATCATTGGTTTGATAATCAAGATCTTCTCAAGTATTTATAATTAAGATTTTTGTTATAAAAAAAAGAGATTTATTTCATTGCTTAATGTATAATGTTTGATAATTATTATTTTTTCAAATTAAGTTTATATATATAGTCTTTAATAATTGGTAGAGGAATTTTTTGAAGGAATAAATATTCCCCTTTGGGGGAGTGGGGAGGCATATATCTTTTAGGGAGGCATCATCTTATTGATATATTCTCTTACTTTAAGCATTTTGCAAGGGTAAAGAGGGAATTATATTTATTGACTCTGTTTATGCTAACCCAGATATGAAGAGGATAACCTGAAAGTTGGGAGGAAGAAGTGGAATCTGATGTTCATTGGGGACGGGAGGGGAAAGACAATAATTTCAGGGGGCAAAAGTGTTTTCAGCCACCTTACGACGTTCCACACAGCATCCTTTGGTAAAATTCTATATTCTCTTTTTAATTACTTTTATATTACCTCAATTAATTCGTCTCAAAATTGATTAGGCATTGTTTCTTGGCTTTTAGCTAAAAATAAAATTAAAATAAAATTGTGGGTCAAAAACCTGTTGTCCACGGCTGTGATAATGCTAGCAGAGCCGTCCATTTTTTTCAGATCATAAAGTAGAATAAATTTGGTGATTTTCAACTTTTGCAGCAACAAGTAGCAAGTCTTGCTTCAAGCTGTTCTTATTTGTTAATCATAGTCTCCTTGACTGACTTCTGGAGCATCCAAATTGATTTTTTCTACCCCTACCCGTATTATTTAATATTTAGTGAGTGTTTTGTTATTTTTTTAATTACAAATATATCAAAATAATACATTTTTTCAATGTTTAGACCGTATGCTAAGAGCAGCAGCCCTAGCTAGCCATTGTTCTGTGTGGATTGATCATTGATTATTAAACCCTTGATTTCTTGTTATTGATTAATTAATAACTAGGGTTTTTACCTGGATTCACAAATAAATATTTTAATTTTTAGTTTAATGAATTATCAAATTAGAAATGGCTGCTTCCTTCCTAGGCTGCAAAATCATGGACACATGTTATCATAAAGTATTATCTGTTTGTTTCTAAAGAGGTTGACGTGATGATAAAATGATTTTCAATCTACACGATAGGTCTTGAAATTCAAGTTTGAACGCAACACTCCCTGTAAAATCCTGGAATAACAAGAGTATTATCTGTAAATATATTTTTCCTGGGATGACTTTCGTGACATAAAAAAAATTATAGGTTTGTTTTAAATATTAATAGCAGCTCATAAAAAACTGTCCAAATCATTATTGGAGCTAGCTAGGTGGGTCATTGGCATCACATGATGATGATTAAGAGGTGGATTCTTGGCAGTGACATTGCAAGAACCAATCTTTAATAAGATAATGAAAGCAAATAGTAATCAAACAGAGCCTGTGAACATCTCTGCTATTATAAAATCTACTGTTTTATCGTATTAATCATTATTTCTGTATATTTTTCAACCCTCCAGCTGCCACCGGAGCTGGTTTCATCGCTCGTGACATGACATTTGAGAACTGGGCCGGTCCAGCCAAGCACCAAGCCGTGGCTCTCCGAGTCGGCGCCGACCACGCCGTCGTCTACCGGTGCGACATCATGGGCTACCAGGACACCCTCTACGTGCACTCGAACCGCCAGTTCTTCAGGGAATGTAACATTTACGGGACTGTAGATTTCATTTTCGGAAACGCCGCCGTTGTGTTGCAGAACTGCAGCATCTACGCCCGTAAACCAATGGCGTCCCAGAAAAACACCATCACAGCCCAGAACCGTAAGGACCCGAATCAGAACACGGGCATATCAATCCACGCTTGCCGGATCCTTGCCGGGTCGGACCTCGCGCCGTCGAAAGGTAGCTTCCCGACGTATCTCGGCCGTCCATGGAAACTCTACTCCAGGACTGTGTACATGTTGTCTTACATGGGCGATCACATCCATCCGAGAGGGTGGCTGGAGTGGGACGCGACGTTCGCACTCGACACCTTATACTACGGCGAATACATGAATTCTGGACCTGGTGCGGCGGTCGGGCAGAGGGTAAAATGGCCGGGCTATCGGGTCATCACATCGACCGTCGAGGCAAGTAAATTCACGGTGGCTCAGTTTATATACGGCTCATCTTGGTTACCTTCTACTGGCGTGGCGTTTTTAGCTGGACTTTCAGTTTAAAAATCACTTTTTTTTTGTATCATATACCTCGATATAAGTGTTCTTCAATTGCCTTAAATGGGTATAGGCTTCTCTACTCTAATTGTAATTGTAATTGTAATTGTATGCAAGAATTATTTTTTCTATATTATTTCTCTTCTGATTTCTAATTATCAAATTAATTTAGAAGAATTTGAATATGCAATGTCCAAATTTAAAAAATAAATATTTTTTGGGGCTTGATAAGAAAAAAAAACATGGTTAGTTCATAACTTTGTGTTGATTTTTTGTTTTTTAATTCTGATCAAAACAATCATTTAAAGAAAATAGGTTAACTCCTCTAATACATGGCTACCATGATCATGCCACCTATCAATCCTCGAGGTAAAATCGTAAATTGTGATCATTGAGAAATCCATATGGACAGAACATGATGTTAGTACTTGACCTTTTGACATTTGCTTTCTTGTACTGGCTGGCGGTGGTTGCTTGTTGGGAGTGTTCTATCACTTTTTTAATACCCGAAGAACGTGAGGCTATGGTTTTTTTATTGAACCTATTCGTGTCGGTCGATTTACAGATATGAGTGTCCTGCTCGTATTTTTATTGTGAAAATAAAATTAATTTAATTTGTTTTGGCGGCTGAAATATTTTATACTAATTAAAAAAATGAGATAAAACAGTATAGTTTTTACCCCCTGTTTAAAATTTTGTTCTGTTACAGAAATTCTCTTAATCCGACCATTAGATTGCGATTAAATTTTACGAGGAGTATCTTGACATATTTATATATATTATGTTAAAATTTCAAAGTAATCAGAGAATGTAATGACCTTGCGAGATTGGTGATGACATTCTCTTAATATTATACATGCTCATAATTTTGTTAAGAAAAAATTATTTTATTGAGTTTTTTTTAGATTAAATTGCACAGTTTTAAATAATTTATTTTTGAATTTGAACTATTTTTTTTTGAATTAATAAATTTAACTATATATATACACAAATAGTACAACCCAAAACAATACACCAAAACACTCTGAAATCAAAATATTCCATTCAAAATTCGAAAAACGAACAATCCACCGAAATGGGATTTACAAACTTGATCTTAACAAAATAAATAAAAAAAAGCAGAGAACTCCAAGATCTGTACCCAGGTGGACGCAGCATAAGCCACGGGTTAAAACACAGGAACCCAACCCAAACCTGTCCTCCCACTGACACCCTCAAGCTCTGCTGGGGTCTGGTTGAACAAGAACAAGTTCCTAGTGGCTGATCTCGTTAACTATGAGCTTTACACATTGAATCTGAAAGATTCCTTTTGTTTTCTGGTTCATATCCTGCTTGGATTTTGTCTTCATACTCTTTGTCTTCCGTTTCTCCTCATGGCAGCATCTGAGTCAGATGACCCGACTCACTCGCTAAACACCATTGCTGTTAGATCCGAACTGGTCGGCAGGCTGACTTGAAAAAAACACACTGGACTAGCTAGTACCATGATTTATCAGGCCATGCCTAGCTAGCAATATCCATGCAGAGTTTTTCATTGCGTTATTTGACATAAGAAAATCATAAATGTAAGAGGTTATGGGTGTATTTAATTAAAGGTTAAATTGAGAAGAATCAAGAGATGAATGCACATTGAAATATTTAATTTTACAATATGAGTTATTTATTCGGCTGTATTGTATTTAATGGTTTTGTCTATTATAATCAATTTTTTATTTAATAAAATGATAATACAAGTAGACATACGTGTGAGATCAATTCAGAGGAATCAAAAGTGAAAAAAATGATATCATTATATGTGAAAATCAAATAAAAAAACATTTGATATTTAACTAAAGAATAAATTATAATTTTTATAGGTAGTTGTGGATATAAGCATCTAATTTTGGAATGCCGTGGTATAAATTCGATTATAATTAATAATATTATTTTTTGGAACCAATGTTTCATTTAATGAAACAAGCATAGAAAAGCGACTCTCCATAAAATTAAAGGCAAAAATATTTTTTCCGAAAATTATGAGAAAAATGAAAAGGTATTAGTAAACCAAGTAAAAATAAATAATATTTTATTAGAAAACAACATGAAAATATGTAAAAAAAAAGAGAGAGAAAAGAAACAGTAAAATAAATAAATGATGAAATTGAAAGGGAAAAAAAAAAACAATAGACCTAAAAAAATATGGGTTGCGTAGTGTGCCTGAACTGAGATTTTTTATTTTATTTTTTCAAGGGATAGATCACCTTTTGTCCCCCCTATTTTTTTTATTTTTAAAAACTATAAAGGATTTAAAATAGAAATAAAATGGAAAATATAAAGACAAACCTAATTTTTTAGCGCAAACTTTGAAGATGCCACCAAGTTTTGCTACCTTTTCCACTTCAAACCCCAATCTTTTAGTTTTGTCCCCCCCAAAAAAAAAATAAAATAAAATAAAATTCAAAGCCAATAAGCCATCAATTTGGAAAAAATAAATAAAAACTAAATAGAAGAGAGAAGAACTGATGAACAAAGTGATTTTTGTTTTTGTTTCCGGGAATAGTATTTCCCCCACTACAGTGTGTGATTGTACAGACAGTACTCAAATCATATCAGTCCTCTCTCTTCTTAATACATCAAACTGGAAACGACAGCTTTTGGTGTTCAATGCCTGAAAAAGTAGGTTTGGTTCAATCCCATTGCTAGATTTATCCGATCCTATCCTATCCTATCCCTTCGTCAAAGGCATCCACACACATAATCTCTTGCTTTTTTTTTGGATGCTGTAAGAACCTTCGGAATACTGAAATTAACTACTAATGTAAATCTCTAATATGAAGGTGGATTTTCCTTGTGATAAAATGCAGACCACAAAGAAAAACATGTGGTGTTGGCTAGGACAGAAAGCATTGAAGTGAAAAACGACATAGTACTGAAAGTAGGTTGGCTCCTGTGCGTGTGAGAGTTAGGCAAGAAAGGACATATTCAGGCCAGCTTTGATTGGATGGTCTCATCCTGTCAAATCCTTCAACAGTTCGGTGGTGCTCTTTTTTTAAAAAAAAGTTTCAACTTATTTTTTTTCAAATCCTGGACCCCATTAGTATTACTATGCTGATACAGGCATGCTATTACTGTACCTTATACATAGCTTAGCAAACATTTTTATAAATCAAGTTTAATAAGAAATTTGATTTAACTAAAATTATGCATGCCAGATTCTACCGGCTTTGCAGACAGACTTAAATTAATAACGGTTGTTTAAAAATGTTGTTACAATTATTTTTATAAAATATTAAAAATTTTATTTTTTAAAAAAGTTATTTTTAATATGTTTAGAAGATTATTTTTCTCATTTTTGGGTTTTTAAATTCTTTCTACTATCTGATTTTTCCTTGTAAAAATCCACCTAAAGCTTATTTAAAGAAATGCAATCCTATTTTGTGAGGCAAACAATTAAAAGAGAAATTTAATCAATAATAAAATTACTATTAAAGGTCTTGCTATTGAAACCCTTTCCCGAAATTATGTTTTCCTTGTTCATTAAATCCTAATTAACTTAGGTTTGGCTGTGTCGTATTACCTCATGCCATATGAGTCCATGCCCGAGGTCAGATAATAACCCCAGACAACAAATATTTACAAATACAGTAGCTTTTATCTCTCTGAAGCTTTAAGCCGCAGTAGATTTTTTCCCATAAACAGCAGCGAAGTGCAAGAAAATATTCAAACAATACAATGTTTTGAAAATGAAGTCGAAAAATGAAATCCTCAGAAACATCTTTTTCATGTAAATTGTCAAAAGCTATTTTCAATCAGTGCAGGGATGAAGGACAAGCACGAGAGACAAGAGACTTAGGTCAGATGTATGAACAACATTAAGTAAGTGATGGCGCAACAAGTTCCAGCAAAAGCCATTAAAACTTGGATGAAGTTCCATCATCCATACTCCATGCATGGGCATAATAGCTAATGCACACGAGTAACATATCTACAGGTTTACTAGGGACTCACAGCTTATCGAGACGACGATCCATGATTAGTGATACAGCTTCAAGAAAGGCAGCCTCACTGCTTCCTGGGAGAACAACATCACGAGCTTCTTGAACAATCTGCTCAATCACGGATTCCTTCTTCAATGTTTCCCTGCACATGATGCTTCCAATGGCAAAGGGAGTAAGGCCTCTCTCTACTCCTTTCTTCAGAAGCATGGTGGAAATGTGAAGGGTGCGAGCAACCTCAGGTGGTATATCCCACCCATGAAACTTCAGAAGTGCGATGTCCTGCTCGGCATCCAGAGCTTTGATGTACTTGACAGTGTCGGGGGAGTAAGGCTGTTGAGCTTGAGGCCAGTAAAGCCAGTCAAATGTGCAATCCTCAAACTGCAGGGAAATGGAGCAAATATGAGAAGTAATAGGCGTGGATTTGAAAGCACTAAACATAGGTTGAAACAGGAAAGCATGTGAGACAGTACAGATAAGCCTTTAACCAACTCATATTGATGCTCAAAAATATAAAGCAACCAGGAGAGGAAAAATTCAGCTAAATTGATGTAGTTTGAAACTCATTCATTAAGCAGTCAGAAGCACAAAAAAAAAAGAAATTCTTCCATGATAAATGTTGTAGAAGTGCAAGTAAATTGTTATGGAAACTCCAGGAATTTACATAGGATGACAATTTATGAGGAAAAAATGTGACGAGCATATGCTCCATAAGAATCAAAGAGAGCTGAAGGCCAGTCATACAGAAATATCTAGCATACACTCATTTATAAACAAGTATTGAATGGTACAGAATGAGGACAATCAGCACACCGTACTTGAAATCTTCTCTCCATATTTACACACAATTATATTTTTCCTGGTTTTTGGACAAACTTCATTCCTCGCCTAATTGTGTAGCATGCATGCTTTGTGAAATATAAAGGGAAATAGTAGAATCTTTCTAGGACATATCCAGCACATGTACATATACTCGAGGGATGTTGCTAAGAAGGAATGGTCAGAGAAGACATCAACATAAGAAATTGAGATGGCAGCATTGACACTGCACATCAAGAATAATACAACGAGGCAGAACAGAATGAGACAGTTAAAAACAAGAAGAAAAAACAGAAGGTAGAACTTACATTTGTAGGCAAGCAGTAACCATGATCAATTGGAATAAGCACAATCTTGCCGCGCTCACCATCTTTGCTGACCAGTATGTTCCCAGCATGCCTATCTGCATTTGCCAATCTAATGTCCAACACAGAGATTTTGTGCACCTCAGCTACAGGGAAAGCTCGAGGACCCATATCTTCACAACTTCCATTATTCTCCATGAACATCTGCAAAGAACCAATTTTGATATTCTTGGAATCATACTCATAACCATCAGGATTATTGAATCCTCTGTGGAGGCACTTGACCATTGCTGTGGGTGGAACCCCAGCAAAGCCTCTCTCCTCACCAGAAAATGAGCGCGGTCCACTCTTTGGATGATCCAGAATGTAAGCTGCAACTTCCCGCAAAGCACCCTGTCCTACTCTAGTGCCTTTCTTCAATCCTTCACCATCAACTGACAAGGGTAGCCCCTGGGGATTATTTACAGCCATTGGCTCCTCATCAATTGGCTTAAAGACAGAAACATATTTCAGACCAGATGAATCTTGCATGAAATAAGCTCCTCCAGATCCCTCAGAAGATCGAATTGGTTCATTGCCCCTCTCCAACCCATTTAAAGTTGACTTGATTAGCTCTCTGATAACCAATGGCAGTTGAATTTTGGTATTAACAATTAGAGGTTCCAGTAAGAACTGTCGTGATAGTGGTTTCCTCTCTATACCCCTATAACCCATAGATAAAGCACTCTGTTTGTGCTCTCTTACATTGTCAACTTCCTTATCATTCAAATCTAATGCCTCAATACACAATTCAAAATCTTTCTCAACAGGTTTTACCCTCACTTTGGCAGATTTCCGAATGAGCAAATGAATCACAGAATCATTACTCTTGCAAATATCTGTAATGAGCCTCTGGTCTTCAAGCTCCTCGCCGTCACATATCAGTTCTTGTTCAACAAGATCAAAACCTTTCCCTTTCCTAGCAATCTGCTTCTTAACATAGCCTACACTTCTACCCCTATCAACATGAAACTCATACACTTTGCCACATACAGTCCTAACAGTTATAGCTTGGAGATCCGAAAGCCTGAGCACCAGATGCAGAACTTTTCCATCTGCAACACCATAATCTCTTACTTGCGAATTGCCCCGTGCTAGTTCCCTCCCTTCAAAAACCAATTTTTGCTTCTTCACAAAAATACCTTTGGAAGCTTGAATCCTCAGCTTCACCGAAGCAATTGAATCTGACTCCATAACTCGCATTGGGATGACTGATCCCCCATCAGCAAGAAATATTACAATAGAGTCATTAGAGCGCAGACCACCCAACCAAGGGAAATTGCAACGAGAATCTAAAGACTCTTCATACACAGGACTAACAGCTACAACAGCCACCGACATTGTTAGTCCTGTCAATCTAAATCCTAACTTCTTACACTACTATGAAACTCCAAAATCCTAAATTTTACAATAAACCCCAAATTCATTCCAAACCTCCAAAACAAGGGCAAAACCCAAGAATAAAACCCCCATTTTCAACAAAAATCTGGGTAGACACGCATCAAAACCCAAAGAAACACAAGAAACAATATTTTCACCAAACTATTCAAGCTAGAGGTTCCGAAGTGTGGACCTATCACCGGATTCTCTTCTTTGTGAAAGATCAATACTTTCGTCAATCACTTCGAAATAATCCCTACAAGAAAAACCTTCAATTAGAAACAATAAAATTCTATATCCTCATCAAAACCTATAAAACCCTAACTGTTTAGTTCCATTTCGAGTATTATTAAATTAAATGAAAAAAATAAAGAAAAAAAAATCTAAATTTGAATCTTTATTTTCTCAATTTCCTACATTTTGAACCATAAATCAAACTCATAACCTCAGCAATACAACAAATTACAAAATAAACCATAAATAAATGAATATTACTTTCTCAATTTCCTACATTTTGAACCATAAATCAAAATCATAAACTCAGCAGGACGATAAATTACAAAATAAAACCATAAATAATTGAATCTACATTCTCTCAATTTCCTATTTTTGAATCAGGAATAAAGCTAACAACCTAAAAAATTCAAATTAAATTAGATTTCTCAAAACCTATCGAATTTCTTCAATTTTTCTCGCATTTTCTTTGTAACCAAACAGATTACTTAATACACTATCGTAACATGAAAAAATCGAATAAAAACTCTTATTCTATCTCTAGTTCGTAAATTTACTTCGCGTTTTCTCATTAAACAAAAAAAAACCTAATAAACATAAAAAATCAAACCAAAATTGATTAAAATTATTAAACAGGTCCAATAATCATCACCTGAAGAATCTGAAACCGAAGGTGAAATGAAGATGATCAAAAGAAGAAGAAGATGAGAGATTTAACATATTTTAATTTTTTTCATCGTTATTTTCTTTCAATTTTTGAAAATTAAATTCTGTCTTTTCTTTTACTTTCTCTGTACTTCACTTCTTTAAAATGTTTCTAGAGAGATGTACAGTGTTTTAAGCTGTGGGGTATTTATAGTAATGGAGACGGTGGCTTTTTAACGGGAGACTGGGTGTACTAACGGAGTTAACGTCTTAAATTTAATGTAATTAGTTGATACTTACAGAAAAGGAAATTCTTAGTGTGTGTTTTTTTTTGATTAGCTGATTTGTCTTCCAAGTAATTGATTAACTACTAACTACTAACACCCAATCCAAGAGGTCTTGGCGTGAGTGGTGAGGGCGCTTTTGTTTCTTAAGAGAAGTCAGGGGTTCAATCCCTACTTTTGTATGGAGCTGACCATTTGGAAAGCACTTTCACCCCTTCGGGGCCCACCCGGTGCGAACGTGGATTAGTCTGGACCAGAGTATATAGACACCGCGTGGTTTATAAAAAAAACAAACTACTAACACCCACCCACTCTATGGATTGAAAAACAAATAATCATATATATATATATATATTCTCTCCTGAGCTCTTGAGACTTCATCATCATCACTTCAAGCAGGAGCATTCTCTGGTACAAATTGTTTGGTCCATCAACCGGGACTAACTAGACTTTCCACATAACAATCCATGTTATAGGAGCTGAAACTGGTGCTAAGAGAATCACAAATTATCTCTTGACTAATCGGATCGTAAATCAAGTGGTGGCGATCCCGTTTTCCGTTGATCATCACTTTATCTCCCCACGTAAATACTTGATGTAGAGCTCCTAAAAATGGTATGGTTAACAGCTTTGTCCAACTCTCTCCGCTGCAAACGCCGGCTCCACTGTCATCTAAAACCCAGATATCAATGGTTAAGGACGTGGAACCATTGTTGGGAAACACAGAGCATGCAAGTGAGTCCTTGATCCCTGCCGGAGATCAAGCTCACCTCTACCGGAGTTGAGTACTGGTTCCACCGGGGAAAATCAATGGTTCGGTGATTGAAAGAGCCGTCCAATTTTCACCAGCACGTAATCGTTCATCTTACTACTATTATGCCCAAACCCATCCAGTAAAATTTTGAAATTCTGCCGAGGACGTTTCGCGTATATGAAGTTTCTTGTAGCAGGGTTCCACAAAACATAGTCTATTCGAAGGTTGTCACAAACCTTGCTACAAAGCAAACCGCCAGTAGAACCTAACAGAGTAAGGGAAATGTCTGGATATATTTCTTGGTTTAAAAAAGAATTTCTCATGAAGGTATAATCATATATCAGGGATTGTGGTATGCTTAGAAAATCGAAAGTTGTGGACGTATCTCTGTGGTGGAGCAAGGATAGGGTGGACGACTCTTCTTCCTCACTGCGGAATCCTTCCAGTAAGATTTAGGGTTTTTGGGTGGAGTTGTGGAGGTGGGCGGGCGGTGATAAATTCAGGGTTTGTGATGAGAGAACACCAGTCTTTTGACACGGATTTGAAACGGAGTAGGGATTTGACAGCTAGTCTCGTCAGAATTGATTAGACACAAATAAGAAATGCTAATCAATTAGACACAAATCTCACAGCACAAATAAGAAATGCACAGTACAGATATTATGCATTGAAAGTTGCTGTTACAAAGGGATCGAACACCAGATTTTATGATTTGAAAAAATATATATATATATATATATATATATCGAGGCAAAAGAATGCAGAATTTTTTTCTAGAACAACATGAATCTATAAACAAAAATTACTTCATAAACTTCTCTGTAAGAACTCCCAAATTCTCTCTTCCATGTAAATTCGGTCATTAAGCTGGCGGGGCATGTGTCGTTCGTCAGGGAAAATTAATAGTTCGTAGGGTTTTCCGGCTGCCACGAGGGCGTTGACAAGCCTTGCAGTGTGTCTAAAATGCACGTTTTCATCAACCATGCCATGCACCAGCAACAACCTCCCTTTTAAATTGTGCACATGATGCATCACAGAGCCGAACTCGTAGCCCCTTGGATTATAGGAAGGCAATCCCATGTACTTCTCAGTATAAAATGTGTCATATCCATCCCAGGAGGTTACAGGTGCACCGGAGACAGCACAACAGAATACATCAGGGAACCTAGCCAAGATCATAGCTGACATATATCCACCATAACTCCATCCATACAACCCAATGTGGCCAGCTTTTGCCAGTCCTTGTTTAATGAGCCACTCAGCTCCCGTAAGCTGATCCTCTGCATCAAAGCGGCCAGGATTTCCTTTCAGAGCACCTTCAAACTTTAGCCCACGGCGAGCACTTCCTCTATTGTCCAACTGTCAAGGGAGAAACAAAGAAGGACTCAGGGTAACGAGCTTTCACTTTAGAAATAGGTGAGATGTTAATATGAGGCATAAGCTGGTTTCTATTTTCATTATAATCCATCAAGCAACTGATCTTTAAGCTGGTTATAAAATGTCAGTACTATGAGAACTCTCCAAATTAACATGGATTTACATCAGTAAGAGGACAATTCCCGGTCTTTTTGAAGCTCGACTTCCAGATGTGTTAGATTTCTGTGCATGATCATTGAAACATCCACCAATTTCAGTTTTGACAACATTCCATCTCCCACATTTTGGGGACTGAATGAATAACAAAAGAATCACAAAAATGTGAGCTTCCATTCGGCAGAATGTTCAAATAGGGAAAATACATGATCAGGGATCTGAACAGGCAATCATCTGGGGACGTAAATGGCAGAATTGAACCATTTATGTAATTTTAGGGAAGAAGGTAATGAATATACCCATTAGTATGGCTAGACAAGGTATTAAAAACAGTAAAATAAAAATCAAATTGCGTACACAGTCAAGATTTCTAAGTTGAAAATACTAACCTTCCACACTAAGATGCCTTGGCTCCGAAGATATTGAGCTCTCATGTCAACTGTAGCTATCCAAGAATCATTTACGTACTGTACACCAGGGCCTCCATACACACTGATCATAGTTTTGTATGGTGGTGGTCCAAATCTTGTAGGGTCGGGGTCATATAAAGCCCCATACAATGTGGTCCCATCATTTGCTTGTATCTGAACTATCTTTGGAGGCTCGAGTTCCTGCCTTTTAAATCTTGGAATGGTGAATGACTGCTTAAACAGAGACATAATTTCTCTTCCATTGATCAGGGAGCAGAGCGAAACTCTAGGGGGAGAATCAAGGGAATCATGGATATCAACAAAATTCTGCAAGTGGTGATCAAGGACAACCGAGTGTTTCCCTTTACCGTTTGTTAACCTCACCGGAGCCTGCAAGGAATTGTTTTCAACTGGATACAGTTTAGCACGGTAAAGATGTGATTCCAAAGGCCCATCTAGAGTTGCAGTAAAATATATGATCCCTGCAGCCTCGTTTACACCGGCAATCTGCTCAACCATCCATTCACCTTCAGTAATTGGTCCTAAGCATGTCCCATTGGCATCATGCACATACAAATGCCTAAATCGTGACTTTTCACTCGCCCAGATGAATCCTCCAGAATATTTAGTGATTCCTTTGTCCAAAGGAATGAAGCAGTCATGTAAATTAATCCATGGGAGTTGTTCTTCTACATGCAACACTTCTTTTTTCCCTGTCTTAATATCAAACTTAAGAAGTTTTAATTTTGAATGAGACCTGTTCAAAACTTGAGCTATGAGGACATTTCCTTGCATCCAATTGACTCGGGCCAAATATTCATCCTCATTATCTGGTTCCTCTGTTCCTCCACATAGAAGATCCATCCATGTTATAGAATCACCATGAACAGAAACCACCCCAAGGCTAACTTTGACATTTGAAGCTCCAGCAAAGGGATAAGGATGGTCTTCCTGAGCTTCTGAACCTACAGAGCTTTTGCCTTGGTGCATAATTCTAAAAGGGGGTATCTCAGATGAATCGACTTGTGTAAATGCAATGAATTTGCTGTCAAGTGACCACCAGTAACCATTCTTCCGGTCCATCTCCTCCTTCAATCAACAAATTAAAAAACCTCAGGTAAAAAGTTTAATTTTACTCAGAAAAAAAAAACATGGAATCTAATACGATTATGAAATCAACCAATCAACTGAAAAAAAAGTAAATTAAGTTATGCTGAAAAGTAAAAGTATTAGCAAACCATCAGTTTCTAAGTTAACATATAAGTGGAGATGGATAAACAGGGTAAGGATGATGTTCTCACCTGAGCTATATATTCAGCAAGGCCATGAGTCTGTAAAGCAATTAAAAAAAGAAAGAAAGAGAGCAATGTCATATTCTAATCAGAAGACTGATGCTAGAACAAATAAAAATGAAATGAAAAAAAAAATTGTCGATTACCAAAACCAAATATTATTGTTTTGTCATGAAACTTTTCATTGTTTCTATCTTTTAGTGGTGGCCTTATTTCGAGTCTGAGCATGATGTAAAGCTATCAAAATAATTCCTTTGTAGAGAGGAGGAGAAAACCAAAGCTGGAAAAACTAACAATTTCTATTCTGTCCAAGGATCTGATGGGATAAACTGAAAGAAGATAATTAATTAACAATGATAATGTCGGATACGGCGGTAGAGAGAGATGTAGGGGAAAATGCACGAGCAGATCGCACATGGTTAGAACTTCAAATTGAAAGCATACATTGAGTGATAATTATTCTGTAATCTCGATGTGTATATCAAATTTAAATCCCTAAAACAGTTGAAGAGAAGTTGATAAATTAATTTTAGACAGCTCAATGATGCAGTAAATAAAGAATGATGGATACATGCGATCATAATGATACTGGTAACTCGCAAAATCATATATTACTCTATGGACAGAATCCATAACTCTAATGGTTAACACAAGTCACTGATAAAATAAAAAATCATGTGACCTCCAATGAGTACAAATAATTGCAAACTTACCACTGTATTTCCCTGAGCACCATGTGTTAATTGCTTGGACTTGTTGTCCAAGAAATTTAGAACGTGCAGCTCACTGTCCCTTATATAAGCAAGCATGGTGCCATCAGGAGAAACATGAGGATCGATAATAGGGGACAATGCAGAGCTGGGAAGCTTGAGCTCTGGTTTTGAAGAGTGGAATTCCTGTAGATAAAGCTGTGCATGTAGAAAAGGCCGTGTCATCAGCACAGCTGAATAATTTTAACTTGCAGCATTGCTTGTAACAGTTGAAACTCTAGTTAAATTTGATGATCACTTCTGATCCATATGCTCTCTATACTCTCATACCTGGTTCTAAAATCATCAGGTTAATTGAACTGACTGGACTGCATTTGATTGTATTTAGAACTGTTATACTACCCTGATTCAATAGAAGAGATAATTCCGGCAATAGGCAATCTATAAGATCAGAAGACCTAGCAAAATGTACAAATTTATTTGGAAGTCATTGCTGGAAATCATATAAAGTGAAAAGTAAAAGAAGTGAAGGAACAAACCCCAGCAGGCAGTGGCACCATAATTGCTTTCCTCGTCGAACCTGTCTTCACCCATTCATACCACGTCACTCCGAGCCCACGTTCCCTTAACCTCTCCCTTCGCAACTTCTCTTCCGGTGATATATTACTCTCATCAAGCCCACCATCAGGGGGGCCAAAAAACAATTCTTGCCTGCCACTCTTGAGATCAAAAGCAAAAACCTTCCTACTCAAGGTGTGATCAGGACTAAATAAGTAGGTAACTAAACTATCATCAGCACTGAAACTTATAGAAGTTGGCCCCACATATCCAGGCAATGGGGATTGCACTATCTCTTCAATAGGAAAAAGAATACTGTCCTCAGCATTTTGTGGGATGGTGTTATCAGTCAGAGGCATATCGTAATTTAATGATCTCAAAAGCCTTAATTTCTTTTTCTGGCTCTCGTTCTCATCTACTGATTGCATCCCATATGAACTAAAATCCTATCAACTAAATTGCAAGGCAGCGTGAACCTAAGCAACCAAAACAAAAAAAGGGAAAAAAGCAGGAAACCAATCAGATAGTATTTTAATAGAACTGGTTAACATAATCTAAGCTTCTGAAACAAATCAACTTCGATTAAAACCGATACTTTTATTGAAACAAACCAACACTGGATACAAAGTAAGACACTTTCGTACTTGTTAATTTTAGACCCCGTTTTCTCGTCACTCAAAATGAAACATGGAGCAAAACCCACTTTAGAAATAGGCAGCATTAGTCAAAGTTCCATTCTTTTTATCATTTTCTCTATATTTTCTCAGCAACCAAGCAGAGGAAAGAAAATTAAAATAATAGAAAGAAAGAAAGAAAGAAAAATCATTAGTCCAAATCGCCATTACCCTCTATGAAACTCACTGATTGGTCCACTATCAAGAGAAACAATCCGGTGGATCCAATCACATGCTACTAAACTGTACTCAACAACCATCATCAAAATCAAAACTTTTTAGCTAAAACAGAGTTTTCTTAGAATAAAAAAAATCCCAGAAAGAGGAAATGGATTCTACTATTTACCTCAAAAGAGAATTGATTTCATCAGCCATGAAAGTGAACTCATATGAGAGAGAATTTACAGATTTTGATTCGTGGGAAACATAAAAGTTTTAGCTAGATTGAGAATCTTGAGTTCTTAGAGGAATTGGATTCTCCTTGTAAGTTTCAGAGAGACAAGAGATCTGTTGGAAAAAAGAAGTGTTTTTTAGTCGATATATGGCAATGAATTCTGGTAAAATAGTTTATATGAGGTTGTTACACGCGTCAACTGCGCGTTGTGTTTAGAGAATGATCTTTCCATCATTGTATTTGTATGGGTGTTTTGTTCCCACTTTCTATTAAAATAATAATGATTCATTTTTTTTTTAAATAATTCGTTGACTTGTTCCTATTTTGAAATATTTTAAAGTATTATTTAAAAAAACATATATTAAAATACTAATTTATTAATTTATCTTTTATATTAATATATCAAAATAATATAAAAATATTAAAACAAATAATTTAAAATTTTAATCAAATTTCATTTTGACTGCAATATCAAACACTTTCTAAATTTAATTAATTAAATTATTAATAAAATTACTTTAATAAGCAAGAATGTTTGATGGTTTTGTCGTTCGATGGTTTTGTCCAAAGACGGGGTTAAGTTCAATGAATAATAATGGAGATGAGAGTTGAATTTTTTTAGTGTATAATATAAAAAAAAACTTAATGTGTATAATTGGATAGAATTAAAGGTGTCATCCTTTTTAGCTAATTTACCAATTTGACCCTCCCAAATGGAAAAAAAAAGAAGAAGCTGGACGTGTAAATTTAATTAAAAATTTGGATTCTTTTGATTGTTTGGCTTTCTAATTAAGAAAAACAGATATGAACTATTCAACCTTTTCATGCCATGTATGATATAACAAACAATATTAAAAGAATAAATAGGAAAATACTATTATTATAGGAATAAATAAGAAAAATTAAGCAAAAATAAATTGTAGTGATTTTATAGGCACATGTGTGGAACACGGTTTCTCCCTTTTTTTCTTTCAATTCTTACATTTTCAAGTTTTTTTATTTAAAGAAATTATATTTATTTATATTTACTTTATTTATAAAAAATAATCCATCTGATCTCTCATTGTAAATGAACAGATTTTCTCATAATTATGAATCTTTGAATTGGCAGTTGTTACCTTTTGAATTATGAATATATTTTTTTTTCTTTATTGTATATGTTATTACAGAAAATATAGAATATAATTTATAAAAGACTAAAATTATTGACAATTATAATGCATGGATTTCAAATAATTAATCCAATAGAGCGTAACATATCAACTGTTTTTCAATATCATCCCTAAAAATATACCAATGATGTTCCTCTTCTTTCAAACATTTTCTCAATTATATTTCTCCTTTTGTACATATATTTCTACATTTTTCTCTAAATTCCTTAAAAAACACTATTTTCTGTATAAAATGTTCACATTAACGGCCATGGACAGGAGGACCCAATTGATTAAATTTTATATATTAGGACGAAACTGGGAGTTTGATAGTAAATTAAAGACCAAAATTAAATATGCTTCTTATAAAAAAAACAGAGAGAGAGAGAGAGAGAGAGACAGAAAAGGCACGACAGACAAACAGAATCTAAGGTGTATGAGGGCAAAACCGAAGTGCCAGTTGGTGATTCACTTTCCGTACGACACGTGTATGCCTACATGCTATAAAAGTCAAAACGTAGCTTTTTGTTAGAACGTATAGATTAAGGGCTCCATTGATGTGGAGCCCTGATCAAATCCTTGTGTGTGTTAAGGTAGGTGGACATGTCTTGAACTGGCCAATCAAGGGGTTGCCAAGTGTCATATTCATTGTGTGAAGATGGCACCCGCCATGGATGATTGCTTTTTATTGTTTATTATTTATAAGATCATAATTTGGATTAATTTAAGTTTTATATCAAACTATATATTATTGAATATAATAAATTTGATGAATTACTTGCAGTTTGTCAATAAGAATTGTTTTTTTTTTTATAAAAAAAATCGTATTATCTTAATTTTAAAGAATCTTCAAAATAAAATCATGTGATACAAGTTTTAGATTGGATCATGAATCAAGTGGGGTTTTATAATGTAATTTATGGGTGGCAAAAGTGAGTTGATGATGAATATTTTATAATTGACTTTAAAAAATAATTAATTCATGAGAGAAATAAATCATGGCTTGATGTTATGACAATACTGATTTTTTAAGGTTGATGCAAGTGGTTGTTTAAAAATGTGGTTGCAGTTGTTTTTAAAAGTGTTTTTTTTTTGTCAAAAATGTATCAAAATAATGTTTTTTTATTTTTTAAAAATTATTTTTGATATCAACATATGAAAATAATATAAAAACATCAAAACAAATTTAAGGGTGGATCCTAGACATTAATATATTGGATATACCGAGAGGTTTACTCTCCCAGTGATTGTTAATATGATGATCATTAAAAATCTACATGGTCGTTAACTTCAAAACTCATGTGATTAATTGAGATAAATACAATCTGATCTGAACATCCATGTTAATCAGAAAGAAAGAATTAGTATGTATATAACATCTACCATTGCTTTTCAGCATCTGTATTTATCAGCCTTTCACTTCTTTTCCTGTAAATTATAGCTCATGATCATCTCATTTAGTCCAGAAAAGATGGATAAAATATTTTTATTTTTATTTTAGAAATATATTTATTAAACACAAAAATCTCATAATGAAAAATCAAAAATCTCGTTTGATTTACAGTAATAATTATTATAGAAATGAATATATGAGAATAGGAGACTATTATTTTTACAATGAACAATTTGAAAAATGATTTTTTTTAGTTTGTAGAAAACTGGAAACAATTCCTCAAACCCGCTAACTTTTCCAGGATTCAGTTTCCATAAGTTAGATATTATTTTTCATTTTTTTTATAGAGGTTGAAGAAAATATTTAAAATATTTTTTTATTGAAAAACACCTAAAAAGTATTAATCTAAAGCAAAGAATAAAAAATTAAAAAAAAATGTTTTTTTTAATCTTTTTAAAACGCATAATTCAACGCTTGCTCCTATCTGATTAACTCAAGCCCAGCCCATGTGTTATTGACAGGTCCAGTTCCAAAACATAGGCCCATATACTCAAAGATGGACCGGAGTTTCCTTACTTTTCTGAGCCCACCAATCCTGTTATGGGCCAATCCATCTTAAGTGCAAGGCCATCAAAGCTACGATTTTAATACAAAAAACGGGGAACAATTGCATAATTGTTGAGCAGAAAACAGATGTTGAGCAGAAAAACTTATTTCTTGAACATTTATGATCACAAGCACTACCTTGAACATTTCCGAAAAATGTTACCACAGAACAGACATTTCTGCTGCTGCAGAACAAGATGTATTTGGTGAAGTATCACAGAGACAGCTTTATTGACAAGCCTCCTCCTCCTATTTGACGCAGACAAACATCGTTTCAACAATCAAAAACACATACATCAAGTTAAATCTCCAGCCCCCCTCCTCCTCCTTTTCTGCTTTTCCAAGCAAACTAGTGGCTGAATCAGTATCCATGTTCATGTATGATAGGGTACTGGCAACTAGTTTGTGCAACTAAAATCACACTTTGCACCTAATCTCATCCTCTTCGAAACATGATAAAAACCCTCACTATCCTCTCCCTGGGACATCGAACACTTGAACAAGTATCAGTTGCATTGGCATTTTTGCAAATATTCCAAGCTGTACAGAGAGCTAAACCTGAAAACCATAAAATGAAGAACCATTTTTCAGTCTTCTTGTTTTCAGCTATCCTTCTCTTCCTCCACTGCAACCAAACACTATCCCAGTCACCTGCAGCAGCACCAGCAAAAGCCCCTGCCGCGGCCTCTGCGCCTCCGCCAGCCGCAACCTCGACTGCGCAAGCCTCACCGCCTGTAATGGTTCCTGTACAAGTTTCAAAAGGTCCTGTCAATGTCATCAAAATCCTCCAGAAGGCTGGCGGCTTTGCAGTCTTCATCCGCCTTATAAAATCAACTCAAGAAGACATCCAGGTATTCTCCCAGCTCAATGACTCGAGAGATGGCGTCACCATCTTTGCCCCTACTGACGGGGCGTTTTCGGCCATTATCAAATCAGGTGTTCTTAACTCCCTGAGTGATCATCAGAAGATTGAGTTGGTGCAGTTTCATATTATACCGAAAATTCTTACGACTGCCAATTTTCAGACTGTCAGTAATCCTATAACGACACTGGCAGGATCCGGTAGCCGTTTCGCTCTTGATGTGATAACCACAGAAAACATGGTGAATGTAACTTCAGGGCTCACCAACACAAGCGTGTCGGCAATTGTATACACTGATAGCCAGCTTGCTATCTATCAGGTCGACAAGGTGCTACTTCCTCTGGATATTTTTGCCCCCAAATCTCTTGCTCCTGCACCATCACCACCAAAGCCTAAAAAGGATGATGGTGCAGACACTCCTGTGGTTCCAAAGGATATTTCTGGTGCAGTAAGCTGTGTGGTGCTTAATACTATGCTTATCTCCGGAGTTATCATAGTTGCTGCAGCTTTTCCTTTGTGACCCTGCTGTTTTGACAAGGTTTCACTTTCTTCATCTGTGGTTCATGATTTTGCTGGTTATAATGAACTGTGGTGTTTAACAGGTTCATTGCTTTGAATAATTGTCATTTCCTCTCAATTCTATTTGTGTTCTTCCAAGTTTGTAAACAACTCTGCCTTTGATTTATTTTTTTCTCTTTTTCTGCTTTCATGTATTCTGTGGAATTGTAATCTATATCAAAGAAAAAGAAATATAATTTCGATGAGCTTTTGATTTTTCAATCCTACATTAATTTGTAAGCAATCAAATTCACATCTCGAAATTCACATTTATATTATAAAAACACCTCTGTATCTCCTCAAACACTGTAACACATGGCCATAAATTTTCTGCTGCTGTGACGTTTCAAATAATAATAAAAAAAATCAAACAGAAGCGACAAATCATCAGGCGACAGCATCATCACCAAAGGGTCAAGAAGAATTCCTAGCACCATAAATGATTAAAATCCACTTGGAGGAGCATAAAAAGGTTGAAAGATGAAGCACATTAGTGCTACATAACATGAGCTTAATTATCCAAATATTACAGAAACAATTGGAATCCATAATCTTTTTGTAAACATGTTCTTGCTGTAATTCCTGAAGAGTACAATGTGAAGTTCTTCCTGATGAAAAGAAATCAGATAATTTAACGATATCAAAATACATGATTGTATACATGTAACATATGAGCAATCATTACATGAACCTGGTCTATTGGACAACAAAGCCAATCATATTGTCTGGATTTGCAGCACCGACTGGTTAAACTGTAAGGTCCACTGCATGAACTAATTAGAGTTGTTCTGGTCCTATGAACAGGATTAGTGTAATAATTTATCGATCATAAATGATAAGTTTAGCAAGACATGGAACTAATAGTAGGCAATCTGCATCCAGCTAAAGCTGAAACTATTAATTATGAAAGCTGCATTATTGCTCACAACGTATACTCACAAGGTGCTTCGGCAGCAAGAGCCGCCAACTCCTCATTCCGCGGCATGTCTAGTTCTCTTTGATTGTTAACAAAACCATGAAGACAACTAGCACAAGTCACTTAGAAAATTTCTTGGCAATCAGTAGGATCATGCCACTGGTACTAAATTTTCACCGTAAATTCTCAAAAAATAAAATCTTGGATTGAAATAGTGTCTTAGATCAAGTATTTGCAGCCATTAACCTGCTGGTTCTAACTGCTGAGGCTAAAGAACACAAAACGCAGACATAAATTTGGTCATTGTCACATTGATCACAACATTTTCTAGTGATTTTTTTTTCTTCACATTTATCCCCTGTATACTCATCTCAAATTTCCCATCACTTTGCAACAAATTGTTTTTTTTGTTCTATCCATTATTTTTCCCCCTGGAAAACATGATATATTTGGTGAAGCATCACTTAGAAAATTGATTGATAAAGCTATCCTTCCTGTTTGACACAGACAGAGCTCATTTCACAATCATGCACATCTTAAACACAATCTCCCATCCTCCTTTTTCGAGAAATACTAGTTGCTGCTGAAGTAGCTGTTATGTTTGTGCAACTGAAATTACACATTTCACCTAATCTCATCCTCCCACAACCATAATAAAACCCCTCACTATCCTCTCTTTTGAACATCAAACATTTGAATAAGTGGTGTTGGCATAATTCTATTAGCAATTTTGCATAGCTCCCAAGCTATCCAAACAATACAACCCATAAACCACACAAAGATGAAGAAACAATTTTCCCATCTTTCTTATTTTCAGCTATCCTTCTCTTTCTCCACTGCACCCAAACACTATCGCAGTCACCTGCAGCAGCACCAGCAAAAGCACCTGCTGTGGCCTCTGCGCCTCCGCCAGCCGCAACCTCGTCGGCGCAAGCCTCACCACCTGTAATGGTTCCTGTACAAGTTTCAAAAGGTCCTGTCAATGTCATCAAAATCCTCCAGAAGGCTGGCGGCTTTGCAGTCTTCATCCGCCTTATAAAGTCAACTCAAGAGGACATCCAGGTATTCTCCCAGCTCAATGACTCGAGAGATGGAGTCACCATCTTTGCCCCTACTGATGGGGCGTTTTCGGCCATTATCAAATCAGGCGTTCTTAACTCCCTGAGTGATCATCAGAAGATTGAGTTGGTGCAGTTTCATATTATACCGAAAATTCTTACGACTGCCAATTTTCAGACTGTCAGTAATCCTATAACGACACTGGCAGGATCTGGTAGCCGTTTCGCTCTTGATGTGATAACCACAGAAAATATGGTGAATGTAACTTCAGGACTTACCAACACAAGCGTATCGGCAATTGTATACACTGATAGCCAGCTTGCTATCTATCAGGTCGACAAGGTGCTACTTCCTTTAGATATTTTTGCCCCCAAATCTCTTGCTCCTGCACCATCACCACCAAAGCCTAAAAAGGATGATGGCGAAGAGACTCCTGTGGTTCCAGAAGATATTTCTGGTGCAGTAAGCTGTGCCATGCTTAACTCTTTGGTCATCTTTGGAGCTGGTATGGCTGCTGCAGTTTTTCCTTTGTGACCATGGAGTTGAGGACAAGGTATCTTGCGATGAGGTCTCTTCTTCACCAGAGGTTCATGATTTTGCTGGTTAGAATGGACTTTGATGTTCACCAGGTTATGTGCTTTAAATAATTGTCTTCTTCTCTCAAATTTGTTTGAGTTTTTTTCAAGTTTGTAAAAACCTTCCATTTAATCTCTCTGTTTTTTTATTATTGCTGTTGTTATTGTTTATTCATCATTTCTTCTTCTTCTTCTTTTCCCTCTTCTTTTGTGTGTTATTTAATGGCGATGTATATTAAAAAAATAAATTTTATGCTTAGCATGCTTGGAATTATAATCTCTGGTGTGCTGTATGAAAACTGCTATCAACTTCTTCGAAGAAAAAAAAACAGTGCAAATAAAAAGAAACATGACAGATAAAACTCTAATTATTTGTCTGAATGGTCGACGAGATTGAAAGAGAATTCAGGAAGGGGTTGTAACGAAAGGAATCTCAAAATGGTATTCTTGTGCTAGGACGCCTTGTTTCAGGTATTCCATTACCATCAATTATGTATCCAGCAACTTAATCTTACATGTATATTTATATATTGATGTAGAACAACTGGCGGATGAGTACATGGATGAGTACATGTTGAAGATAGAAAATCCTAAATTAAAGGGCAATCGAATTCCAGTAGTTCGGGTGTCGAAGTCGGAATGATGTGAAAATTGCACAATTAATGTGTTTCGGCATGTCCGTCAATAGATAAAGCTTTGCTATTGATGCATACCCTTTTGTAGTCAAATTCCATCATTTAAACCCCGAAATCATCGTTTTTGTCATTTTAGAAAAAGTTTTGTTTTAGCCATAACTTTTGATTTCCAAGTTGGAATCAACTTCCGTCAATTCCGACTTGCTCTGGATTTCTAGCAGTTTTAATTTCCGCAATTATCTCAATTTTGGTAATTTTTAGTAATTAGTTTCGTGTTCTTGTCCAACAAGAATTAAGGCTAGGTTATCACTTTAAATATGCTTGTAAGCCCTTTTGGCCGAAATCAATCAATTATTCAATAAAATTTTAAATTTTCTTAAGAGTTTCTCTCGTTTCTGGTGGACTCCAGAGTAATTTATAGAATATTGACGTGGGTCGTATTTTTTGTGTGTTTTCCTTTGCGTCATATATAAAAAGTACAACGCATGAAACAAGCTAAGTTTGCATTTAAGAACATAACCAAAAGATTTAAGATGGTTAAAAAGCTGCACACTGATGCAATTCTGAATCTTCGAATTCAGAAGAAACAAGGCTTACATCATGAAAATTACAACCAGAATCCACCATGCAAGCCTGTGATTAACGTTCCAGATTTGCTCATAACCCATCTTAAATTTGCATATCCTGATCAGCCATAGCTCAATACAAAGATAAGCAAGGACTTAAACTTAATAAGGAAGGTTCCATTGATGGTTTTTACATGCAAGGTTAATCCTTCTTTGATCTGGCCTGTCCAATCTAAATTATTTTTTCGTATCTCATAATAAAAAAATCTGAAAGAAAGGACTTCTGCATATCCCTTTTCTCTGAAAGTAACTTTTCCCTCACTCGTCTTATCAAACATGCTTGAAATCTTTATCTATATCATAAACAGAACATGTTAAGTGCTAATTCAAAGAAAAATACAGGTAAAAACACACTTATTATACATTTTATACACACATTGCAAAATTTGTGATGCTGTAATGCAATGTACCATGCAAAACGTGAGCCGAACTAAGCTGTACCAGTTCTACATTAGAAAAGTTTGCGATGGCAAATATGCACCTTGTGGATCACATCTTGGTTGCACTTACGAGGTTATAACCTCGAGTCGTCTAGCTCTTGTATTGACATGTGAATTCAAGCATCTCTCAAATAGAGTTGATCCAAAACGAGCACATTTTTTTTTTTAGATTCGAGAAAACCCTATCTCCCGGAAAGCACACTTTGTAGGCCCAGATGAGCGAGTAAAACTCTGGCTGTCCCAAGCTCTTACAAAAGGTGCACACCCTAACTGAACTCATTATTGATATCTTTTGCTGGAAATGACATGATTGATATCTTTCTGCTACACTTCTGAATCTTCAATTTCAGTACTTAACACGAAGCTGGGAAATGCCAAGGTTATATCCCTGGAAAGAGAAAAAATTGCAAAGCCTGAAGTTAAAACACTCGAATTGCAGAGGTACATTATAGATTGGCCTTACTCAAAGTAATAAATGTAGGTGCAGTGTGCCGGTGCGCAAAATAGAAAATGATTATGGAACTTGCTCCTCACTTTAAATAAGGTAGAGTCATGTTCTTTATAAGAGAAGGGTTCTTAGACACAAATTCCTTCCACTCTTCAGGATCAATTTTTCCATCACCTTTTATATCTGCATCACAAAATGTCTGGAAAAAAAAAGAGGGAAAACAGAGAATCATTAACCATATAAGCATGAAACAATGGAGTTTGACAGAGCAAAACCAAACTGTACCTTGTCCACAATTGTTTCTACAACATCGTCGGACAGAAATAGATCCGATTCATGCAGAAGTGCCACCACCATCTCTTTCAACTATTTAACAACTTCAACTCGTGAGGCAGAATATACATTCGGAAACTCGTGTGTGTGTGTGTGGTGCTGGTAATCTTCATTTTATTTTTATCATCATATTCCCCTTAATTATCTCATGGTATAAATTGTCAAACTTGGCCACTTCTGGAATCATACATTTTTACTCGAAGAATAAAAAAGCAAACCTTAAAAAATGTCTGCAATTATCAGCTTGCTGCGTGTTATGGCATGTAAGAGAAAGATATGAAAAAGAGAAGAATTGCAGAACTCACCTCCTCTCGTTCAATGAAACCAGTTTGCCTTAAATCATATAATCTGAAAGTAACTGCAAGAAAATCCCCCCTTGATGAGTAAATTATTCAGGAGTAGATGCAAAAAACAGTCAATCGACATGCAGAAAAAAATCCTGTCTGAACTCAACCCCCCCCTACTTGTATATCACTCTAGAGGAAAAACATTAGGCTTACAATGGATCTTGTCTTCAACTGGTGCATTTGGATGAAAGACACCCAAAGATCGAACAAATTCTCCAAAATCAATTACTCCATTGCGCTTGACATCAAATAAATCAAAAATCTGCAGAATTGAAGCAAGGAGATGCAACTTAGAACAGAAGGAAAAATGCCATGGTATCAGGTAACCATTGCTATATTATAAGCACTACATACCCTATCTGCGAAAAGGTTCCTCCTGTTCTTGTTCCTGAAGAGTGCAAGCTGAAGTTCTTCCTGTAGAGTAGGAGATATTTAAATGATATTAATACATGTTATTAATTAAATCATGATTGTAAACATAACTAGATTAACATCCTTAGATTATATACCTTGTGAATAAGCCCATCATTAATGACTGAACTGCTTAATTTCTTAAATAGTTCGTATAAAGCCTCTACTTCGCTAACAGTAACTGCAAAAAAAAATCGCATTTCAACAAGCCAATCGGATAAAATTCTTAGGAACAGGAACTAGCTGAAACTCAAAATAATGATTTGGAAAAGCAGGATTGTTTTCCTTTCTTTTCTTTTCCACGACAACATGACTTTGATGCTTCTTATGCCCAATGGATTTGTCATTGTTGTAGTGACCAACCACACCAAAGGTTGGATTCACAAACCGTTCCATGTATTGCTTTTCGAGGTATCGTTAGAGACAGTGGAACAAATGAGAAAAGACAAAAAAATAAAACTAGAGAATTGTATTTGGTAGTAATGCACAAGATAAGGTGAAAGTCTATGTATTCTATTTAGTTACTAGTTACTTGCCTTGTGCTTTATTATATTTTTTTAAATGTAATAAAAAAATATTAAGAGTGAGATTTGTTTTTATAATGCAATAAATTTGGGCAAAATAATAAATCTGAGTAGAATTTTTGTGAAGCGTAAGTTTCCAATAAAATATATAAATTTTCAATCGATATTAAAAAAAATGAATAGGTTTCAACAAAATTATCAGCACAAAATTATCATTATCATTATTTCTTAAACAATGAATATTATTAAATTGCCCTGAAGAGTTAAAAAAAGCAAAACATTTTAACAAAAGAGCAAGCAAGAAAATAATTATAAAAAAAAATGATCACTAAATTATCATCATCATTGCGTAAACAATGAAAACCATAAAATTATCTCGAATATTAAAACAAAAACCCCAAAAGTTTTAACAAAAGAGCAAACAAAAACAACAAAACCAAAAGACAACTAAAATAAATATCATTAGCAAAAAAAAATCATTTGATTAGAAGAGCAAATAAAAATAACAAAAAAACTAAAAAAAAACAAGAAAACAGAAGAAATGTCAATTTTAAAATGATCATCAACATAATTAAAAATTCAAGAGTGAATTGAAAAAGAAAAAAAAAAACCCAACAAAAGAAAAAATGATAAAAATTAAAAACCAAACTAAGAGTATAGATACACAAACACGAACACAAAATAGAGACCGACCCAAAATGAAAGAAAAAAATAAAAGAACTAAAACCAAACCAAAAATTAAAAGAATATGGGCCAAAAATAATAATTATTTTTATTTTATGTCATTCCGAGTCAACTCGGGAAAATCCTCCCAATAGGTGACCCTAAGTTGAGTTTTAAAACTATGATAATAACAATTTTTGGTTTTATGTTAACCCGGGTCAATGTTCAACACCACTCATGACCCGGGCTTTGCCCCCATATTAACTCCTAGACCTGGTTGTAAGACTATGATAATAATTATTTTTATTTTTACACTGATTCGGGTTAACTCGAGTCAACCCAACCTATGACCCTAAACTTGACTAGTGAACTGGACTTTGTCTCAAATTGATTTTCGGGTTGAGTTTTAAAACTATTATAATAATTATTTTATTTTTACATGTTTTAATTGGATAATTTTAGAATTAAGAGTTTTTTATAAGGATATTTTAGGATAAAAAAAAAGTCTCTTGATACATATCTTTTTGTACCTTTTATTTTAAATTACATAAATTTACTTCAAAACTATCTCAGAAACATATTTATTTTTATATATCTATTCCTGCCCTTTTTACCAAATACATTTTCATCTTCACTTTTTCCATCCGTTCTGTCCCAAAACAAATGCTACCTAACAAACTCAACTTCATGCATGACAACTAGTTTTTAATATAACACTAAAGGCAACACTTCTCAAAAAATAGCTGGAACACATTGAAGAACAGCTAGGAAATAAGCAGGGCAGGTTACAGCTAGGATGATGCAACAATGAACCTTTTGATAAAGCATACTCACAGGGTGTTTCAGCAGCCAGTACTGCTGGCTCCTCGTGCCCCGGCGTCTCTTTAGTTCTCTTTGAATGGTAGCAACCCATGAAGACAACCAGCACCAGTCACCAATAAAATTTCTTGGAAATCAGTGGGCTCATGCCAAATGATCTATTTGAAAACACCAACTGGTAATTTCACAGAGTGTAGGTTGATTGGTGACCGAGCTTGATTATCTGCAGCCTTCTACCTGCTTGCAAAGATAAGTGGTCAGATTCCAACCACAGAGACCGTGAAACACACGACGAAGACACAAACCTGGTGATGATCAGGTATCAGTTGTCTTCAAAATTTGAAATTTATCCACTATTTTCAAGAAAATTTACTGGTATAGTAGCATCTAGGGAGCAGATTCTAACCGTCCAATTAAACCAAGAATATTTGATGAGTATAGGCAAAAGCTGACATTAAAATTTAACGCAGGGCAATTCTATTATAGTAAATGCGAAAACGCTTCATGATCTCACCTTCGTCTCTGCTCTATCCAACTTGCTCTACCATTATTTTTGGTTGCATGTGTGTTCTTAAATTAAATGAAGACATAACTGATTACTAGTATAAATTGACTACTTCAGAAGTCAAAGATAAGCAAGATTCTCTTGAACAGTTCAAGATTCAATGAGATAATTTCATAGGCCAACAGGGTTTATTCATAAACTACCCAAGCTCATGAAAAATGTAGCTATAGCTGTCATTGCAGAAATGTCTTTAATAATAATAATAATAAAAAAAAAGGCAGAAAAGCTCATAATACTATGAAAAGCATCTGCACAACACTACAAAAAAATGTATAGTAATTCTAGCAGAATGTACTGTAATGGAGACACGAAATTATAGTATTTTAGCCAATTCTTTACGATCAGGCCACATGGTGTAGTTTAGCCAAGCAACTGGGAAACATTTGATCTAGACATCAGACCTACCAACACGCTCTCTAATGTCCATGGCCACTTTGAAAGCTTTCTCTAGCTCAAGAATATGGGAATATTATAGCACCTAATACCAACAAACCTGCTCAAGCATGTGTGACATTTTCATACTAAAAAAATTATGGAGATGATTTGGAAGGGAACTATCAAGTTGTAGTTTAAACAACTATTAACTAAACAAGTATGCTCTTCTGAGGTCTTCTTTTCTGAGAGAGCTTCATTAAGCCTAACTATGCTTCCCAAATTCCATTTCCATACTATCCCAGCTTGGTTTGAGAGCTCTGATTTTCGCACCTCAAAAACTCTAATATCTTGTTTGTCATTACATTTTAAAAGTATTTTTGAAAAAAATGAAATTTTTTTATTTTTACTTTTTACTTTAAATTAAAAAAAATATCATTTTGATATATTTCTAAATAAAAAAATAATTTAAAAAGAAAAAACCTCAACCACACCACTCACTACAGGAGGCCTAAAAAGAAAGGCATCGCTAGACCAAAAGGCCATGATTGATACCTTAAGAAAATGATTCTGGCATTTCAAATGCAAAGTTTTTTCCTTTCATTTCAGAGACTTAGATTTCAAGCACTAACTAGGGGTGAACATATCTTGGAGAAAGGATAAAATATTCTAGTATTTAATTGTTTTCCATAAACAATGCAGAAAAACAAGCAGGGTAAAAAATTATTTACGAAAAAAAAATGTCTTCGTTATCTGGGACCGCAGGCCTAAAACAACAGCATGACCTGGTATGAATTAATCTAATCATTTCCAGGGGAGCGACAGTGATAACTCAAAATCTTCATATTCTGGTATATTCCTCAGTTTTCTAATCAAAGTGGGAAGGAAATGAATCTGGTCAAAATGTGATTTATCTCCATCTATACTATTTAGCTCAAAGTCAAACTTTTCTGGTGCTGGGTTCAAAAGTTAGGTTATGAAAATCAATTTTTAGTCGATTCTCTACCAAAAATGACAACGAAAGATTCTTTCCAAGACTCAAACTTATGAAACTCAGAAATCTCATCCTTTTTGGTTACTGAGAAAATGTAGAAGTGGTCAAGAAAACTCTAACTCTTCTTCCTTCCCTAGATCTCCTCTCACAACAATCAGAAGCAAAATTCGAGAAAACTCAAGAAAGAAAACATATACAACAAAGGAACCAACCAACCAACCAAAATCCCATTATCAGCACACAAGCCATGCAGCCAAAACGATAAATAAGAAGGAAAGACCACACCCAAAAGAGAGATTTCAGCAATGAAAGAGGAAACTACTCTACTAACCTTTGCCGGTGTCTTTGGTGTAAGCTTGGAAAGTGTGAACGACAGCACTTTAATCTGTCTTTCTTCACTTTAAAGTTTTTTTTTGTAGGAGGAACAGCTTAAGATATTCAGGATCTTGTGTTTTTTGTAGCTTTAGCACTTAACTTTATCAGCTTCCCTCGATCTCTTTTATACATGATTGCTGTCTCTGTCAGTGCATTTTTAATTATTTTAGCTCTCACCCCTCGCTTTCAGGTCCCTATTTAGGTGCGTTGCATCTTAAATTAAGGGAAATAAATAATATTATAAAATGATTATCTTTAGAAATAAAACAATTGAGGTATGCGTGCCAAATTTCCTGGAAAAATAAAAGGTGTCCAACCCCTTATCAATTTAACATTAAACCTTGTAAATTATAATATTTTTTTACAAAATAATATGTCTGATGAGGTGATTTAAATAAAGAATTGGATGATGCTAAGTTGATTGTATGAACCTGAACAATTTTTTTTTATTAATATGAATGTCTAGTTCAACTTACGTGTATCTCGACTAATTTTATGAGTCCTAAAATTAACGATTATATAAATCTCCAGTGTTATAATACTAACAATTACAAGACTCAAAATTAAATTACAAGAAAACTAAATCTTTTAGTTAAAAATAATGTTACTTTTTGTTTAGGAAGCATAGTGTTTTTTTATATAAAAAAAAATTGATAATAAATTAAAAATAATAAAATTTTATTTTGTAAGAAACAAAAATTAGTATTAATATATTAAAATGATTTAAAAACATGATTAAAATTTTGAATTTTATTTAAAAAAATATTTTTTGAAACAAATGTCCAAACAATCACTAAATGGATGTCTTGCATCGTGTCGTGTCGGCAGACTGTCATGTTTTCTGTTTGTATTATATAAAAATGTAAAGTCAGAACTTTGAATGTTTCTTTACCCCCTTCAAATTTTTTCACCTCATATGACGACGAAGGCTTCATTCTTGATTTTGATCAACTTGTAATTAAAAAAAAATAAAGAGTGTTAGGACTGTATTTCATAATATAAAAAAAATTATACAATGTTGAATTACCAATAACGCATGATAATAATTAAGTGGAAATGCTACTCTAAATTCATATCTAAAAATAACTTTTCTAGAATCACACGGATAACTTTTCTATATTAACATGTTTTTCTTTGAGAGTCATTTGATTCTCTCTACCATAATCTTATTTTCTCTCGATGATGAAATGTTAGAAATAAAAATAAAACAGGACATGTAATTTAGAGACCATGATCATATATATAGATAACAAGTTACCTTTTGGTATTTATATTTTTTGAAATTTCAATCCTTTTAGTATTTCATATTTTAGTTCATTATTAAAATAGGAATAATTCTTTCAGTCTCTACATATTAAAAAGTCTACATCCCTATTAAATATCTCAAAATAACCTAATTATCTACAAATACTTAGCAAATTATTTTTAATTATATTTTATTTTATTTGATAGTTCTAATATACATAATTATTCTTATTTAAACTCAACATTGAATTAATGATTGAGATTTTTTTAAGATTTTTTTAGGGGAAAACACGACCCAAAATCAATCGTTGACTTTCAACTACAATCCCTAAGTCACATACGCTGCAACAACATCAACTTTGAGAAAATCGACACTGACAAAAAAGGGTATGTATGCCACACATGATCTTATCTTCATCTGATAAAATAAGTTCACGTGTTTTTTTTTGTGTCTGTAATCATATGTATCATTCTAATATATCCTTAGAATTGCTTTTCAATGTTTTTTTAAAATATAATTGATATAAAAAAGTAGCAAATTAGTATATATTTTCTAGAGTTTTTCCGAGATTTTTAGTGTTTTAATAAAAATTGTTATATTTTTTTTAAATAAATATCTTGCAATATATATCTATATATTTTTAACTATTATCCCGTGTGAGATGCATTTCCCCCTTAACTATATATTCATATATATAAAATTCTTTAGATATTTATGTTAGAGAATAATATAAATCATATTTTAGGGATCTTACCTAACAGCTTCAACTTTTTAGGTGAGATAATTTCTTAACATGGTATCAAAGCCTTGTTGACCCAGCGGTCACGAGTTTGAATCTCATCATCCCCCATTTTATTTGATAAAAATCAAGCATAAGGTAATGTGGGATTTGTGCAAGTTTCAAAGCTCAAAGAGCTTTTCACTTGAGGGGGATGCTAAAGAATAATATAAATCATATTATGAGATCTCATCTAATAACTTAAACTTTTAGGTAAGATAGTTTCTTAACAACTTAATCGTAAAGTCAAGTCAAGAAATATAGCAAATTTTCTTAATTCTTGTAAAATTCATAAACATATATATTTTAGATAAGATTCAAGATTCTGAACTCTCTCTCTCTCTCTCTCTCTCTCTATATATATATATATATATATATATATATAAACCTTTTGATCATCAAAACCAAAACTCTTAGAATTGCTTAGACTATGATATTAAATCAAATAAATTAATAAAGGGACTGCATATGACATCTTCATTACATTATTTAAATTCCTAAAGTCCAACTTCTAAAAAATCCAAAGATCAACATAATAATAATTAAATAAATAAAATAGAAAAATGAATGACAACTACGTTATTAATAGAAAAGGAAACTCATACGTTCCTGATAAGGAGATTAATTTCTCAAATAATTATATAATATCACGACGGGCCATGTATGGTGTGCGGTCAATAAACAAGAACCTAAGTTGTTTTGTAGCTGATTTTATAGAAACAGCATAAGCCAATTCCCTTCTTGCACGTGACACACACAGACCATATTATTTAATTAAATCAAGCTAAGCCAGCCACGTATACATCAAACTTTTTATTTTATTTTTTTCTGCAAGTTTTGTTAGCTGTATTTGGATAGAAATTCAACCACATCAATAAAATAAACAAGATCAAGTTAAGTTTTGTTACTTGCACAGCTGGTGTCAATTTGTCGATGTCATTTTGTTGTCTTGTTGAATTAGATAAGCAGACTTCACGATCAAACTGTTGCCATATTTTATTTTTTTTTCTTACAGATTCCCCTCTTATTTTTATTGTTTTTTTTATGCTTCTATTTTTTTTCTAGAGAGATCTGAGTTACATAATTTTAATAAAAAACGATTCATCATCGACAACAATAAAAAAATTATTATTTTAAAGTGTTTTAACAAGTGGTATTCTTGTTTTAATTTAAGCATAATTAATGTTATTGTTAATATGCATGCTAGGTTTTTTTTATTAAGGAAACGCAAAAATCATTAGAAAATAAATTTGGTTATATCTTGATTGGATGGAACAATACACTATATTATATTTTATAAATATCCAAATCGGTTTGAGGAGGTATCCACCAAGTTGAGATTAAGTTGCCTCGTCAAGGACCAAACAATATATTTTATAAATATACAGGGCTCCAATGGGACGTTCTAAGAACTTTGAACTTTGAAGTTTGAAGGGCCATGAACCCTTTTCAATCCTTTTACGATTCTAAATTATAGAGAAAGAATAAAGGGTTTTCAAGTCTAAGGTTATATAATATAGTTTTGTTTGACAATGTGTTTCAAAAATATTTTTGAAAAAAAATAAAAAATATATTTGTAGTTTTTTACTTTAAATTAAATATTTTTGGTGTTTTTAGATCATTTTTATTTGATAATGTTAAAAATAATTATTAAAAAAAAAAAATAAAAACATCATTTTTAATGCATTTTCAAATGAAAAAATATTTTCAAAAACAACATCAACCACACTCTTAAATAAGCCCTAATAAATAAGCACTAACTATAAAAAAATATTGCTGTGAAAACTCTGATATTTGAAAGGTCTATTTCATAAAATAACTTTATGAAAAAATAGTATATTTTTAAAAACAATAAAAATAATTTAATTAGTAAAATCATGTTGCTTTGCAGTTCAAAAATAAAACTTGTCTAATTGCTTTTACCCGAACCAATGAAGAAGCTACATCTGGTCAAAATGATAAAAGTTATGATCTGAAAATCACAATTATTTTTGGGATTAGATGGCATTTATAGTTTCTTTATCTATGTAACAATCATCTTGTGTTTTTTCCCAACAACAAAATTCGATAGCTTTTGTTGAGTCACATAGTTACTTTTTAGTCCTTTTCTCTTTATGGAATAGTTCATCCCATCAATTGTTAAAAAATAAAAATAATCACTTGATTAGTTTTATAATTAGAAGTTGCCACAAACATCTAAATAATTATAGATTGAATAGCAAATAAGTGAGTATACAGGATTAATTTTATCTCCATGCCTAAATCTTCATTCAACTCAGTCTAACTAGTTAGGGATTGTGATCTTTTTGAAAGTGTGATTGCGATTGTTTTTTAGAGTTATTTTTGTTAAGGAATGCATCAAAATAATTTTTTTTTAAAATTATATTTGACATCAACACATGAAAATGATTTAAAAACACCAAAAAATTAATTTAAAGTAAAAAATATCATTTTTTTTTCAAAAATATTTTTGAAATGCAGTGTCAAAACACGTGATTATTTGGGAGTATGATCGAGGTTGCTTTTGAAAAGTGTTTTTAGTTTAGAAATGCAACAAAATGATATATATTTTTTTTAAATTATTTTTGACATCAATACATCAAAATGATCTAAAAATATCAAAAATAATAATTTAATTAAATAAACATTATCAAACACTCTCTGAACTTGGAATTGAGTAATCGGAGATCCCAATTTTTACCCAGTGAGGCAGTACCTAAAACGATACAATAATAGCCCCATTTTACGAAACACAAGAAAATATATTGAAAAACACGAGCACCGAATATTTTATATCTATATCACTTTCGTGCACACGCACGCAATTATGCGACATGCAATAGACTAGCATCTCCTACGTAAGTACTGGTAGAAGTCAAAGATCACAAGCTCTGCGAATCTTTTCTTTTTCACAAGTCACGAACACTGAAACTTGCAGTGATAGATCAGCAGGCCATTGAAAACTCACACACCTCACGTCAGGAAAGCTTGAAATCTTTCGACATGGCTATCAATTCCATGTGCAGAAAGATTACTTCTCTATCTGTTCTTGTTCTATTTTCAAATTATATTATATATTTGCGTTTAGAATTGGGTTCCATCTGTTTTTATTCTTTCATAAATTTGATGTCAAGACTAATTTACCTGAAATTTTAAGCGGTTAGGTGAGATTTTAGAATATAATTTATATTATTATCTAACACACTTATTTAAGTGAAAATTTTTTAGACTTTAAAGTTGCACAGTCTCATTATACTTTGTGCTTAATTTTTATTATATATAATAAGAGTGATGCGATTAAAATTCGTGATCATTGAATCAACAAAGACTATAATACCATATCAAGGATCAACTCATCTAAAATTTTAAATTGTTAGGTGAGACTATGATTTATATTATTGTGTAACATTTTAATAATTAAAGAGAGCATTCTTTTCGACTACGTGCAGACAAGCTATACTAGCATATTTTAATACATTTCGGAATTTTATAAATTATTTATCCATTCACGATGAAAGCTTCAAAACTATAGGTACACACACACATATATATGCTTCTATTTTATTTTTATTTTGAAATGGTTAATTTTTCATAAATGATCTTGTTTATAGAAGGCCTAGGACAAACCTTTGCCAAGTGAAACTAGAGAATTAGTTTAGAAAACTTTGGCTTACCTAATTAGTGACAAGCTTTTGAATAATTTGAATTATGATCTATATAAAATTTGTTAAATGAAAACACATGTCAATAGCATTATCATAAATCCGGTTTGCTAATTAATTAATAATCCCAGTTTCTAATCTCCCTGTCTTTTTTATATTAAAAAATAAATATTTTTTAATTATTTCCAAATAATTGAGGCAAAAAAGAGAAAAAAAATTCTACTATTGCTGCTGAAGAATGGAAATCATGGTAATCAAAGGAATTCCATGCTACTCATTTTACTTTGTCTGTCGACTATTTATTACTCATTATTAAGAAAACAAATTCTTAATGATTTATCTTTTTTATCAAGTTTATTTGACCATTAAATTTAATATTTCCTTGCAAAACATGCTCCTATGCATTACCTTTCAAGGTCTATGTTTTAATTTCTCTACAAGTTCCATCATTTTTTTTAAAATTTTATCTTCATTGTTTTGTTGTTTTCAATGTCTTTTTATTTTTATCTTTTTTATTAACGTGAGTTCTCCAGGGTCGATTACATGAACCTCGACTAATCTAATTAACTCTAAAAAGGCAAGCCAACACGCCATTTAATTTGTGCCAGCCAGCAGTATGGATTATTTTATGGAATTGATAAGTAATTTTCAAACTTTCAAATTGAACACATCGTCACATCGCTCAAATCGAATATGTAGATGAATCTAATTATCTATATTATAATGACACGTGTAATTTGATAATTATTTCCTTCCTAAATTTGTCACAAAGCCTCATTGTCTGCTTATGATCATAATCATAATTCACAAGTCATCAAAAATAATATAATATTTATAATATAAATCATCAATGACATCACTAATTAAGTAGGATAAGTTTTCATCTTCGGTTAAGATTTTTATTTAAATATGAATAGTGCATCTCAAATTCAATTAAATAATATTTAAAACCCTTTCAAGAAGTAGTACACGATGTTTTTTTTTAAATAATTTTTAAAGTAAGATATAAGAAAATAGTTTTTTTTTAAAATATTTTTGAAACACAATGTTAACACATGCACAAAGTCTGCTTGATATTAAGATAACAATATTTTTAAAGTGTTATTTATTAAAATATATTTTTTATTTTTTTAAAACTTGTTTTTAGCACCATTACATTAAAATAATTAAAAATAAATTCGAAACAACTTTTTTTTTTAGATGTTTTTGAAGAACAAAAACATACATGTTATTAATGCATAAAAAATTGGTTAAAAATTATCATGGATAATTAAACACTACAAAATAAAGAAAAAGTCCTGGAATTTGAACATGGTAAATGACACAATAATAATTTCTTATTACATGCCTTTTAACAAATATACTTGAAAGATTCTGCGTTTTCACCACCGCAACAACCACTAACTCTAAATTTTATTTAGCAATGAGATACAACATTCAATATTAATATGTTTTGTAAACAAAAAATACTTTAAAAAACAATTAAGTTGTGGATAAATCTCATGATTTGTTCTACAAGCATAATTATAACATCCAGGTTGAATTAGGTCAATCCAAACCAAAATAAATCCCAATCTAATTTACAAAAAATAAAAAAAATCTCATTAACTTAATAATCCCAAGTTGGCCTGGTGATTTGATTAAAACTTCACCATTACATTTTGACCTAGTTCTTCCTAAAAAAAATGGTTAAAACTTGGGTTGATGGTCGAGATGTAATTGGGTGTAGTTTTCTTTTTCTTCTTCTTTTTTTTCAATTTAAATCAACGCAGTCCCTGGATTTGGTGGGTGAGGTACTGGGTTAACCCGCCACGTTAAATTTAATTACTAATTAGGCTTTAAGGTTTCGTGAACCCAGGCCCAGGCCCATATGTTTAACAAAAGAACCTTAAAATCTCCTTTGGTCCTCACCAAAAGTATCCAGGTGATCCCAGACTAGTCCCCAAATATAATAAACGTTTCCATCAGGACCCAAATATATATTGTTAGCCAATTGAGCTCCTGTAATTTTACCAATGGTCCTCAATTGGATCCTTCTGTCAACAATTTTGCTTGAGAATTTTCTCAATCCAGTCACCAACCAATGCATAAAGTTGGACATACCTTATTGAAAAAACAATCAAACTGAGGGTTATTCGTTGATAGAGAGGGAGGGACCTATATGCAAAACAACAAAGATAAAGAACTCAATTGATATAAGAGTAATTGTCTGGGGGATAATTTTGAGGCCATCTCCACCGTCCATCTCTTCCCCCTACAAAGAAATCTATAGCCATGAGCCCTGCACCATAAATCTTCATTTCCATACCAAAACCTTTAAACCCTAAAAAATGTCTCTCTCTAAACCCACAACTTTCCTAGCCCACCTCAAAACCCTAACCACAAAAACCTCTCTGCACCACGGCCACGCGCCACCATGTCCCATCATATCCGTCCGTTTCCTCTCCTTCTCCTCCCCAGAAGAAGCCGCCGCCGAACGCCGCCGCCGCAAGCGCCGTCTCCGCATTGAACCCCCACTCTCTTCCCTCAACAGGACACAGCAACAAACCCAACAAATTCCTAAACCCATCCAAAACCCTAATGCCCCCAAGCTCCCTGAACCCATTTCCTCTCTTACTGGCAACCGCTTGAATCTTCACAACAAGATTCTAACCCTAGTTCGAGAAAATGATCTTGAAGAAGCTGCACTTTATACCCGCCATTCGGTTTATTCAAACTGTAAGCCCACAATTTACACTGTAAACGCCGTGCTTAATGCGCAATTACGCCAATCAAAGTACTCGGATTTGCTTTCTTTGCACAGGTTTATTACTCAGGCTGGCATTGCTGCAAATGTGATCACTCATAATCTATTGTTCCAAACGTATTTAGATTGTAGAAAGCCGGACACGGCGCTAGATTATTTTAAACAAATGGTAAATGAGGCTCCTTTGAGCCCTTCACCGACGACTTATAGGATAATGATTAAAGGGTTGGTAGATAATGGGAAGTTAGAGAAGGCCTTGGAGTTGAAAGATGAAATGATTGGGATTAATGGTTTTTCACCAGATCCTATTATTTATCATTATTTGATGGTGGGTTGCGTTCAGAGTAGGGATTCGGATTTGATTTTTAGGCTTTACGAAGAGTTGAAGGAGAAGATGGGAGGTGAGGTTGTGGGGAATGGAGTTGTGGTTTTTGGGGGGTTGATGAAAGGGTATTTTATGAGAGGGATGAAGAAGGAGGCGATGGAGTGTTATGGTGAGTTTTTGAGGGAGAATTTGAGGGGCAAGTGGAGTGCAGTTGCGTATAATTCGGTGCTTGATGCATTGTGTAAGAATGGTGAGTTTGATGAAGCATTGAAGTTGTTTGAGAGCATTTTAAGAGAGCATAACCCGCCAAAGAGTTTGGTTGTGGATTTGGGGAGTTTTAATGTTATGGTAGATGGGTTTTGTTTGGAAGGGAGGTATAAGGATGCCATTGAAGTTTTCTTGAAGATGGGTGATTATAGGTGCAATCCAGATACTTTGTCATTTAACAATTTGATTGATCAGTTGTGCAGCAATGGAATGCTGGTTGAAGCTGAGATAGTTTATAGAGAGATGGATGGAAAGGGGGTTAAACCAGATGAGTATACTTATGTTCTATTGATGGATACTTGCATTAAAGAAAATAGACTTGATGATGGGGCAGCTTACTTTAAGAAAATGGTTGAATCAGGGTCCAGGCCTAACTTGGCAGTTTATAATAGATTGGTTGATGAGTTGGTTAAAGTGGGGAAGATTGATGAAGCAAAATCATTTTATGATATGATGGTGAAGAAACTCAAGATGGACGATGAGAGCTACAAGTATATGATGAAGACAATGAGTGATGTCGGGAAATTGGATGAGGTGCTTAAAATGGCTGAAGGAATAATTGATGACGAGGAAACTGAGTTTAGTGAGGAGCTGCAAGAGTTTGTTAAGGGAGAATTGAGAAAGGATGGGAGAGAAGAGGAGTTAACAAAGCTTTTGGAAGAGAAAGAGAGACAGAAAGCTGAGGCTAAGGCCAAAGAGGTTGAGGCAGCTGAGGCTTCCAAGAGAAGTGCAAAAGCTGTCATCAACTCTCTAATTTCACCCATTGGAAAAAAGGAAGCTGAGACAGAGTCAGGAGCTAATAAGAATGCCATTGAGGCATCTTTCGCTAACAAAGAGTTACAAGCCGAGAAAGGAGAAAGCATCGAGGAAGCTACTATTGCAGAATTTTCTCCCACTGATGCAAACACAAAGGAGGCAGTAAATAAAGGTGATGATTCAGATGAGCCTGAAGCTACTATAGCAGAGTTTTCTCCCACCGATGCAAACACAGAGGAAGGAGTAAATAAAAGTGATGATTCAGATGAGACTGAAGCTCAAAGTGATTGTGCAACTGGGCAGCAGGTTGCTCCTTGAAATGGTATAAGTTTTGCACTCCATCTCACGTGCATGAAATTGGTTTTAAGTGTGAGGCTGATCTATTTTTATGTGATTGTGCAACTGGGCAGCAGGTTGCTCCTTGAAAATGGTAAAAGTCTTGTACTCAATCTCACGTGCATGAAATTGTTTTGTAGTGTGAGGCTGATCTATTTTTTTTGTAATTAAACATGTTGGGAAATAACGATGATTTATTTTCCCATCCTTGTCGCACTCTGCTGTTTCTGTAAGATTGTAGCTGATCCATATTTGGTCGATTTCTCTTTGATCTTTGTGCACAATGAGCGCTTGATTCTTGTTTTTTTTCCTTGCTACATGCAATGAACTTTTAACATCCATCATTTTTTGATACAAATCTCTTAATACTGGGGCTATCAACTAACATGGATGTGTTAAATCTATGGTTCTCGAATCCCAGTACATAGGACTAGCTATAGGAGTAGATTCTTTTAGATGGCTGAATGACTCGATAGAACAACTTTGTGGTAGCATTTAAAATATGGAGTTATTTGGATTGCTGACTTTGCCGACATGACATGACATATTCCTCTGCATATGGTGAAGCATTATCCATATGTTTATTTAGTTATCTAGACATTAAACACCAAATGGGTAATGAGCAGGAGTTCCAGAAATTAATGCGTGCAAACTCTTTCAATCGAATTAATAGTATTCATAACGTAGATCAGCAATCACACAAGTAGCAGGATAAGTTGTCACCAAGCATATGCTGTTAAACATCTCTGTATCTATGAGATTTATCATCACAATGGAGAACTGTAAAATTCGCAATGATCCTGTAATGGGCTTCATCCAGTCTAACTTGAAAACCTGCTTTTTGTACTATCAAGCAAAAGTTGATTGAGTGTCTATTTGGGAGTGAGTGTCTATTTGCGAGATAAGTTGTTTTTTAAAGTATTTTTTGTAGAAATGTATCAAAATTATATGTTTTTTTATTTTTTAAAAATATTTTTGAAATGCATTCCCAAACACCCCATAAGAACAGATGTTTATTATACAAATTCCTCAAAAACTGTGAAGTTTCATCAATTCCATCCATTTCAAGATATAAGGATGGAAGAGGTAGGTCCAACACACAGCAGTCTCAAACACAAACCGTGGAGATATCTTCAACATCACTTTGCCTCCAGCTACGAAGGTTGAGTATGCGCACTCCAGTTTATGGATGCTCCTTCATATCCTCCTAGTAACTCTTAACTTCAGCTCCTTCCTATCCCCACCAGAGAAGAAAAGTCTCTTATCTCGTTGAATAATGAGACCAAGATTGTCGATTATGTTTTGGTTGTTGCTTTAGTTCAATTGAAATAAAATGTTTCGCGCTCTGTTTTGGGTTGTACTATTTATGTATATATATAATTAAATATATTAATATTTTTTTAGTTTAAATCTATAAATAAAATTATTTAAAATTGTGCAATTTAATAAAAAAAAACAATAAAATATTTTTTCTGAACAAAATTATGAACATGTATAATATTACGAGAATGATATCATTAATCTCGCAAAGTCATTATATCCTCCGATTACTCTGAAATATTAACATAATATATATAAATATGTTAAGAGATTCATTGTAAAATTTTATCTCAATTTAATGGTCGGATTAAGAGATATACACTATTTAGTCAAAACAGAACGGGTGGAATGAAACCAAAACTTTACGGCTGAAATTTAGGCTAATTTTTCGAAATGGAATGAAATTTTAAGCATGGTAAAAACTGCGTTGTTTATTTTGTTTTTTTAACTGTTACAATTTGTTTCGACCATTTCGGCCAAAATAAAACGAAATTAACAACACTGAACTAAACTACATAAAATTAATATAAAACTAGGTTCCTAATTGTAAAGAAATATTGTTATTGAATCTAAATAAATTTTTTATTTTCATGAAATTTCTAAATAGTAAAAAAATAATTAAATGAAAAGTACTAAGCTAAATAAAAAAATAATTAAAACAGGAAAGGATTAATTTCATGTTTCATATGAGATGTTTTTGGGTTTCTTTACTGAATTCTTTTTCAAGTTTGATTTTGCTAATCTCTTGGGATAAATGTTCTGCGTCACCTAACACAACAAGGAAGATGAAACTAGTGTTCTCAGACCCTTAGAAAAATCTAGAAAAAAATTCTCTTGGTATTTTTTAATCGAATTTGAATAATAATCTTGATCTTGATCTTTATAAATTAAAGTACTAATTGCCAGTTTGAGAGTGTGGTTGATATTGTTTCTTAAAGTTCTTTTCGTTCAGAAATGCATTAAAATAATATATTTTTTATATTTTTAAAATTATTTTGACATCAACACACACAAAAAATTAATTTAAAATAAAAAATAAAAAAAATTATTTTTTTTCAAACACATTTCCAAACACACCCCAAGATTCTTTATTATAAAACATTTCTAATCAAGACTTTCCTAACTACTTCATATATATAAGTTAGCTACAATATTATATTCAAAGTATTTCTTAATTTGGGGTGGAACAACACGAGAACAAGTCTTTTTCAAGTGGAAAGATTGATGTAGAATAATTATTTTAATGGATCAAATTGACAAGAACAAGTGTGGGAAAAACAAAAACACAAAACCCCCCCATAAGCATCTCATATGAAAATGAAGAGATAAAGGTTTACTTTTCCAATGGAGCTGTTATGACTATAAACTCACAAGAATACAATTCTTGATTATTTTTTCTTAATGATTTAATTTATTGTAAAGTAACATTTTGAGACTATTGACAATAACATCACACACCATACACAAACTTGGAATAAATAGAATCAGATCTCACCCATACGCATATAATATCCACTAAAAGTCAATTCTGTCAATCCTACTGTTCTCAATACTATTTTGGTTGGTGTTTTATTTTTTTATTTGGAACAAAGCATTTTGGCATGCCATTTTGAGACACCATGCTATCGGATTGTAGAAGCTAACACAACACTGGAGGAAATGGATCCGAAATAACTCCCATCACAGAATTTAGAAGGGAGCATTCCCAACAAAACGTTGACGTCCACAATTAAACCTGATGAGCAGCTCTTACTCTGAGTGATAACAAAATTCATCAAGTATAACTTGAAAGCCTATTTTTATTTACTAACGAGCATAGGTTCATTGAAGAACAGCTGTTTATTATACAAATTTATCAAAAACTGTGGAGCTTCAGCAATTCCATCCATTACAAGAAGCATGAAAAGGATTGAAAAGTAGGTACAACACACAACAGTCTCAAACACACTAACTGTGTGAATGTCTTCAAAATTACTTTGCCTTTAGCTACACAGGTTAGGTATGCACACTCCTGTTTCTGGACTTTGCTGTTCCTTCCATATCCTCCCGGTAACTCTTAGCTTCAGCTCCTTCCTATCCCCGCCAGAGAAGAAAAGTGCCATATTTCGTTGAATAATGAGACCGTCATGACTATCCCTGACCTTCCGGTGGCTATCTCGGACACTTCGTGGGGTACCCTCCCATATAAGTTTCCTGCCATTTCCTCCGACCTCAAGGCTATAGCTATAATTCCGAGCTTCAGTCTCATCACCCATGAAACGGAGGAATGCCATATAAACAGGGGCCATGCCAAGCTGGAAAGCTTCAAAGTGAAGGCAGAAGTATTGACCAAAACAATGGAAGACCTGACCAAAAAAGAGGCCAAAAACATCCAATCCAATCATGTACAGAACAGAAAATAAAGAACGTGCAGAATCCATTAGTGAATATTGAATCAAAAACTCCATAATAAGTATGCAGGTCATGGCTTAATCCAGAAAAAAAGGCAAGTTGAGGTTGCTCAGTCATTTCAAGGACTGGTAGTCTAGAGAGACAGACTTGCATGAACGCATGCCAGAAAATAAAAGGAAGTGAAAGTCTATCATATAGGGTACAAAGTTACACAAATTGAGTAACTAAAATGCAATCAAGCCTGAACACTGTGCTTATGAATAAACCAAAATCAATTGAACTTCTAGCGGAATAGTTTAAGGGATGAAAATCAAAACATAGTTGATATGGAAATGTCTTTACCACCTAGGTTAACATTTAGTAATGAAATTTCAAATGTCATCCACTATACAGATTGAAAGATTTCATTTTTCAAGGGAAGCCAAGGACATTTAATAATGCCACCATGTCATGCTATCCATATCACGCTGACAGGTGACAGACATATATACTTCCTTCCTTTCTTTACTTTACTTTGGATAGTTAGGGAATCCAAAAGTCAATGCCAAACTGCATGCAGAAGAAGAAGCCTGCAACCTTATTTGATTCACCTAGCTTCGACAAATCTGTATAGGTGCTAGGATCTGAACATGGTTGGTTGACAGCCAGTGTGAAACTAGTGGCATCTTATATGGCAGGATCTGAACATGTTTGGAACTACAGTTTAGTATAATTGAAATAAGTTGGCTTCAAGTTTAACATAGCAGCATCCCATTGTTAAAGAAATATTATATAACCTATATATCCATGACTTGTGAAATTGTTCATGCAAGCCTAAAATGTAAAAAACAATTCTAGAATTACCGTCAACATCCAAGTAGCATTCTCCACTTCGCGGGGATTAGACTTCACATAGCGATGGTTGAAAGTGCATCCTGTGTGCATGTCCACCTTGTGATCATCCCTTAGATGTGCAACCAGGAAAGGGATGTCCCCAACAACAGAGCATTCTGATCCAGCATAGGGGCAATTGTATGGTCTGAAGTTGCAAATTGCCTCGTGCTTGAGCTTGCTGTAATACGGAAATATCTCTGGGCACCCCAAGTTATAATATTTGCAAGGCAGTTCTAGTGACTCAGCCACTTTTTCTAGGGCTAAACATCTAATGTCTCCAAGCTCCTGCCTGCAAGTGGGGCAGCGATTTTGTACCCTTGTTTTACAGGTGGAACATAGCGTGTGCCCATTGTGACACTGCAAGGAAGAGATGGTAAAAATCCATGTATTAATGTGGGTTTTGGAGGCATAGTTTAGCAAACACAGCCTTGTTAGCATTCCCCTCCAAGATTAATAAGAGAAAGTTCAGTATAGAGACAAGCATACTAAGCAAGACCAAGAAATAAATAAGAAGAATCAGGCTAAAAGTTGACAAGTCAATGATGAAAATGCAGCAGGCCAAGATTAAGCTGCATATTTCAATATCTCCACCTATATAGCACCGAAACACATCTTATTACCCACTTCATTTGCAGCTCAGCACGAACCATCATTGCTTCAGCAAATCAATGTTTTATTCCAGAAAAAAAACTCTCAACATAAAAGAATCACACATGAGTCAGAAAATAGAAGAGTCGCAAGATCTCCAGATAAGATAACCGAAAGGAAATTCTCTTCAATTCCAGAGCAGACATAGTACTTGACAGCTTATGTTGCAATTGATAAGAGCCATTTAAGGGCATAAGAAAGCAGCAATCTTAACATGGGGAAGTTCAGATGTCACTCGGGGCAAAAGAATTAACTTTTGGAAAATGGATCAAGATCTCACAGGATGGAATCACCTCAGCTTCAGGAATGCTCAAAGAGGATCTCATAGCATTGCAACCCGCGCAAAAGCGTCACACAGTAGTAGAGACTAGCATGCCATCCATTCAAGTCAAATCCCCTCAGACACTCAAATTCAGCACTAGTCCATTGAAATCAATTCACCCAAAACCCAAAAGTGTTTTCACTAAAACAGCCCGAAAACATATCCAATTCAACCATCATCAACTCTAAAACAACACATCATCACTATGCGCCTGAAATCACCAATGTCCTTCAAACCCAATTATCAAATCCACTAAACTCCAACACACACCAATCAAACATCAAAAACATAAAAAAAAAAATGACAGCAAGCAGACAAGACCAGATAAACAGAAACCATAAAGTACACATCTTCACAACAATTAAACCCATACAAAAAACAAACCTGATGAATTGGTGGATACATAGAATTGGTACAAACAGGACATTCTAGGAGCTCATGAACACTAGTTGCAGGAGCAATAACTGTAAGACCCCCAACAACATTGGTGTTGCCATTGTTGTTGTTGTTTACATTGTGAGGCTTTGGTGATGCAAATTGATGAAGGTGATGATGTTGTAAATTATGGTGATGGATCTCATCCTCATCAAGTCCATCTGATGATGACACACATTCAATATTATCAAAATCCATTGAATTAAGATTTTTTTACAAAAAATATAAAAAAGAACCCAACAAGCCTAAAATGGCAAAAAATCGATATTTATACACAAACACGATTGAAAAGATTGGATTTTCAATAATGGGTCACTGGTATTTTTCTTTCTAAATCTAAAGTCTCAAGCTTTTTTCTGTTTTCTTGAGAAAGTTCAGCGAGAGAGAGAGAAACAGAGAGATAGACGGAGGGAGGGAGAGGCTTTTTTGGTTCCTCAGAATCTCTCTCCCCGAAAAAAAAACTCGAAAATTCTTTTCTTGGCTTGGTGTCTCTATCTTTTCTGTTCTCTCTCTCTTCTCCAAGGTTTTGTAAGGGCAGAGAGAGAAAGAGGGGGATGACCGTTGGATTTAAAATGGGATAGTTGAATTTGAGATCTAACGGTTGTTAGAGGTTTGATGCCTGTTTATTTTTTTTTAATTGCAGTGATTTTGTTGATAAATTAAAAAAGACGTTACTTAACAGCATTTTAAGCATATTTTCAATTTTGAAAGTTATCCCAATTAAAATGAAATCCTTTTTTGTTTTTGGAGAATTACCAGAACAGAATAACTGTTTTCTAATTAAGATTTTACATGATTCAATTTTCCAGACCTATTATTTTTCCATTGAGTAAAAATTACTTTTATGGGAAGTTTTTTTTCTTTTCCAAATTCATTTCTTTAAACATTTTAACTGCTGTAATCATAGAATTCACTAGTAAAATTCAGAGTTGTTAAACTTAGTTCCACATATAATCTATAACATAGTTTGAATTACAAGTTAATATTGACTTGATTAATTATATGATGTTAATCAATGTTTACTAACTAGAGCTGAATATTTCCAGGTGAGATTGAAAATTATTTTTTGAAATGTGATAAAAATTAGGGATGATAATGGGTATTCATGGATCAATTTGTTATAATATGTTTTTATTTTATTCATAATTTATCAAGTAAAAAAAATAAATATTTATAAACTGCCAATCAAGATTTTTAGGATATCTATATAAATGCTTAACTTGCAAACGACATATTTTCATGACACTCAGAAATGTATAAAAATAATATTTTTTATTTTTATTTTTTACAATATAATTTTTGACACTAATACATGAAAATAATATAAAAACATCAAAAATATTTAATTTAAATAAAAATTAAAAATATTTTTTTTTTCAAAAATACTTCTAAGATACAATAATAAACAATAACTATATACAAATGAAGGAAAGGAAGAGGAGGGAGACATGAGATGATACTGTCAAATGGAGTGAGCAAACAAATGTAAAGGCAGCAAAGACAGCATAAGCATGATGCTTATGGAGGCCACATGGTTGGTTTTGTTCTCTAAACAATTATTATTTTTTTGCCTTTATGAACTTTTAGCAATAATTATTTGGAGCCTATGTAAGCTCACTTCCAGAGGCATCAATGATGGAAGGATCTGCTTTCTGCCTTGCAATAACTTTGGTCTCAGCAACAAGTAGACCTACTTTCTTCCAACTTTCACTTTCCTTTTACTAGTTTTGACTCAATATTACTTGATTTAACGATGAGAAATGTGATTAAATTGTTTTTAAAAATGTTTTTAATTCAAAAATATATCTAAATAATTTTTTTTTTTAACAATTATTTTTAACATCATTATATAAAACAAAACACAGTATCCTATAGGATAAAAGTAAGAAGATGAGGTCACCTAATCAGTGTTCAGGCATCAAAAGTTGTCAGAGAGGTAACCTAATCCCACATGTGGGTTACCTATTGTCCAGTGGAGCAGCTCTGCCCTATTAAAGGTCACAGAGCCCGAGTGTTGATGAAATTATGTAAACATTAGTAAAAGAGCTAAATGAGAATGGAATGTTGTTCCTGTTTACTGTGACTTATTGTCATTGTGGACTGGATATCTGCTTCGATGTTTCACGCGTGGACGATTGCTTTTTTTTTCATCAGTAAACAATGTATTAACAAAAAAACCCTCCAAAAAAGACAAAAAACACCGTCACTTTCAAGGAATGAAATTATGTAAACATTCTTCCTATTGTAAGAAGTCCAACACTCCAAGGTGCTAGAAGGCACCCCAAAATTGTAGGACCAGGGACACAAGATTTGCTGAGAACTTTAGCAAAATCCTATTGCAAGTTCTATGGCAGCAGATAGTGCTGGACTTGGGCAGGCATAATAAAAACAGCTGGAAGTGCCAAAGCAATAATAAAATTCTCCCAGAAAATTCATGCTGAAAAATGGGATGGAAGAACTTGATTGTCCTTAACTGACTGATGTAGAATACAACAATGAAGTAAAAAAAAATCTGAAGTCAGTGGTTGGGAAACTGCAGTTTTTTTTAGCAATTATGTACAGGTATGTGATGTGAAGAGGCTACAAGCAACATTCACAAGTAAATTACATGCTGGCAACTATGTTAGGAAGCTCTGATTCCACCAATGGTTCTCCATCAGAACCCTCCACAGTTGTCTGCATAAACATCAATTGATTAGACATGAGAACTTCGGTGAAATGGATCATCAATAGAGTTTTTTTTATAAAGAAGCATCCAAAGATTAATTCACACCTCAGATGAGTTTAATTTGTTTTTGTAAAGATAGCGATCCAACGCACCCCTGCCATACAGGATTTTGGCTTCAGCTCCATGTTCCTCAGGTCCAACAGCTTCTTCATCAACTACAACAGCGTCTATAATATCAGCCCCCCTTCTTACATCAGGAATCTGCACAATTTAGGAGGTAGAATTGCATTATCTAACTGTTTTCTGAAATACAGAGAGTAGTGGCATTTCAGTCACTAAACATCACAATACCAAAAGAGTCCCAGAGCCTTTCTTCTGGTTCTTATAGGACACATTTGGGAAGATTAGGCCCAAGGTTAGGGATTAAATAAAAAGGGAGAAAAATATTAGAAACAATTGACAACAACCAATGTAAAAACCCTATCTCAGAACAGGAAATCAAATGATACTCTGAACGCTGAAGGACCGGTTAGTTGTAATGAATCCCAGAGGTCCACCTCATGGTAAAATACTATTCAAGGAAGATGATGGGTGTCAATCATATATGAGGTTTATCTTCTTTGTAGCTCTTTCCTTTTCCATTTGCCACCAAGAAAGTTATACTTCCCCCACGCTGTGGATGGACCCCCTTCCAGTCAAATGCAAAGTTAAAGGGATTTTAATCTGGACCACCTCTAGGCCAGTGGAACATGGACGAATCCAATAAATTCAGTTTACACAGGGTCAATACTAAAAGAAGCAACTTGGAACTGGAAGAATTAAATATGATGCTTTAATTATTAGTGCCATCTTTCAAATATACCGGGACAGGCTGCTTCTCATAATATAAGCTTTCCACCAGAATTAGGAAATGCAAAAAAAAAAAAGAGAGAGAGGGAGAGGGTTGCCATACCTCATACATGGAATCCATCAAGATGTTCTCTATTATGGACCGCAAGGCCCGAGCCCCGGTATTATTGGTTATTGCTTTTCTAGCAATTGATCTCAAAGCATGTTCTGTAACATGTAGTTTGACCTGAGATGGGGAGGGATAATTAGATGGCTTTAAAACTAAACATGTTTACTGTCCGAGAGAATAAGCAACATATTTCATTAAGAGCACAATGTATTTCCAAGAAAGCATCTAAAAGAGCTTGGAAAAATGCTTACACCATTCATTTGGAACAACTTCCTGTATTGCTTCCCAAGGGCATTCTTTGGTTCTGTCAGAACCTATAGAACATTATTTTCAGTTAGGGAGTGACAAAGAATACATAAAGAATAAGGTTATAAACAATGAGGAAAATTTTCACGTGCATATGTAGACCAAGTGCATCAATTACTTTGTTTCCACCAAGCTACTATAAATGTGGAAAATGGAAAAGGGCAAGTCTAAGCTTATTATCCATGATATCGAACAATTTCAAACCTCTCCACAATTCCAACAGAAACATAGCATCATTAAAGAGAGTAAACACATGTTAATTTTTTAGACAGGGAACATTTCGACAATATATACCTGGACAAGTTGATCCTCGGTGAGAGCTGATAAACTGACAAGGATAGGAAATCTTCCAACAAATTCAGGTATCAAACCATATGAAACAAGATCACTGCTTTCAGCCTGGCAAAGATTTCAGGCAAAATAATATGCAAGTATCTAAAAGCAGTTAGTAGCAAAGACAAACAGTGGAAGTTGCATAAAAGACAAAAGGAGGGCCATCAAAGCTGTTGATAATTTAAGACCAACTTTCACTTACAGTCTCCAATAAAGATGATGTCACGGCAGCACTCGTAGCACCACCTGTCCTCATGTTTGCACGTACTGGTGCACCAAACCCGATCGATGAATCTTGGCGCCTACAAGGATGTCATAAATGTTTACTTACATTTCCCTTTCATGAAAAAAAGGATTCATATTTTACCAAATGAGAAGAGAGAGAGAGAGAGAGATGCATGTATGTACGTAAAACCTTTCAGAAATGGTCTTCTCCAAATCAATAAAGGCACCCCCACATATGAAAAGAATATCCTTTGTGTCGATCTATCAAAAAAATCAATCATAAGAGATTAAGAAAAAATGCAATTGCAGCAGCTGACTTTTCATGGTCACATTAAGACTTGAGTTGTCAGGAAGTTTTTAAGAATAGCAAAACATGTCCATGGATATCATTACGTGGATAATTTGTGAATGTGACTGAAAAGCACGCGTTACAAACCACATAGTATCTACCTGAATATTGTCTCCCCTGGGATGCTTTCGAGCTCCCTTATCTGGAACATTTACTACCTATATAAAAATAAATGGCTGTAAACATATGATTGGAAAAAAATTAGCTTAATAGAAGTTAACAATTCATGAAGCTAATCTTTCCGTACATAACTAAGGGTACAGATGGATCATTTAGCTATTTCAGTAGCAATGGTAGTAGAATTGAACCAGCAGAGATATCAAGTAATTGATAATCATTCTTCTCCTACAACTTTTGGCAGCACTTACAGTTCCTTCAAGCATTTTCAGTAATGCTTGCTGGACACCCTCCCCTGACACATCTCTACTAATGTTAACACTGTCAGCCTGCATATTGAAAAGACAGGAGAAGTAGAGATAGTGTTAGAAGTGGAAAGCAATTTTTGAAGAAAAGAAATAAAGATGAAAGTAGTGATGGTAAAATAACCTTTTTTGTGATCTTGTCAACTTCATCAATATAAATGATGCCCTGCTGAGCAGCTGCCACATTATAGTCAGCAGCCTGAGATACAAAGGAGAGAAAGGAATTTCATTCACAATAAGTAATTCAGTGTCCAACTTGTGCAGCAGAGCCATGATTATTGGTACAGTGGCTCCACTGAAATTTGAACAAGTCTAGCAAAAAGAGTTTATAATTATCACATGTCAACTATATCCTAATGTGTATTTATATGTTCGAGCAGAATCTTTAGTTTCCAGGGATATAAGGACCATAAACAATCAAATGATTGCACATATGAAGACTGCTCAATTTTCCCCTCTCCCTATGAAGAAAAAAATCGATTAATATATGAAAAAAAAACCCTTAGTCTCAGGCAAAACCAAAACCATATACCACAACAGCTTAATATATATCCACACTAAAATCAGAAAATCATAAGAATACCAGTTCAAAAGTTTTGAAAGGCTAGGATAGGAATCTAAGACAAGCTATGAAAGCAATAAGTCAATGAACGGCAATTAAAATGGCAGTGGACATATATCAGGGAGAAGGGTAAGAGCTTTTCCCATGTAGAAAGGTGCTTGAAGCATAATAAAAATAAGATTTGTGAGAACTCACCGCCAGTAGTTTGTATAACATTGACTCCACATCTTCCCCAACATATCCTGCCTGCACATAAAATTTCATGGTAACTTAAAATCAGCTTCCCTAACAAGATTTTCTAACATACATACATCAGCAACCAAAATTCATGTACAATACCAAAGAATTGCAGTAGTAAAACATACCATTTAATCATATTCCAATTTCTTTTTTCTTTTTTCTAAAAAAGGAAGAGGGTTTGTTGCATCTTCACCAATCCATAAATATAAATGCCGAGGCAAAATACTCAGCAGTACACAACTAATCTAGGTGCGAGTTGGGTTAATAAATTAACTTTTAAAGGAAATCCATTTGAAGGTGAGAGAAAACAATAAACGATGAAGTTCATAATAGGTCAACAATAACAAAGTAATGAAAATCACCAACTTGCCTGAGTCAAAGTAGTTGCATCTGCAATAACAAAAGGAACATTCACAAATCGCGCCAAGGTTTTGGCAAGTAATGTCTTCCCTGTCCTTGAAATGACATCAAAAACAGCGAAATGAAAGCAGTAACAAACAGTTTCTAAACAATCAGTTTAACAGAAATTCTATTCCACTCCACAATTTATATTTAGGATTCAAAAAGAGCAAAAGAACGTTGAGGGAAGCAGTACTAATTCTTCTGCAATAAGAGAGGAGTGGGGAAATAGACCATAGAAGCATCAGTTTTTCTAATGTCCACAGTCAAATCCTTGGCGTAAATTGAAATAAAAATTAAAACATCACAAAGAGTAGCACAAGTAAGACTTTGAGACAAGGTTCCATGACCAGACTAATCGTCACTACCTATTCTATCACAACAAAATCATTAACAGCTAGGAACCTTTATCCATGCACGAGGGACAACATCTGTAACAGATTATCAGTCAATTCAATACACCATATAAACAGAAGAAGCATATAAAGAAGAGCGCTGAAAAAAAAAAAAGAAATATCATTGCATAAGAACAACTCTAGAGAGCTAGGTTACTCCTGGGACCTTGTTACTAGTACAATTTAAAAGTAACTACTACATTGAACAATCAGAATAAGGATAATGACAAATTACCTGAACCTGTTGGACCCATTAGAAGAATGTTACTTTTCTCAAGTTCAACCTCCTCCTCGTCCATGGTTTCTGCTTTTTCATTGACTGAATCTGAGTTGCACCTAGCTTCCCAAGTTGTACTAAGCATGTTAAAACAGACAATTCTCACAATATGCATAGTGAATAACAGCATTGAATAAAAAAACATGAACTAGCTATCGAATATTGACCCCATGATCCAGTAGACTTTCCAGCACCCTCTGGGGAACCAAACAATGCCCCCAAGAGGATAGTCAAGTTTACTACCTTATTATATAGTGAAGGGTGTACTTTCATATTGAATAAAAAATCTGCTGTAATTACAGTTCACTGCTATTTTGTGGTTTAAAAGACATCAAAAGGAAAACTTTTGCAGCTATAAATAAGGTGAACCACCAGTTCATTCAGCCAGAGAAGTTCCAGTTCAATTGCTTATTGGAAAATCAAAGAGCCATTGCATTTTTGAATGGGCAATTAGTGCCTAACATATAATCAACAGGTTTTCTTTTCAAGTTATGCATATGGAATAATAAGGAAATAATGGAACAGCATTTACTACTGAGGAATAAAACTGACCATATTTTAACAGACTCTAGATGGACCCTCTTGTAGTGATTGTAAACAGCAACAGAGAGCACCTATTCGAGATAGAAAATTAGAAAAATGAGTAGAAAGGCAGACAGACAATACTAAAATGAAACAAGATGTCAAGCAAGCAAAACATAGCATAAGGATTGTCCATGTATGGTTGCATACTTAAACTCTAAGAAAACCCAAAATAAAGACACTTTTAATTTCTCACTTCAAAAAGATACGACAATTATGACAACATATATGCTTTTACAGCCGTTCTCCGATAAGAGTCCGTTTAAAAAAAACTCCATTGAATCAAATGAAGCATGTCCATTGTTTTGTTATTCTTCAGCATCTAATAATTTAACAAAATATTACTTGCAAAACAAGAACTCTGAACAACTTAGACAATCCAAAGACATCCTCTTCCTTCCGAAACTGGTTCAAATTATAATGTTGGCCACAATAACCAAAAGCATGATGGCATTGATTTGTAAGCTACTTCTATTGCATCTAAGAGCAAAAATCACTCTAAAAATAATAAGTAGCCAAATGCCAAACCATAATAAAGAAACCTCACCTTCTTAGCTCTCTGTTGTCCAATGACAAACTTATCAAGTGCCTTGCAAATCTCCTTTGGTGTTGGAAAGCTACTCCCCAAAGTTGATCCACCCCAAGACCCTTCCTTTGAACCAGACACACCTCTACTCCCTACCTTAAAACTCACTCCTCCATCAGTCATCCTTAATTTTGCAACACCATCACCAGGTGGTTGCCAAACCTCTGGTGGGTCACCGTAACCAGACCCACCACTATTATATCTCACTTTCTGACTCCAATTCCTATCAAAGTCCTTACTTGAATTACCACTACTTCTCATATTTTCCAGCAATTGAGTACCCTTTTCAACAAACTCCCCGCAAAGTGGTTCAGGCTTGAAAGCAGTGAAGTGATGAGGAGTATTTGCAAAATGGTCATCCCATTTTGCAGTTTTTCTAGCATAGTGAACACTAGACAAGCGACTTCCCACATGCATGTAATTGAACATAAAGTATCTGAATTGAGAAGCAGTTTCTTTGGTGGGTTTGCCTCTAACTGCAGCAACGGCCATGGTGGTCGAATTTTCCCAGGAAAGTGAGGGAAATTTAAGCTACAGAGAGTGAAAATAATTTAGGGCCCATGACTCAAGATTGAGAATTTGCAGATGGATTTTGGATAATTGGGAGTGAATTGAAGTGAGTGTGTTTTAGATTTTCAAATTATCACGCATTTTTGGAGAATTTCGTTGCAGAAGAGAGAAGTTAAGGGTAACAGGGAGATGAATTTTCCGGTTTGTAGAGTGGTAAAGATTGGAAATTGAAAGAGAGGTTTTGGATAATATGGTGTGAATTAAAATGGGTGTCTTTGATTTTTTGGGTACCTTGTCTCGGTGTAGGTTTTTATTCACTTTCATTGAGAATTATAGGTGGAGAATTTTTGTAATAATATAAAGGAAATAAAAGAGGAAATACAGATGCAGGAATCTTAGGGAAATATCTGGTGAGACCAAATAAGATACAAAGTCTCAAGAAAATCCACAGCTTCAACCTTAACAAAGAAAAAAGAAAATTCTTCAGAATTCAAGGATAGGGTATAGATTTAGCCCTAATTTTGTTGTAGATTACAGGTAAGAATAGGCTTCAATGAACAATAACCTATCTTCTTCACGTAAAGGAGCAGCCATCCTATTCTCTGAAATCACCTGCCTAGTTCTGCTGTAAACATTTTTGTTTCTATCCACAGCTTCACCAGGCAATTCCTGACAATCTAACCTGTTGGCTTGTTTTTGGAGCCCTTTGGTCGGCGAAGCCTAGGCCTTACAGTTTCCTTCCCCTCTCCACTGACACCGGTGGCTTCACCTGGAAATTTCTTATCTTTTCCACGTTCCCTAAATCCATCAGTCTAGCTTTGTTGTCCGCACCTTCATAGCTCCTGACAATATCACCAGCAATGTCCATACTATCAGCCTTAAGAATTTTTTGCTGTTCCTCCTCAATCCCCTCACTGTGCTGCTCTTGTCCTGACAATATCACCAACAAGTCCTCTCTTCACCGCTATTATTTAAAAATAATATAAATTATATTCTGAGCTTCACTTTCAAGCTTAACCTAGATTATGCTTAGGGTATTTTCATTATTCAGTTCACTATTGCTTCCAATATTCTCATCAAGCATTGTCCTTGCCCCATCATTTTCCAAACCCATTGAACCAGAAGTCTTGTTGCCATTGATTTGACCTCTGCACCTGCGAGAGTAGTCGTCTCATTCTCAATATACCACTTACATTAGAGCCTTTGGTTTCACTCGTCATTTCTCGATTCTCACCTGCAACATCTCCATGGTTCCCTTTTCTTTTCTGTTTTTCTTTATCCCGTTGGTCTCCCACGCCATTTTAGTGCAACAGTATCAGTTCCACCATTGTTAACAGGAGGAGTTTCAGAGTCCTCCGCACCTGCAGAGAAGTTCTCTCACTCTCCAATGCTACAGGGGTAACAGCCATGATGCCAGCATCATTATTGCCCAGAAAATCACCAGTCAAGCTCTGATTTGCTTCACATCTTCACCCCGCTTTGACTCTGGCTGAACAATCTCACTTCCAACTGATCCCTCAAAACGTTGTCCAGCACCAAGGATTTGCTTACTACGTTAATATTCTCGGTTCCCTGTCAGCTTTAATTATTTTTATTTTAAAAATATTTTTAGTTATATTTTCAAAATTAAAAAACATTCTTACACTTTAAATATCTAATAATAAGTAATGAGTCTTGTGTAAAAATTAGATTATCCTTTATTGCCGGTTCAAATATTCTTTTTGTGGGAAGGATACTATTATTTTTAATATTAATACATCATAATAATTTTAAAACACTATTTTTTTTTAATTAAAAAAAAAGAAAAAAAATATTTTCAAAGACTAGCGTTTAGAGAGTGAATGCTACTAAACACCGGGCACCAGACAAATATTTGTTATGTTTTAGTTGAACCAGCTGAAATATTTTTATCAATTAAAAAAAATAGTGTCGTTTTTATCTTAATTTTAAATTTCGGTCAATTTTGATTTTTCGGCTAAATACTAGCCAAAACATACCGGTTTTATTTCGCTCGTTTCGTTTTAGTCAAATAGTATTTTTTTTAAATAATAAATAATTTTACAATATTAATTATATCTCTTAATCCAACCGTTAGATTAAGATAAAATTTTACAAAAAATCTCTTAACATATATATTATGTTAAAATTTATTGTGTATTTATACATGTAATATTATACATGTTCATAGTTTTGTAGATAAAAATCATTTTATTGTGTATTTTTTTTAGATTAAAATTGCACAATTCTAAATAAAAAAAATATTGATTGGAATTTTTTTTAATTAATATATATAAACAGTACAACCTCGAAACGACATACCGAAACGTTCTAAAACTGAAATGTTTCATTCCAATTAAAAAAACAAAATACCAACCAAAACAAAACAGTATTGACAACTTTAGTGTAGAGTCCAAACACTGATTGTTGTCTGAACTGTTAAGGGACCAAACACTCACCAACACAATCCCTGACTTAACTTTTCTTTTGGTTAAGACCAAAATATCAATTTATCCAGGTGACTGACTCAGTGAATGCTATTGTAAGATGTAACAGTTTGTTGAATCTGTACAGATCATGTGGCATGTTTGATTATATATGTGTATATTTGCGTGCATGCATGACAAAAAGGGTCCATGGTCTAGTGGGTCAGGAGATTGGACTCAGTACCAGAAAACTTAACACAACCTCCATCAACTTATCCTGACATAACATTCTATTTAGTTTCCTTAAACCATGGAAAAACATTGAAGCAAACCCGAGTAAAAGTAGATTACACAAAAATCATTTCTGGGAAGGAAAACGCCCTGCTATCAATGCAACTCTTTTGACAACAGCTACTACAAAAGCAGCTTGAAAATTGAAACAGCATTGAATTGGAAAATGTTTACTTATTTTTGTCTTCTTCCTTCATCTTCTTCTCCCACCTACGTTTCTTGTATGCCAGCAACATTTCTGGCATTTGCTCCATCAGCTTGGCAGTATTCGCCCGTCTCTCTGCAGCAATCCTATCACACTTGTGTCCTTTCATCTTGGTTCTCATTTCCTTCCTTTCTGGATCATATGGCCAATCTTCACCTGCGAGGAGGACTTCCTTGCGAAGTCTAGCCCGCCGACGACCACTAATGTGAAGCGGTGTCCATGCCCCTAGCTTCCAGTAACCCCAAACCCCTTTGGACAGCTCATTCTTGTGCTGTGCCAACTTCTCCTTCCATGGGTACTGGTACTCTGAAACGGCTTTTGCCACAGTTTTCACAGCTTTGCTTGCCATTCTTCAGGTCCTCTAGCTTTCTGCCGCAAAAGAAGAAACATGTGGTGCTTAATGGATGTATACATCACTCTAAGATACATCAATGAAAAAAGGGATAGGAGAAAAATTGTGCAACGTCCACAAGGGAAGTGAAGTCTTTCTGTTCGTTCCATGAGCCAGTCTATTCATCAAATCTCAAATCAATACTTGTAATCAACGAAGAAAGTAGTTTTGCCCTCAAAATTTAACTCTCATCCCAGTCAGAAATTTAAAGGGAAAATGCAATTAAGGTTTCATCGAAAAGAAGATTTTTTACTCGGCCTAGAAGCAGCTTTGATGGAAAATGGATTAATATCACTAAACATCTTACTCTGGAGCCTACCAACATCCACCCCAAAGTTTCAGTCAACAATGATTATTTTTATTACATGCTGAGTGAGGATTTATACCCCCTTGTGACAAGAAGAATGGCTGAATGAGATTTTATATTTCCTTGCAACAGCAAGAACTTCTGGAAAGATCCAACTCATTTAGTATCAAGAAATTTGTATCACCTAACATCTAATACCAGTTTTACCTACTTTGCCTCATTAATTAGTTGTAGCCAAAAGGGCATAACAAGCAAGAAAAACGACAACATTCGTAAAAATTAGATCTTTAATTCATCTAAAAGCAGTTGTGCAAACACATGGATTAACCATTTGTTTGCTTTTGGAAAGAGCCAAGTAGCTTCCACCCTAAAATTCCTGTCAACAATGACTACTTGAAGCAAGAGTCTCAAGCTCTACAAAAGCTTCTCTGTAACTATAAATACTCTTAAAAACCATCTTCTTTTCAGATTAAGACATCAATGTCACAAAAGTTTGAAATACAGCGTGCACCTACTATTCCTAGGTTAACCGGTTACAGACAAGACTACCTATCACCAATCAAACCCAAACCAAAATCAACACTTTTCCAATATAAACAATTGAATTAACAAGTTGATTTTTTTTACTCCTCTCTTTTAAAAAACAAAACTTTATCAATTATACAGCACTCTAATTCAATCCTTACAAAAAAAAAATTCAACTCCTTTCCGCTACATAAGGTTGAAATGAAACACTTCGAGTCACTGGATACGACAACTACAGAAATCGAAGAAAGAAAATCAAAAGCAGCAGCTAAATCCAAGCAATAAGCAGAAACATAAAGCAAACCCATTTTAGAGGAGACAAAACTCATGTCAATAAACTCATCAAACATACAAAACTCAATCAGCAGAAGAAAGGTGAGAGAGAGACTTACGATGGAGTAACGGCAAAGTGAGAGAGTGAGTAGTTGGCTTTGTTTTGGAATGTCACTCTTTCCTTCCAGTTCCGGTTAGATATAGCCCAAGTGGTCGGGCACATATGATAAAACTCCATCAGTAGAGATGGTTATAGGACCGCCAGCACAATGAGCCGGCCCAAGTGCCATGTCACGGGCTAAGCAAGTCAACTCTTGAATGGTTGGGTTAAACGGGATAAGCAGTCCCCAAACCTATGGAATTTTGCAAGAAATAGCTAAACTTTTAAGGTTTCAACTGGGTGGTCTTCTTCTGTTTTTTATTGTTTGATAATGAGATAATGATTGGAAAAAAACATGGAGCTTGATTGTTAAAAAAATAAATATTTCTATGGTATTTGGAGTATGTTTTTTGAAATATTTTTTTTCACATCTAAATAATTTAAAAATATCAAAAATTAAATAAAAACAAATAAAAATTTATTTTTTAAAACACCCTGCGTTCAAAGATGTGACTCCCATTACCAAACTATCCCCTTTTTTTTTCTAATTATTTTGATTTGATATTTTCTTTTTAGTTTTATCATAAATTTATCATTTATTAATAAAGTTTAAAAGTTAATCAATGCGATTCGATTAAGTTGAAAAGTAATTATTTTTATGATTCTCTCTTGAATGCAAATTATTTTTACCTGTGTTAAATAAGCCCGAAACAAGGAGAATCAGAATCCTGAAGAAAAGAAAATACTCCAGAATTAATCAAGAGAAAAGAACCAAAAAGCTAAGCTGTTTGCTTAGACGTCGGAACATATTTAAGCAGCTTCTCCTGTCTAAACTGACATCTCAAATCTGTAACATTGTACACAAAAACGTGCTAACTGGAAAACTCTGAAGCATCCGAGGATGAAAACTTGAGACATTTGAAGATCTACTGTATAGTTTATGAGGTTTATAAGACAGATTGATGTACTCAGTCCTCACGCCACATCTTCCCGCACTTATCATTCAAGCAGAAGTAAAATGTTGTAGCTGGCTCATCAGCAGATCTAATCTGTATCTGCTGGAAACAGGCCCTTCCGAAGTTGCAATGGGGACATGTTGCTGCCATCAGGAAAAAAGGGACATCAGACAAAAAAGAGGGAACTTGGTGCTAACCTAGTTGCTTGAATCTAATTCAATTACAAAACCCCAAAACTGTTCTAAGAAAATGTAGAAACAAAAGGATATCAATGATGACTAAAACAATATCAAAGTTTCAAAGTGGCAGGATATTTGCGAAAATCCCTCCATTCCACAGCAACAGGTAATAAATACCAATAACACACACAAAAAAAAAACGCACCATCGGTTTCAGCACCGCCTTTCTTCATGTCCTCGAGGGTGAAAATAGGTTCAATTTCTTTCTTAGCAAGCTTTTGCTCTCTCTTTATCTTAACCTAATCACAACAGAACAGTCATCACATCATTCAGTACAAAATGCAAACCAGAGAAATAAAGAAGCCAATTTAATTTATACAAGTTAATAATTTACCCTGCTCTCAATCGAAGCAAAATAGGGACAGGTAGGGCAATAAAATCTGCCTGCTTGCCCCATATTTGGCTGCTCGTATCGCAATAGCATCCCACATGTTGGGCAAAATTCCATTTCTTTCTTCCTCGCTCTCTGATGCCCTAATTTGATGACTTCTCTCTCCTATCTTAGAAAAGTCAGAACCTTCAAGCCTGAAAACAAATATCAACTTAGAAAAACCTAATTTCAAATACTTCCCAATAACTACAAAAAGTCCAAAAGTCGATGTATTTAGGATTAAGATAATAAACTAGCGTATTAGGTAAATGTAAATGGTAGTATCGCATGGCTTCTAGCATACTTTTTCTAACCATTAGTTTTTTTTATAGCTAACAACGCATGCTACAGGTTAAACCATGAATCCAACCCAGGGTCTAAAATCAACAGTCTTCATTCAAACATAGGAGCAAAAACAATCAAAGCAACAAGCTGATTACACTCAAACAACCCTCTATGTCCTTAAAAAAAATTTGAAACTTTCAAACCAGTAGTTACAATTCATGATTAAAAACAAACATAAACTTTATAAATACCTAAAATTTTACCTTTCCTCTTATGGGCCAGCAACAATCTCATAGATCTAGTTACTTTCTAACATGCTAAGGTAAAACGAGTACACTTCAGAGCTCAAACACTGCCTGTATCAATGCTTGTAATCAATACAATAAGCACTTGAAATCAATGCTTGTGGACAAAAAATGAGCAACACCCACAATGGGACCGATGTCTCTCGGGTAAAGTTCTGAGAAGCAGTCCATTCATCAAATTTCAAATCAAAGCTTGTAATCATAGGAACTAATATTGCCCTCAACTTTCACTCTCATCCCAAACAAATATTCAAAGAAGCATGCAACTGAGGTAGCAATGAATATCACTTCATAAGAAAAAATTAACTCAGACAAGGAGCAGCTGTGACAAGACATTGACCAAAAATGTCAAACTCCTTCCTTCTAATTTTGTTTCAATGGTCAACTAAAAACGAGACCTCCTTCTATCCAATGGCAACAATACAGAAGCAAGTATGTTTCACTACAGTATAGGAGGGTTTTTCTTTTCAAGACTTGGGCAGGGGCTGCCCTTTCAAAAATGATTTGAATAGCTCAAGGGCTTCTCTCGGCTTGAAAAGTGGCACTTCATGACCAGCCCCTCTCACTGTTGCAAATGTCAGCCCTTCGTATACCTCTGTCCACCCTCCCACCTTCACAGAACCACAACCAATTATTCATTTCTTACCATGATAATAGCTACGTTCTAATTGAAGCTGGGCGACGAAAAAGAAAGAAATTGTCTGTGCTGTACCTCTCGTGATTAAGCCTTAATCAGGATCCTATGTTAGGTATCGATAGCTATGCTAACGTGGGCGAATCAAGAACAGAAGAAAACAATAACCAAGTGGTGTTGAATCCTAGTAACTCTCAATTCACTCTCTTCCTTCGATACATCTTCAAGTAAAACTTCAAAAACAACAACAAAATCACAGCATTCAGCATAGAATTAAGCCCCCAAGCTCCAATTCCATTGCACCCTCCGTTCAATATATGCAGAAAAAGCACCCCAAAATGGCAAGTCAAATTGCAACCCAATAACACAACCATCATTCTGTTATTACCCATTGGATTTCAGAACTGCATTTATATGCACCATCCAGCTTTAGACAATTACATCTTGTGATTATCATAGTTACATCTACCCGATTTCTGTAATTAACCAATCGTATTCTTGCCGAAAACCCAAAACCACCCAAAACCCAAACATCACAATACCCAAAACCCAGCCACCAAATCCAGCCACCAAATTGAACCGCCAAAAACCCGAACATCACAATGCCCAAAACAAACCCAAAAAATCTAGTAATATGAAGAGGACAGGGTTCATGCCGATTGCAGATTGCAGAATTGAAGAAGTTAAACAATTAGAAAACTAACCTTCAACAAGTGTTCTTATCGCCTTGCCGGACACCAGCCACCAGCCACCAGATCTTAGAAAGGCCGATGACACTGACGACGGCGACGACCGACAAGCTTCCTGTGATCAGTAGTGCTGAGAAGAGAGGAGTAAGGGAGGAGAGGAGTAAGGACGACAAGAGAAGAGGAGAAGCAAGCCGACAGTGAGAGCTAGAACTGAGTAGAGAATTGCAAAATTAATTAACGTGCACAGTACACGCCCACAATAATCAGAGTGATTTGTACGATTTTACGATTTTATCCAATTTTACTAAATTTATATTAATTTTAATGAAATTTGATTTTTTAACCTAGTTTTATAATTTCAATTCGTAAGATCTTATGATTTTACAAGTTGAAATACGAGTTTTATAACATTGCTTTCAATCTAAGACGTAATATTTTTTTTCTAATTAAAAAAAAAATGGTATCTTAATTTTCAATTGGGTTTTTCCAAGTGTCTTGAATATTTTGAAAATATAAAAGAATTTATATGAATATTAATTGAATGGTAATTTAAAATAATATTTTATAAGAAATACTCCATATGAACTCAAAATATATTCTATGTTTAATACAGTTAATTGTTGTATATTCAATAGGTAAGTCATGTTATTCCATGAATGTATTTGATATTATAATGTAGCGTGTTTTTAAAAGTATTTTTTTTTCTAAGTAAATTACATTAATTTATATTTTTATCATAAAAAAATTATAAATTGGATTTTTTACAAATAAAAATAATAATATTTATCATAAATATTTAGGTTGATCATTTTAAATTCATTTCTAACAAAAACAAATTCGAATAATTGCTATATTTATCACATAATTAGTTTTTTTTACATTGAATGTAAGTATTATTTACTAAAAAAAATCACGCAATTTGCCTTTTGTGTTGGTAAAGAAATGCACAAAAACGAACCCGAAAATAGAAAACAAAAAGAGCTCAGCAGAGCCACGTGTCATCTGGTTATCAGATGCTTGCGATGGACCCTACCATCGCTAAGACTCAGCTTTCATCATTGCTCCTCAGTGCACCAGCCGGGAATCGAACCCGGGTCTGTACCGTGGCAGGGTACTATTCTACCACTAGACCACTGGTGCTTGATGATTCCACGCTTCCTTTTATTATATAACGTTTACAACACTTCACGTCTGTTTTAGAAACCCAATCCATTAAAGTTGAAGCTAAACTGGAAATTAATCCAATGAAACTCGGTTATTCTGACCATATTAATTCTAAAAAAATATATTTTTTAAAAATAAAACGATATAATTCAAATCGAGTATAGCAACTATGTTAACCGTGAAAAATCAATAACATTCATTGTTCAGATATATAAATTGATGGGGGTCCATGACTCCCCTCTCCCTAAACTTCTCCAAAAACTATTTTTTCTAAAGAATTTGAAAGTTTCAAACTTTAACCATTGATGTAACTCATTTGAAAAAATTAAAAATGTCGTTAGCAAAGAAACAACCATTTGTTCCATGGAGGAATGACAAAAAAAGAAGAAAGAAACTTGATTGATGCCAGAGTTTTGTCATCAACACATTCACAATTGTCAATAACATTTCCATCCATTACTGTAGACTTTGTTGGTCAAGAAACATTACAGCTCTAGATGGGCAAAGGACCTAAACGGCATCGTTATGAACATGTACATACAGCATGGAGGAAATAATACAAGGTTATAGCTAATTGCACCTTTTCCTAGTACAAAAGATCTGCACCCTATGGACAATTGTGTGCTAGAGTTTTCCAACAAACAAACGAGGTACCTTAAGTGACTTTCAATCACTTGTGCTCCAGCACATCATAATTTGCAGAAGCCATTGCTGTCGGCAAATTGAAAACTACATGAGCTGTCATTCAGTCAAGATAATCTTCGCCGGAGAATCGGGAAGGAAAATGTTTTGATCTAAACACGAGCTCCAGAACATGTTCACGCTGAAGGGAATCCCATTTCCTCCTCTGAGGTTTTAACTTTTGTTGATTAGAAAGTTATCTTGGAGTAAATCCTGCCTGCACCAGTTGATTCCATTGGTGACCATAATTCAGATGTAGCAATCACAACTACTCGAATATGAAATGACGATGACTGAAACAAATTCTTAGAGGTAATTACATTTTTCCTAGTAAAAAGGACCTGACGTTATGGACATGAAGTTTATTCAACTGTTATTAATAGATAGAAGAACGAAATAGAATATGATTAATGGACTACTTTTATTAATAAAAAAAAATAGGAATTTCGTTAAAATGATAGGTAATTGAATACTAATTTCATTGTTTGTTTCTTTTAAAAGCAAGTATTACATTCTTGTTTTCCAGGGGGGCCATTTCAAAGTGCAGTAGAACTTGACATTAAATAGCGCACTTTTGGTTTAAACTTTATATCCTAGCAAGCCATGCACACACAAAATCAAAGCAACTGCATGCAAATGAGTGAAATGTAGACAGTCAATCATGGACAATAAGATATGTTTGAGCCTTACCTGAGCTGCATATGCTGAGCTATGAGCCAGAAATTTAACAAACTCTTCCTTCTTTCTCTCAAAACTTTGCCTTGCACTATCCAATAGTGCCTGTTCTCTCTTTATATCCTCCAGCATTTTTTCCCTTTTCCATTTCATCTCCTTGAGATGCTTCTCGGTGTCAAAGTAGTTGTCGGGTAGGGTCGATGTCACAGAAGATTTTGGGAATCTTACATCCACATCATTCCTGGAGATCATGCAAGTATATAGCAAATACATAACAGAAAATGAGGGCGGGTTTCTTATTGACCGAGGACATATCTACAATAACAAATCCAAAACAAAGAAGATAGGATAAAAAGGTCATCCGCTTGGACAAAGCATCAGATATGACGAGGTTAAAAGAAATTATATTTTTCTGTACAAACACACCTGACATATCGTTAAAAAGAACAACAAAAAGATTCCATTCAAATCATTTTTAGTCAAAGTGACACCCTTTAAATAATGAGTAAACAGGCTTGAAACTAGTGATGTATTATCATTTAAGAGAACAGGACACCATCAGAAAGAGAGCAAATAAAAGCTATGCTATACCAAAGGAAATGAGTTCTAGAATGAAAGGATTTGATCTGGAATGATAACACTCCGCAACTTATAAAGATGAACAAGTATCATGCACGTATTGGTACTTCCATAAATCATCAACTAACCTTTTGAAGGCCAAAAATGAATGCACCCGACTTTACAGCTAAGATGGCATCATTCAACGATATGACATGATCCAGGATGATTGATGGGGAACCAACTAAGAATAATGGAATTATAATCAATTACCTGAGAACTTTAAGTGATAGTTGAAGATCTTTGTTTTCTGTCCTATATAGTAGTTACTATAATTCAGTTTTTTTTTGTTTTATTAGTTATGTTTTTAATTTTAAAAAGGACGACTCCTCTTCTTTTTTGTGTTGTGGGTTTGATTAGGGTTCAGTGGATGTATACAACGGCTGACATACTGAGCTTCAGGAACAACCATTATGGATAACTGACAATTGAAAAGAAGAATTTCACAAAGGACTTTTTCTCCTGGTTTTCCTATTGTTTTTCCCTTTTCTTTTCATCTTGCTTTTCTTTTTTTTCCTCTTCAATTTATTCTATCCTGTCCTATGTCAACAATCCAGAAAACATCCTCAGGCATTTTGAGTTCCCTTCATATTACCAAGATCTTTAGTGAAGAGAAGGAAAAATATGAAATTCACCTTAAGATGAAATCAGTTAAAATTGTCAATTCAGGTAGAACAGCAGGACCACTTACCGATTACCTAGAGAAAAGACACCAACACCCTTTATCATCCCACCATCTAGAGAAATGGCTCCATCACTTATACAAGGTAGGGAGAACACCATGTCTTCCCTTGTTTTATAAACTTGCACACGAGAGAACAAGTTATAAAATAGAGTCTCTCTAAGGCCATGTCCACTGCCTGTGAGAAAAACTAAATTTGTGAATTCCACATTGATCATATTTACAGCAAAGCCAAGGAAACCAGGCGGGCACTCCCCGTTGGGTAATTTTGGCTTTAGGAGATCAAGTCTCCTTTGTGGGTCATCCACCATGAATTCACCGCAATAGGGCCTGCAAAAGGGAGAACGAGCTGTTTATGGAATTTTTACAGAGTACAATACTTTGTTGACAAGACAACATTCAAGATTCATGCCTTATATTTTCAAGACATATGACAAGATATCGACCATCCAATTCCTTCCCAATAGAATCACCAAGGGCATGAAAGCCAGAGCCTTTATTTATCTGACCATCCTTGTCATATGTTTCAAGAGCTTTTACACCTTCATACGTTTTACAGACAACTGCCAGCATAGTCTCCACACCCAAGTACTCGGAGAAAAGCCTGTGTTCATTTTAAAACAAGAAAAGATATATCAAGCATTGTGCATATTACTAAGGATTAAATTATCAGAAAGCCCTCAACTGAAAAGTAGAGAGGTCATTTTTGTTGAGGAAACAAATCAAGGCAGTATGATTTGGTTTGAAATTAAATCAATACAATCACCAATTTTAAAGAGATCAAGTACCATATCAAAGGATGAAATAAAGGATTTTGAATAGCTGAATATTGTAATCTGTTTCCACAATTGTTTGATTATATACCTATTTCCACCTTTTAACAAGTTGATTGCAATATGTAATGATAACCCTATCAATAAGGTTTCTTATTTTTATCAATTTTAATATCATTTAAACTCCCAATCAGTTCTCCTGTAATTATGTAGGACCTAAATTCATCGTCTAAATCAGAGAACAGAAAGAGACTTACCCAAGCATGAAAACTGCAAATGAACAGATTCTTCTGAGATGACAGGTGATGATTCTATTTCATTATACCGAATACTGATATGGGCTATTTTTCAAAATTAAACAGTGCTATAAACTTTAACTCAGCTATCGTGATATGAATAGTGCACAATTCACAACCTGAAAAACAAGCATAACAGATAGCAAGCAGATCCCAACTGACCTGCTAAGATTATCATCATCTACCTTGCCAAGTGTAGCAACAACACCAAGCACATCTTTTGTCAATGACAGATGAGAAGTTGGAGTGTCATGGTGCATTTTCAGCTGGCACAAAATACCCGCAGCAGACTTTTCATGAAGTAGAATTTGTTCGGTTGTTTCCTCCTCACCCGGATTAGAGGAATGGGCATCATTTTCAGTATTTGGCAGTGTTGAAGAATGATATTTGCCAAGGATAACTGGGAAGGAAAAACACCCTTGGAGAAATTGTGACAGAGAAAGAAAAGATAAATGTATGAAGTGTGACAAACAAAGAACCGAAGTCCAAAATATTCCAGGATTGAACTTTGAATGAACTCCTTTTCTAAATTAGACAACCTGACCTGAAGTTCAAATTATTTTACTTGTATGCACGATTTTGGAGTTCATATAAACCATAAAATCAAATGAAATGAAATACCATTTCCAGTATCTGTCAACCAAACAAAACAAAATAAAAAACCATGAAGAAAACAGAGTACAAGAATGGCAAATCCCAAACAAGTGTTAATGTTCAATCTAATATCTTGGATGCAGCATTAACTCAAGAATGGAAATGATAAATATATGCTCAGATGAACCTTCATCCAAGTTAGT